>LR751104.1:107428-218721 GCA_902729485.2 Mus minutoides
TTCAGAACTTTTGTTTGTTACTTTTTAAAAGATTTATGTGTAAGGATGTTTTGTCTGTATGTGGGTAGGTTCAGCAAACACACCCGGTGCCAAAAGAGGTTAGCAGACCCCCTCTAGAGCTGGAGTTACAGATGTCCAGCCCTGGCCATTACGTTTTTGGTGAGCCAATGTGACTATCAAGGGAAGCTGCATTATTTTTGGACAGGAAAGGACATCATTCCCAGCTTGTTTTTAGGGTCCAACATCTTTTTCTGTCCCTGGCCAGCAGCTCACATTCCATTCTCCTTCCAAGACATTGTCCTTTGTAATAGTCGAGCAGGGTGTAGGAGGTGTAAGTCACTAGGACAGTTACGCCCCTCCCTTGAGCTGACCTTCCACCTCCTGGTTGCATGGCAGCCCTAGAGACACAGCCACCATCTGAGGGGCTGGATGAGGGGTACGGTGAGTCCCAACATTATTTTCTTTCCCAGGAGCTTTGTAGATATGGACATCTCTCTCCTTGACTTCTTCGTGCTGGACGTGCAGAGCAGGAAGGGAATCCCCCGACACACCCGAAATGGCCTTCGCGGTTTATTATCATCTCAGTCTCGGGAATCAAGATCACCCACTGATCCACCATAGGCTCTTCTCAGCTGGAAAATATATTTGTCCTCTCAGCGGTTTTGTTTGTTTGCTTTTCAAAAAATGTACTGTTGTGCTAGGCATGGTAGTGTACACCTATAATCCTGGCATTTAGGGGGCGTGAGGATCAAATGGGTTCAAATTACTTGAAAGTTTCAAAAGACTGTAAGAGTGCTTGCTTCAGGGGCTGGTGAGATGGCTCAGTGGGTAAGAGCACCCGACTGCTCTTCCGAAGGTGATAAGTTCAAATCCCAGCATCCACATGGTGGCTCACAACCATCCGTAACGAGATCTGGCTCCCTCTTCTGGAGCTGTCTGAAGACAGCTACAGTGTACTTACATATAATAAACAAAATAAATCTTTAAAAAAAAAAAAAAAAAAAAAGAGTGCTTGCTTCAGGAGCACTCATAGTGACATTGGAAGGTCACAGAAAAGTTCAGTGTGGCCCCTTTGCAAGGATGACACACACAATCATGAAGCAGTCTGTAGGGTTTTTAAATTTTAGTCTTTTAAGACTATTTTATTAATATGCTTTGTCTATATGTATATATGTGTACCTTGCATAAGTGCCCTAGGAGGCCTGAAGATCTCCTGGAATGGGTGCTAACAGTTGTTTGTGAGCTGTCATGTGGGTGCCGGGACTTGAGCCCTGGTCCTGCAGGAGCAGCTACAGTTCTTAACTACAGTCCCCCTATTCATGATCCTTTTTTTTTTTTTTAATAAGTATATCAGTGGGATTAGGACCTATCCAAAACAACTTTATTTTATAATCATCTTCAAAGATCTTTTCTAATGTTTGGGGGTTTTGTTTGTTTATATTTATTTGAGGCATGCACACAAATGTGTACGTGGAGATCAGAAGACAATTGTGGACGTTGGTTCCCTCCTTCCATCTTCTACTTTTCTTTCTTTTCTTTTTTTTTTTTTGTTGTTGTTTTTCGAGGCAGAGTTTCTCTGTATAACCCTGGCTGACCTGGAACTCACTTTGTAGACCAGGCTGGCCTTGAACTCAGAAATCTGCCTGCCCCTGCCTCCCAAGTGCTGGGATTAAAGGCGAGCGCCACCACCACCTGGCCATCTTCTACTTTTCTATTGCTGTGAGGAGACATATGACCAAGGCTTGCTTATAGTTTCAGAGGATGAGTCCGGGAACACTGTAGCATGGAGCAGGAGGGCAGACAGGCATGGTGCTGGAGCGGCGGTGGGTGAGAGCCTAGAAACGATGTGGGCTTTTGAAACTTCAAAAGGACGGATTCCAGGGTACTAGAAAGTTAGGACTTCAGCATTTTTTGGAGGCATAGTTCAGCTCTTAGCAGAAACACTGAGAATGCCGGGGAAGGGGCCTGTTGACAGCGGGTTAGAAGGCAACAGTTGTTTCAAAGTGATGAGAGACTCAGAGCAATCCCTCTGCCCAAATAACAAAAGCATCCTTTTGTCCTAACAGAAACCTGGATGGGTCCACACCAGTTACTGGCATCAGGGGACTCTATTCTGCAGAAGGGAAGCAAGTGGCTTGAGAGGTGTAGTTTCTATATGCCTGACTATGCAGACTCTTCAGTCTAGTTTTACACTGGAAGTCAGGGTCGCTTCCCATGTACGGAAGTGGAGGGAGGGTCGCGCTACCTTTCTGAGACCCTTTGTTCATTATGAAGATTTTCCTGTTTAATCTTTATAGAACTCAAATTGACTGTGGAAAAATGGAAAGAGGGCTAAAGATTTTTGGTTTTTACTGGTGGAGTAAGGAGCCTGTGACATATTTTCTCACACAGGGCTTAAGCTCTGGCTCAACAAATGTCTTGGTCTATAACCAAGTCCTGTGTCTTTTGTAAAAGGCATGATAATCGCTCCAAGTCTCAGGGATACAATGGCGCTTCTGAGAGGGTAATACGATTGGAGAGCGGGTGGGAGAGGTCACTTCCTCCTCATGACTAGCAAACCCTTGGTAAATTCTCACCTCTCAACAGGAAAGAACCAACGGAGGCAGGACAGCAAAAGCCAGTGTGCTCCGTCTTGTCTGGGCCCACTGAGGTGGCATTTGGTGCCATTGCGTGCGCCACAGTCGCGCGTGCTCACATGAACAGCCACTTACTAGGTCACAGGCTGACCTTCAAGGGTGAGCATACTGCCTTCTAGCTCCTAAGAGAACTGCACGAGGCTCTCTTGTCCCAGAGTTAAGGAATGTTGTGGAAAGAACCAAGCTTGCCCTTCAATGAACTTCGGCTATGCACAGGGCTGGGGATGTGTATTACTTTCCAGCAGAGTGGCCTGGCCCTTGTGTTAAAATGTTTCATGTACTATAAAGAGGGACGGCAAGAGTGCTCAGCAGATAAAGGTGCTTGCTGCAAACCTGACAGTCTAAATTCAATGCCACCTGGAAGGAAGGAAGGCCCGGCAGTGGTGGCACAGGCCTTGAATCTCCAGCACTCGGGAGGCAGAGTACAGCTGGTAGATTTCTGAGTTCAAGACCAGCCTAGTCTACAGAGTGAGTTTCAGGACAGCCAGCACTACATAGATAAACAGAGAAACCCTGTCTGAAACCAAACCAAAAAAAAAAAAAAAAAGAGGAGGAAGAAGAAAAGGAAGAAGAGGAGAAGGAGGAAGAAATAGATGAAGAAGGAGGAGAAGGAGAAGGAGAAGGAGAAGGAGAAGAAGAAGAAGAAGAAGAAGAAGAAGAAGAAGAAGAAGAAGAAGAAGAAACTGGGCAGTGGTGACGCACGCCTTTAATCCCAGCACTTGGGAGGGACAGAAGCAAGTGAATTTCTGAGTTTGAAGCCAGCCTGGTCTACAGAGTGAGCTCCAGGACAGCCAGGACTACACAGAGAAACCCTGTCTTGAAAAACCAAAAAAAAAAAAAAAAAAAGTTTATGGCCTAGGGATTTATTAATAAATTTTTAGTTTCAGAGTCATCATTCCAGGAGCTGAGGCTGGAAAAGGGAAAACAGATTATTAGAATTATTTTAAGTTTTTTTTCAAGACTGGGTGGAACAAACCAATCCAGTCTTGAACTCACAAAGATCTGTCTGCCTCTGCCTCCCGAGTGCTGGAATTAAAGGCTTGGATTATTCAAAAAAACATGATGGGGCTGGAAAGGTGGCTCAGCTGTTAAGAACACTGCTCTACCAGAGGTCCTGAGTTCAAATCCCAGCAACCACATGGTGGCTCACAACCACCAGTAATGAGATCTGACGCCCTCTTCTGGTGTCTGAAGAGAGCAACAGTGTACTCACATAAATGAAATAAATAAATAATTCTTTTAGAAAAACATGATGATTGTTGTTTGTTTGTTTGTTTGTTTTCGAGGCAGGGTTTCTCTGTGTAGCCCTGGCCGTCCTGGAGCTCACTCTGTAGACCAGGCTGGCCTTGAACTCAGAAACTCGCCTGCCTCTTCTTCCCAAATGCTGGGATTAAAGGCATGTGCTACCACTGCCCGGCTATGATGACTGGTTGTTGTTGTTGTTTTGTTTTTCGTTTTTGTTTTTCGAGACAGGGTTTCTCTGTATAGCCCTGGCTGTCCTGGAACTCATTTTGTAGAGACCAGGCTGGCCTCGAACTCAGAAATCCGCCTGCCTCTGCCTCCCGAGTGCTGGGATTAAAGGCGTGCGCCACCATGACCGGCTATGATGACTGTTTTTAAAGGCCATTTTCTTTTAGAATTGTCATTTTTATTGTATTATTGTGGGGTTTCCATATCTATCTCTCTATAGACAAGATCTCTGCCGTGTAGCCCAGGCTGGTATGGAACGCATAGAGATCCCCCTGCCTTTGCATCCCGAGTGCTGGGATTAAAGGCGTGCGCCACTACCGCCCGGCCTTCTTTCTTTTTTTAATGTATGGTTTATAGGTCTTTCCAACGGTTTTGTAAAATTTTGTAAAATTGATTTGAAGCCTGAGATACTTTTAACTATGAAAGCAGGGTGTAGCTCAGTGGTAGATCACCTGCCTGGCATTCCAAAGGCCCGGACTTCCGCGGGAGCACGACAAAAAGGAAGAATATACAGAGGCCTCCGTGGTTAAGCACACTGGCTCTTCTGCCAGCCAGAGGATGTGGATTCCGTTCTCTGCACTCACACGGGGGCTCACAGCGCCTATGACACATGCAGTACGTATGCAGACGTGCAGGCAAAACATCCGTGCACGGAGAATAAAAATAAAGGCAAAAAAAAAAAAAAAAAAAAAAAAAGCTAGAGCCTACTTAGGACTTTCACTCAAAAAGCTAATAGCCTGAAATCTTGTTCCCACTCTCAGCCGCTGAATTTGGAGTCTTTTAATTTGCTTTCCTCCTTTTTTGTTTCTTGTTCCCTTTTATCATCTTCCTGCTAATCTTTGTTTACCCAGGTTCTGACTTTTTTTTTTTTTCCAACCCTACAATTAATTACCCCAGATGGCTGACTCCTTGGAGTTTTCCAAGCAAACAAAGCAGGCAGGAAATAGAAGCTTCCTGAGAAAGCGGCTTTCTCTGGTAGGTCGGAGTCCGGAGCCTGAGAGGGGCTTTGCCTTGCAACTCCTTTGTCTACAGCTGCGCTCCCTCTTCACGGCCGATTTATGATTGCAGGGAAGACCTGGGCACGTTTCAACCTTTCCTTTTAAAACTTGAAGCTGATACTTTGCTTTCTCGGGTTGCCTTTGCAAATTGCTACTTCTCTGTTGCGTTAGAATGCCTGTCTACAAAGTGAGTTCCAGGACAGCCAGGGCTATATAGAGAAACCCTGTCTCGAAAAACCAAAAAAAAAAAAAAAAAAAAAAGAATGCCTGTGTTCCTTCTGCTGATCCTGTTCCTCAGAACAACTTCTCCACATTGGAACCTTTAGCCCAAGATTGCTTTTTCACTGTTAGGCGCTTCCTGCCTTGTTGAAGGGTATGTGCTTGAGGGATACACAGCCTTTCTTCTAGGGTTGTACAAATGGCCTGCTTTGTGTCTTTGCTTGGTCACTGAGTCACCTAGTATAGTAGTCCCCCACCCAAGTTCACACCAGCATTGTCTTCCTCCTGAGGAATGACCGCTTTGACTACAGGGACCACAAGGATCTTAGTTGACACAAACCCACATCCCACAGCCACCCTCCAGTCCCTTTAGTGAAGAAGACCAGTCTGGATGACTAGCCGTCACGACCCCTCTTGCTCTCCATATACACAGGAGTTTGTTTCCTGGAGGGACCCTGAAACCCATCAAAGGAGAGAGATGGGACCCAGTTGGTAGAGTTGTGTGTGCTTACCATACACAAAGCCCTAAATTTAATCCTCAGAAATGCATCAATCTGTAATCCTAGCACTCAGATGATAGAGGCAAGAGTATCAGAAATTCAAGGTCATCTTTAGCTACATAGCTAGTTTGGGGTCAGCAGTCTACATGAAGGAAGGAAGGAAGGAAGGAAGGAAGGAAGGAAGGAAGGAAAAGAAATCTCAGCTAATACTTTTCTTCTGCCAATTAATTCCCCTTGTACACATTCCTTTCTTCTGCCAATTCCCCTTGTACACATTCCTCTCTCTTTACTCTGTCAGTTTCACGAACTCAACACTAATAAACACCAACTATGTACCACGTTACAAACAAAAGACTGAAGAAACAGGCACAAGCCTGTCTGTCAAGAGGTGCCTAGGGAGGGCTCCCCACAAACTTCACTTAAGCTGAGTTTTGAAGAATTGCAGTTCATCAATGAGCATTCTCCATCCTGCCTACTTGGCAAGATTTATTTACTTTGTGTGTGTGCACCACATGTGTATGTGCACGGTAGGCCCATACATTGCTATGGATCTGAGTGTATATATGTGCACACACGTGCCTAAGTGTATGGATGTGCCCCATGTGTGTGCAGGGCCCACCGAGGCCAGAAGAAGGTTCAGATTCTTTTGTACTACAGTTAGATGGCTGTGAGCCAGGCGTGGTGGCTCACGCCTTTAATCCCAGCACTCGGGAGGCAGAGGCAGGTGGATTTCTGAGTTCGAGGCCAGCCTGGTCTACAAAGTGAGTTCCAGGGCAGCCAGGGCTACACAGAGAAACCCTGTTTCAAAACAAAACAAAACAAAAACAAAAACAAAAACAAACAGTTAGATGGCTGTGAGCAGTCTGATGTGGGTGCTGGGAACCCAAGCTGGCTGAGTCCTACACAAGACCAGCAGGTGCTGTTGACCACTGGGTCATTTCTTTTTTCCTCTTTGCTGCTTCGCCCTCCTCCTCTTCTCCTTCTTCCTCCTTGACCTCTTCCTCATCTCCCTCTTCTTCCTCCTCTTCTTCTCCTTCTTCCTCCTCCTTTACCTCCTCCTCCTTCTTTTCGAGACAGGGTTTCTCTGTTTAGCCTTGGCTGTCCTAGAACTCACTCTGTAGACCAGCCTGGCCATTAGCTCAAAGACCAGCCTGCCTCTGCCTCCTAAGTGCTGGGATTAAAAGACCTGTGCCTTCACACACAGCTAATGTAGGTTTTGTTTTTGTCATTGTTTACCTTTAATATGGGTAGCTTCTGTTGTTGTTGTCCTTTCTCCATGGAAGTCTTTTATTGTTCCCAGAGACCCCAAATCAAGCTCATAGTTCAGGATCTTGTTTCTGGAGCTGGTGGCTCAGCCTGTAGCCCTGTTTGCTCTGGGCTTCCCCAAACTGTTTCTCTAGCCTGTTTTTATAGCATATTCTGCCTCCTTTGTATTAGAGGAAGACAGACTTGATACAGTCTTTATTGGAGAAACTTGGCAGATGTCATTCAGGAATCAAAGTTAGCTCTCGGCAGTTAGGGAGATCACCTCTGCACTCTGAACGAGGCGTTGGGAGGAACACAGCCATGTGTGTATGATTTTTCCACCAAAAAGACATCGTTCGAGTCTAATTATAAAGAAACAATCGATAAACTCAGACATCCTATAAATTAATCCGTCTGAATTCTTCACAAAACAACAATACTTCCAACAATCCTGAAAGACAAACACTAAACCACTATTCTGACCAAAGATGGCTAGAGAGACATGGCTGCTGAACTCAGAGCCTGCTACATGATCTGGTGTTTTGTTCGGCACAGAGGGATCACAGGGGAAACCTCAGCACTGTCTGAGGATCACGTGGTGTTGCATCAGGGATAATGTCTTGACCACTTGAGAGCATGCACTGTGGTTACGTAAGAGCATGGCCTGGATTTTGTAAACTACGTGTTGAACTATTGGGAGGAGGGCAGGGGTGGAGAGCAGCATGCGGCTTACTGCAACTTCCACTTAGAAGGTACAGGACAGAAAGAAAGCGTGTGTGGAGAGGGAGGAGATGAGACAAAGCCAAGGCGTGCTTAGAGATTGTGCGGGAGGAACTGAACAAGAATCATTGTGCTATTCTTGACACACTTTTTTTTTTTTTTAATCCAGCATGCTGGGGTCACCTTAGGGGAGAAACTGACAGAGCTCTTTTTTTTCCCCTCGTTCCGGTCAACCTTGCTCGCTCCTCCGGCCAGCCCCGCTCGCTCGTTTATTATTATTATTCATAAGTACGCTGTAGCTGACTTCAGACGCACCAGAGGAGGGTGTCAGATCTCATTACGGGTGTTTGCAAGTCACCATGTGATTGCTGGGATTTGAACTCATCACCTTCAGAAGAGCAGTCGGGTGCTCTTACCCACTGAGCCATCTCACCAGCCCTTGACACACTTTTAATAGAAAATGAAAGAGGGACTGGGGAGACAGCTCGGTGATCAGCAGTGCTTGCCGGATGCACCAGTTAGCTCTTTGCCCAGATGACACAAGCTACAGTGACCTGGGAAGAGGGAACCTCAGTTGAGGAACTTCCTCCATCAGATTGGCCTGTGGACAAGTCTGTGAGCTCCATCAGATTGGACTGTGGACAAGTCTGTGGGGCATTTTCTTGGTTGATAATTGATGTGAGAGGGCTCAACCTATGGTGGGCAGTGCCATCCCTGGCCAGGTAGTCCTGGGTTGTATCAGAGAGCAGACTGAGGGACCAGATGGTGAGCCGGAAAGTAGCATGCCTCCATGGTCTCTGCTTCAGCTCCTGCTTTGCACTCCTGCTCTGGCTTCCCTCGATGACAGACTGTGATGCCGAAGTGTAAGTGGAATAAACATTTTCCTGCACCATGCTGCTTTTGGTCAATGTTTTTTTATTTTGTTTTGGTTTGGTTTGGTTTTTCGAAACAGGGTTTCTCTGTGTAGCCCTGGCTGTCCTGGAACTCACTCTGTAGACCAGGCTGGCCTCGAACTCAGAAATCTGCCTGCCTCTGCCTCCCAAGTGCTGGGATTAAAGGCGTGTGCCACCACTGCCCAGCTTGGATGTTCACTTTTGAAGAAATTATCAGGCTGCTTTTCCAGTGGCTCTATTGTTGTACATTCTTAATGTGATGAGTAAGAAGTCCTGTTACATTCTTGCTAGCATTGGGTTGTGTCAGTGGTTTTGGATTTTAACTAGTCTAATAGGAGTTCTGAAATCCATTGTTGTGGTTTTTAAGTTGTTGGGTTTTGTTTCACTGTTGGAGGGTCATGCATGCGGAGGTCAGGGGACAACTTGTAGGAGTCCATTCTTTCCTTCCACCAGGGGTTCAGGAATTTAATTCAGGTCACCAGGTTTGTGCAGTGACAGCTTTTTCCTAAGACAGTTTTTACGGGCATTTCATCTGTTGATGTTGTTAACGCACAGGTCCCTCCCTAGGGATGGTTAAGTCCAATATCCTTTCACAGGCCTGCTGGCCAGCTTGGCTACAGATATTCTTTGGTGAGGTATCTCTGTCCATCAGCTACAGGCTCTGCCTTTGTCTCTCATTCAAACACCGAGGGCAACAGATCAGTCTGCGTCTTGAATTTCATCAGTTACTTAGTGGAGAGAACTCCCATTTGCAATTAAATTCTCTAGTCTGCTCATGGGCTAGAACAAGTCATGGGATCCACACGAGGAAGACAAAAGTTGCCATCTTAACATGTTCCCTGAAGATAGGGAGCTGGGCAGCTTTGATGAGCAGTGTGTATGTCTACTGGAGGAGGACATATGGCACGACTGACTGGAGCCAACTCTGGGTGCAGGAGCAGAGACTTTACTAAGAAAGAGTACAAGCTAGGTGTGGTGACAGTTGCCTTTGATCCCAGCACCTCAGAGGCAGAGGAGAGAGGATCTCTCAGAGTTCAAGGCCCACCTGATCTACATAGGGAGTTCCAGGCCAGCTGTCTCAACAACAACAAGAAAAAAAAAAAAAAAGGAAAAAGAGAAAAGAGAGACAGAAGGAGAAGGAAGTGGGCCAGCGCAGACATAAAGGTCAGGCGCTCAACGACTGTACCCTAAATTTACATGTATCAGATCATATATGTGTGAATATGTGCTTTTACATGTAACACACACAAGTGTCCAGTTTTTATAGCAGCACTATTTATTACAGCCAAGATGTGGAAACAACTCAAACATCCATCAGTGTATGAATAAACAAACAGGAAGTGGCAGATAGATAGTGGGATATTCTATCTGAAACCATAAAATTTTAAAGGTTCACATTTTTTTTCTTTTTTTGGCTTTTAGAGGCATTTTCTTTTGTGTAGTCCTAGCTGTCCTGGAACTCACTGTGCAGACCAGGCTGGCCCTGAACTTGCAGAGATACACTTGCCTCTACCTCCGGAGTGCTGGAATTAAAGGCATGCACCACCACCAGCTGGCTAAATTCACACATTTTACAAAGGGATTAAAAGGTCTTCTCCCTGGTTAGACACCTGAACACAGGTGGGGTCTGTCACTAGCAGCTATACTGAAGTCAACCACAGAATTTCTTCCTTTTGGGGCTGGAGAGATGGCTCAGCGTTAAGAGCATCGACTGCTCTTCCGAATGTCCTGAGTTCAAATCCCAGCAGCCACATGGTGGCTCACAACCATCCGTAACGAAATCTGATGCCCTCTTCTGGTGCATCTGAAGACAGCTACAGTGTACTTAATAATAAATAAATCTTTAAAAAAAAAAATTTCTTTCTTTTTTATTGGGGGGGGTGGATTTTTTTTTCCGAGACAGGGCTTTTCTGTTTACCCCTGGCTGTCCTGGAACTCACTTTGTAGACCAGGCTGGCCTCAAACTCAGAAATCCGCCTGCCTCTGCCTCCCGAGTGCTGGGATTAAAGGCGTGCGCCACCACGCCCAGCAAAATTTCTTTTTTAAACTAGGATTCTAACCAAACCTCTGTAGTCCAATCCAGAAATATGGTCTAGAGATAGATGTTCAGACGGTGTTTCCATCAGTATTCAGTGAACAGAGGCCTCTCTAGGCTGGATAAAGAAACCTTCCCTGAATGGATTACTCAAGGCCATTTGAGTGAGACATCATGTCAGTTCTTCATGTAGAAAAAAAATAATTTTAGTTGTGAATGACTGTGTATGTTAGGGGTGGTCAAGTCATCCAAACGTAATCCACTTTAGTCAGGTGGTGGTGGTGAGGGGGGGGGGCATCAAGCTCAGGAGACAGAGACACGCAGATTTCTGAGTTCAAGGTCAGCCTGGTCTACAGAGTGAGTCCCAGGACAGCCAAGGCTACACAGAGAAACCCTGTCTTGGAGAACAAAACAAACAAAACAAAACAAAACAAAACAACGCACTAAACAGAAATACAAAATATAAAAGGAGCTGTATCTATACACACACACACACACACACACACACACACACACACACACACACACGTGTCTCTGAGTGCTTGCTTTCGCTCTGCTGTTAGTTTTCAGAGCTAGGGACTGTACCCAGGGCTTTTGCAACGGCAGGCAACACTCTACCACCAAGTTACAGCCTTAGCCCCCAATGATATTGCGGGGTTTTGTTTGTTTGTTTGTTTTCAAAATTAGATCATAAGAGGCACCAGGGTTTCCTCCTTCGTGTCTACTAGGCTGTTTACTCTGGGTACAGTTAACCATGGACAGAGAACTGAGGCTATCTGCAAATGGTATGCATGGACGAACCCTCTTGGAAGCTGATCCTCTCCTCTGGCTCCAGCCACGAAGGCAGACACCAACTGCAGTTCCAGCCTACTCTTGTTTGTTTGTGTGTGTGTTTGTTTTTGAAACAGGATCTCCGTGGTAGCACATGCCTTTAATCCCAGCACTCGGGAGGCAGAGGCAGGCGGATTTCTGAGTTCGAGGCCAGCCTGGTCTACAAAGTAAGTTCCAGGACAGCCAGAGCTACACAGAGAAACCCTGTCTCTGAAAAACCAAAAAAAGAAAAAGTAACAGGATCTATGTTTGCAGGCCTTTGCTGGCCTGGAGCTTGCTTTGTAGACCAGGCTGGCCTCAAACTCATTCACCTTTGCTTCCCGAGTATTGGGATTAAAGGTGTTGGCCACCATACCTTGCTTCCCAGCCAACATCTTGATTTGTAACCTCATGAGAGACCCTGGGAAATGGTTGTGCAGCTATGGCAACTCCATTCCTTAGTGCACACTCATTCCAAGGAGATGGACTTAATATGCCTAGGAGGTGTCTTCATTCCCTGATAAAGGCATTATTTGTAGGAAGCCGCCGGCTCGGGAGGCGAAGTGGCAACCCCGCCACTGCCCCAGGAGAGGCCATGCCACCCCCCGGCCGCCCCAGGAAAGCCTCGTCCCGCTCCGGGAAAGCCTTGTCCGGCTCTGGGGAAGGCCGTCCGGCTCCAGGAAGGCCTCCTGCTCCGCCCCATTACAAGATGGCACAGGACAGGCAGGCTGCCAGGGAGGAGAGCCTAGCGCCCATGTGCAGCTCCCTTCAGGTCCTCCTTAGGCGGTAGCCCCTCCAGAAGGGAAAATATGCTAATGAGGCACGGTTTGTGGCACCAATGAATGGGCCACATACTAATGAGGGATAGCTTGGTGCACCAATCCACAACCACTACGACACCCCTCCCCCTTCCCTGGGAGAGTATATAAGCCGCAGCTCTGCTGCTGTCCAGGGTCCTGGGAATCTACTATCAAGGTGCTCCAGAATAAAGCTGACTAAGAAGATCCCAGTGGTGGTGTGACTTTCTTGCTGGTCGAGGGAGGCGCGCCGCAATTATTCACGGCAACCAAGACACGAAGTATACCTTAAACACCTACTAAGGGGAGCTAATGGAAAGAATGTGGTGTGTGTCTACAATGGACTGTTTGTCCTCTGTGTTATTTTTATGTTCAGTTTACATGTATGGGTGTTTTGCCTGTATGTCTGTCCATGTCCCATGCGTGCCTAGTGGCTTCAAAGGCCAGAAAAAAAGGTACTGGGTCCTCTGGAACTGGAGTTATCCCCCTGGTAACTGTGAGTCATCATGTGTGTGCTACAAGTCGAACTCAGATGTCTGGCAGAACAGCTAATATTCTTAACTGCTCTTCTAGAGGTCTTGAGTTTAATTCCCAGGAACCACATGGTAGCTCAAAAAAAAAAATCTGTATGTAATGGGATCTGATGCCCTCTTCTGGTGTGTCTGAAGACAGCCACACAGTACCCATATATGTAAAACAAATAAATCTTTTATAAAAAAAAGTTTTTTTTTTTTAAAAAGAGGGGCAGGGAAGCTTATTTAGCCTTTAAAAAGAAGGAATGCCTTTAGTGCCAGCACTTGGGAGGCAAAAGCAGATGGATCTCTCTCTCTCTCTCTTTTTTTTTTTTTTTTTTTTGGTTTTTTGAGACAGGATTTCTCTGTAGAGTCCTGGCTGTCCTGGAACTCAATTTGTAGACAAGGCTGGCCTCGAACTCAGAAATCTGCCTGCCTCTGCCTCCCAAGTGCTGGGATTAAAGGTGTGTGCCACCACGCCCAGCTCCTAGTGATTTATTTAATCAGCTTTATCATAATTACTGGACAATAACACTTAATCTATTTTTTTAGTCTAGACTGGCTATATCCCAGCTGTGCTCCCCAAGTTCTTTGCTGTTTGAGACCCCCCCATGGCTGGTTTTGTTTTTGTTTTTTGTTTTTTCCCATCAGTATGTGCTCAGAGAACACTTCTTTCAGCCATGTGCTCCAGGTCCACCCTATCTGACAGAGACCTCCTGTTCTCTATCTGCTCTGTGTGCTTCTCCTCCTCTCTCCTTCCTCCTCCCATTCTTTCTTAGTAACCCCCAGCTTTGACCTCCCCAGTTCAGTAACTGAAACCCCCACTTATCTCTACTCTCCCCAGTACCTAGCTATAGCCACTTTTAACCAGTCAGAGATTGGCAGCAACGTTTATACAACATTGCTTGGAGGAGTTTGAATCTGCTACCTTGACTGCAACCAGATCTTGGGGGCTGGTATTTAACGGTTATGTGGGTCTCTGAGTTCAAGGTCAGCCTGCTCTACATAGAGAAATCAAGGTCTACATAGATCAACCATGTCTCAAGAAAAGGAAGAGGAGGAAGTCCTGACATTTACAACACCAAACCCAGGACTTCATGGCCAAACTCAGGTCATCAGGCTTGATGGCAAGCACTTTTTACCCACTGAGCCATCTACATAGGCCCCAAAGGTACAGAGTTTTATCAAAAAGAAGGAATAAATCCAGGAGATCAGCACAGTTATAGTACATGACTACTATTGGCTCTGTGTGTTTGTGTGCTAGCTTTGAACTTGGGCAATCCTCCTGCCTCAGCCTATGGAATGTTAGGACTGCAGATGGTGGTGTACCCACACCCAACTCAATGTATTGTATTTTGAAAAAAAAAATTCTGAAGTGTAGATTTTAGGTGCTCTTTCCACATAAAAAATATGAAGTATTTGAGATAACCCATATGCTAATGAGCTCCTTGAGCCAGTCCACATTATACACATGCTTCAAAACATCATGGTGTGTGATACATATCATGGTGTGTGATACATATCATGGTGTGTGATACATATCATGGTGTGTGATACATATATATACAAGTTTGATTTGTCAACTGAAAAATAACATCCAGTTTTTAGAAACAGAACTATTTAATCAAAGTGCTTCCAGATTCCTGTCCCTCAGACACTATGTAAATTAACCTTTATTATTTCAAGGCAGTTAAGTCAGGGATAAGTTTTTACCCAGTAAAGAATAGCTCATAAACTAGATCTTACTGTAAGAGAGAGATTATATATAGACTTGGTTTTCTTTGTACCTGTGGTGTCTGGCTAGCCCTCGGGAAAAATTTGTTTGTGATCCTGCAAGAACTGCAGTCATTTTCCAGCCAGGTACATCTGTGTAGTTTGGCTGGTTACGTTTTGTTTTTGTTTCTGAGGACATAGTCTCATAGAGCTCAGGCTGTTCAGCCCCCTGCCTCAGCCTCCTGGCGTTATAGGTATGTGCCACCAAAGCCCGGCAGAATTTACTTCTGTTTTTTGGTTTTCAGTGCCGTTTACATGAAACCCAGATTCTCATGAGTGACAGATAAGTGTCTATACCACGGCCTCCCTCCTACATCTGCACAGATGCGCTATGGCAGAGGCTGCTGGGACCAACGGGCTCCAACAAGTTCATAGGCAGGAAGAACTGGGAAACAAACACGTTGGGTTTTGTTTTTCTCCCTTCCTCTCCCTCCTCTAGTTCTCCTTGACAACCGTCAGACAGGATGAAGACATGGGCAATTTATTCCACATCACCTGAGCCACAGGCAAGGCCAAGTTGAGGAAGAGGAATGCAAAGCTGGTCCCCAAATCCTCCTTTGTTCCTCTTTGGTCACAATGAGGGCAGTCCTAGCCAGTGGTGTCTGGCTTTGGTGGTGAGACTACTTTATCTGGACTTGATGGCTTTTGGTCATCCTTAGGAGGCTCCTGGCTATTCTCCTGGCTGTTGAGGGTCTGTGAGGGACTCACTGGAGACGCTGGCCCTAAGCTGTTGCAAGCAGTGTTGATGGTGGTACTGCTCATAATCAGACTCCAGTAGTTTTTAAGGTTGAGGTAGCAAAGGATCCCTGGCAGGGTGGGGAGTGGGGGTGGGGGGCGGGGTAAGACAAGAAAAAGGGAGGAATCTGAGAGTGGCATGGGAGGTGACTGGTGAAGTAGGCTGAAGGGAAGGTTAAGATCTCACGGACTGTCGGGGGTGGGAGTGGGCAAGAGGGGTCGCCTGCCTCTTCCAGCCACACAGTCTCTGCCTGACCTACCCAAGTCCCTTCCTTCCCCAGGGCCCTCTTAACCACTTACCACAAGTGGAATACAGGATAAGCACCAGCCAACCAATGAAATAGCTCCAGCCAATAGGAACTGATATATTCTTCTTCAGCTCGTAGATCCAGAGGTTAACAGGGAACAACAGGAGGGTGAGGAAAATTAAGGTGACTGGGAGGCAGGAGTGGAGAGATCTTATTCTCACCTAAGAATCGCACAGGGGGTCTGCCTCATCTGCGGAGCCTACAGCCACAAATCACTCACGCTGAGGAGATCAACCCCTCCTGTCTTCCACCCGCAATCAGAAAACATCCGCTCACTTCCCTCCTCCCCTCTCCCCTTTCCTCCCCTCTCTTCCCCTCCCCTCCCCTCTCTTCCCCTTCCCCAATGCTCCCTCTATCCCACCCACCCCCACTCCCAGAGAAGAGGGAGTTGTGCCCCGGACCATGTGGGCTAGGGAATTAAGAACCTTTTTCAGAGCTGGGGGGCACCTTCACAGAAGCTCAGGATGATTCCAGTCAGGCCAAAGAAAGGTATTCTCTGCAGGCAGGGCAGGTACTGCAGGTGCAGCCAGGTGGTGAGGACAAAACCTAGCCCTAACGCCAGGGTGAAACTTATCTTAGCCACCCCAAAAATTGGATGGCTTGTCCACATCTTAAAATTGTCTGGGGGAAAAAATGACAAAAAAAAATAGTGAGGAACTCAGGATTCACAAGAATGAAATACAGTCAAGTGAACAACTAGGAGGACGGACTCTCAGTTTGTCTGGAACCAAAAAAATCCTGCACAGTTGAAACTCCGGAACAACACTCCCTCAGGTAAGACTCCCGATCTAGAGACTGAGAAGGCTGGGCAGACTCCATGACAGACTTCAGATTGGCAGTTAAGGAAACTAGGCCTAAAAACTGGGCAAGTCCAAGGGGCAAGCCCAGGCAGGCCAATTACTAACAGAAAAAAACCAAATACCCCCATGTTCCAGCCTTCACGCCCAGGTAACAGAATGTCCCTGCCACCTGGCCTGAGGCAAGGACAATGGGTCAGCAGCAGTTTTCAGTCTTCCTCAGTTAACAGTCTCCAGACCTCCCCAGCAAGTTTCCAGCCCCCACACCCCAGTAATGGAATGTCCGGAGAGAGGGACCCAACAGATTAACACAGAGGTCACCTACCCCTGAATTCCCTAATGTGCTTTAAATCAAGCCTGCAAGTTCACTTGGGTGTCTCTCTGTCTTGGGAATGGGGAGACCCCAGCATGCTGGACTTTTGCAGAATAAAACACTCTTTGCGTTTACATACTGTTTGAGTCTGGGGTTTCAATCTTGGCAAATCATGGACTCTTACAAGACTGCTTGGCAATTTCAACCACTTGAATATATGAATGGCTCACACTTCTGAGCTTAGCAATGGCTGAAGTAAGAGGATAGCCATGAGTTCACACTACGTGGTAAATTACAAGCAAATTGGGATTACAATATAATGTTTCAAAAAATAAAAAATAGAAATAGGCAGATATGGTGGCTCACACCTTTAATACGAGCACTAGAGAGGCAGAGGTGGCCAGTCTCTGAGTGCAAGGCCAGCCTGGTCATAATGAATTCCAGGACAGCCAGACCTACATAGTAAGACCCTGTTTCAACAAAACAAAACAAACAAAAAATTTAAAAACCAGGCATAGTGGCTCATGTCTTTAATCTCAGCATTCCAGAGGCAGAGGTAGGCAGATCTCTTTAAGTTCAAGGCCAGCCTGGAGATTATATATATATATATATATATATATATATATATATATATATATGGAGAGAGAGGGAGAGAAAGAAAGAGTTAGTTAGTTAGTTAGTTAGTTAGTTAGTTAGTTAGTTTCAGGACAGCTAGGGCTGCATAGAGAAAACCTATCTCAACAAATCAAAAAAAAAAAAAGAAAGAAAAGAAAAGAAAAAAGATCATTAAGAATAAATAGGAGGGCTGGAAAGATGGCTCAGCGGGTTAGAGCACCCTACTGCTCTTCCGAAGGTGATGAGTTCAAATCCCAGCAACCACATGGTGGCTTACAACCACCTATAACAAGATCTGATGCCCTCCTCTGGTGTGTCTGAAGTCAGCTACAGCGTACTTATGAAGAATAATAAGAAATGAATCCTTGGACCGGAGAGACCAACCGGAGCAAGCGAGGCTGTCCCGAGCGAGCGGAGCTGAACGGGGATGGCGGGAGCAAGCGGGGACGGGCAGGAGCTGGCAGGGCCGGAGGGAGTGGGGCCGAACGAGCGGAGCTGGCAGGGTCGAGCGGGGTCGAGCAGAGCAAGCAGGGTTGACCGGAACAAGGGGAAAAAAAAAAAAAAAGAAGAAATAGGAAGGAAAAAAATCAAACCATAAACAGCAATTCTCAAAAGAAAAATATGCAAATTGTCAATGGACTTAGGAAAGCTCTAGTGACTCTCTCTCAGATGAACTTATAATTTTAGATCAGGAAGCCTGGAATGACCCTAAGATTGACCTCAAAACCTCGTCCCCCCATCTTCCCTAACTGTCCCAGTGCAGAGCGCTCAGTCGGCTCCTTTGGAATGAGTCTAAGTTCATTAATGGCCATGGAGCCACGGTCCACATCTTCCAGTTTGCCCCTTTTCTGGCATGACTGCACACTTTTCAGATCTGTTACCCCGTGTTTGCACTCCCAGGTCTCACTAGAATCTGGCCGGATTCTTCCCAGAGACCGGATCCAAAGGCTTCCTTCCCAGGGATCAGAGATAGGTTCAGGAATGAACTCCACCCTTCTGCGACCAGTTTTCCGCGTTAGTTACCTATTCCTCACTGTGGCTAAGTACCTGACAGAGCGACTTAAAGTGAGGAAAGCTTATTCTGGTCCCCTGGCTTCAGAGAATCTAGCCCGTGGGACCCTTGGCTCCAGACACTTGGGCCATCACAGTGGCAGGAGTGTGTGGCATAAGCTGTGAAAAGTAGAGATTCTTCACTTATTAGGAGACAGAAGGCATAGAGGGGAGGACAAGAGGGGACCAAGGGCTAGGTACCCCCAGGAGGAGCTAGAGAGATGGCTCATCAGTCAGGAGCCCTTGCTGCTTTTATCAGAGGACTCAGGTTTAGTTCCTGACACCCAAATGGTTACCCTCAACTGCATATAACTCCAGCTCCAGAAGATTCGATGCCCTCTTCTAGCCCCTGTGGGCTCCAGGCATGCATATAGTACATAGACATGGCACACAGACATACACATAGGCAAAAAATACTCATACACATAAGATAAAGTTTAATATTTATCTTAAAAAAAAAAAGATACCCTTCTCAGTAACCTCTTTCCTCCAATGAGGTCTCACCCCCCTAAAAAAATTTCCAGAGCCTTTTGAAATTGGATTCTGTGACTTGGGCAGTGATGGCACATGCCTTTAACCTCAATACTCAGGAGGCAGAGGCAGGCGGATCTCTGAGTTCAAGGCCAGCCTGGTCTACAGAGTGAGTTTCAGGACAGCCAAGGCTACGCAGAGAAATCCTGAATCCTGTCTCGAAAAACAAAACCCAAAAATACAAACAAAAAGCCATAGAGTACATAAGTCACATGTGGTGGCTCATGTCTATAATATTAGCCCTCAGAAGGCTGAAGGTGGCTGGGAGTCACCCTGGGCTACATAATGTATTCTAGAGAGGTTCCAATTTTCCCATCTGTAAAATAAGGTTAGTTATTCCTATTCTCTCTCTCTCTCTCTCTCTCTCTCTCTCTCTCTCTCTTTGATTTTTCAAGACAGGGTTTCTCTGTATAGCCCTGGCTGTCCTGGAACTCACTTTGTAGACCAGGCTGGCCTCGAACTCAGAAATCCGCCTGCCTCTGCCTCCCGAGTGCTGGGATTAAAAGCATGCACCACCATTATTCCTATTCTTATGGCTAATGCAAGATCCAGCTGGACAAATGGAGTAAGCATGCCATAAATGACATTTGTTTCCCCAGCTTTGTCATTAAGATATAATACCTTGATGTTTTTGCTTACAGGAAGAATGACAGATGGAAAGGGACATCCAGAACTGGACATTTCTGAAGTGGTGAGGGACACCACCAACTGAAACTTACATCAGAAATTAAACGACTGTGAGAATTCTAGGAAGGAAGGAATAAGAAAGCCAAACAGTAAAAGGGAACCTTGGAGCTGGCTCAGAGAAGCAAGACCTCAGGCAGGAGTAAAGGAAGATGGCAGGAACGGGGAAGGACTGTAAGAGAATGCCCAGGGGTCCTCTCAGGGCTCTGGGTGTGCAAAACTGGAAGGAGATGGCATCTCCCAGCTGAAGAATAATGTTACTCAGGACGGATCCAGACACCTCTCTACATTCTTAAAGGGAAGACCTGGGGGCTTTGCCCAAAACAGTGACATCCTCCACTGGGTCAGACAAACTTGATTTGACCAAACCAAAGGAAGAAAATGATCCCGACCTCACCGTGCCATCTTGCAAGCCAAATGAAGCCGGCTGATGGGAGGGAATGAAAAGGTGGGTGGGGGTCCCCACCAGGTCAAGGCAGGCTGGAGACCTGGCATGGGACCCAGGAACTCACCTTCCCCATTGTCTGAGCTGGGGCAGTTTTTAGATAAGCAGATGTACAGGAGCCCTGTGGACATACTGTGGATGGAGGTGTAGACTCTCTTGGTGACGTTTTGGGGGTAGCGCTGATGGAAACGACTCTTAGAGAGATACAACCATTTCTTGGAGAAGCCCATGATTAGGAGCAGAAGGAAGGCCATCAGGCTGAACTCTGAGGCCACCACCTGGGCCATCCAGCAAGACTTTGTCACTTTCCATGACTGCCTGTTCCTGCTGGGAGAGGTGACAGAAGAAGTCTTCCCTGCGTCTTCCCTGCTCTGCCCAGCTCACCCTTCCTCCATCCTGGTTCACACCTCGCCCCCTTCCCCTTGCACACTCACCTGGTCCTTATCCTCTCAGATTCTTCCTCAGCCAAGTCCGGTTCCATCACAGGCCTAGTGTCTGAGCAAGAGTGGGGGGACCTCTTTTCAGGCACCTGAGCTCCAGATCCAAGAGAAGGCTCCTCCCCATTTCGCTGAGCCGACCCTAACTGCCATGGAATATGGAGCAGAGAGACGGGGGGATGGGCCGTGGACTCAGCTCCAACCCTTTCTTAAAATTCTACTCCTCTGGCTCAAGCCCTTCATGCAGATCAGATGCCTCCTGCAGGCTGCTGCTCCCCCTTTACCCAAGGTGATAATCTCTGAGAGACCCTCTTTCTCTTAATCCCACATGCTCACTGACAGGGAAGAGAAGGAGAAAAATGTGCCCCTAGGAAAAGACCCAAATACCTTCCATCTCTGTCGTCGTATGCTTCCCCAAAACACACATCAACCTTCCTGCTTCTCCTCTGGTCTCGGTTCTAGTCAACAATGGTCAGTCTCCTCACCCCCTTCTCTTAACTCCCCCTTTCTCTAACAGAGACTTCTTATGTAGCTCAGGCTGGCCTTGTACTCTCTCTCTCTCTCTCTCTCTATCTATCTATCTATCTATATCTATATCTATATATATATAGTTCAGGATGTCTGAATTGAACAACAACCAACAAATAGGAGAGGACATAACTGTTCCTAGGTATGGTGGAGGAGAAAGTTTATTGTAGGTAAATGGAAGAACATAGCCAGAGGCAGGGACATCTTGACAGAGTCCAGAGGGAACGTCATGACCCTGAGGTACGTGAGGAGAGGCGAGGGGTGGAGGGTAGAACCAGGTGCAGCAGCCAGGCGGTCCAAAAGAGAAAGGATAATCACAATGGCCGGCTTCTACAGGGAAGGGCATCTAGAGGGAAGGCAGCCTGGCCCCTGGGCTGGAGAAGTTCAGACGAGGGGACAGTGTGTGCCAGCCAGGAGGGCCTTGTAACTGGTAGGGACTGAGGGATGCTGTTGATACCTTAAACAGGCTCCTCTGCCTTTTGTCCCCGGTTTGAGACCTAAGGACGACCTCAGCAATCCTCTTGCCTCTGCCTCCCAGGCGCAAGGGTTTCACAGCGGAGAAACCATCCTTGGCTTTGAACTTCTCTTCACATCTTTTCCTCTCAGTACCTAAGAGGGCAGAGACATAGAATGAAGACAGACTTGGGGGTGCCACACGGACTGATTTTTGAAGCCTCCTTTAAACAAAGGTGGGGGCAGGGTTCTGATGATCAAACTCAGGTTGATAGGCTGATCCAACCTGAGCTTTTACCTTCTGAGCTATCTATCCCTTGGCCTGTGTGTGTGTGTGTGTGTGTGTAAAAGACAGGGTCTTAGCTGTGGAGCCCTGGCATTTCTGGAACTCTCTATGTAGACCAGACTGGTTTTAAACTCACAGAAATCCACCTGTTTCTGCCTTCCAAATGCTAGATTGAAAGATGTGCGGTGGGCAGTGGTGGCGCACACCTTTAACCCAGCACTTGGGAGGCAGAGACAGGTGCATTTCTGAGTTTAAGGCCAGCCTGGTCTACAGAGTGAGTTCCAGGACAGCCAGGGATACACAGAGAAACTCTGTCTCGAAAAAAACCAAACCAAAACAAACAAACAAACAAACAAACCAAAGAAAGAAAGGTGTGCACCACTGTCACCTGCACCCAGCTTCTGCTTTGTTTTTTTTTCCCTTGTTCCGTTCAACCCCCGCTCACTCCGCTCAACCCCGCTCACTCTGCTCAACCCCGCTCACTCCACTCAACCCCGCTCACTCCGGCCAGCCCCCGCTTGCTCCCGCCGGCCCCGCTCGCTCCAGCCATCCCCGTTCGGCCCCGTTTGCTCTGGACAGTCCCGCTCACTCCGGTTGGTCTCTCCAGTCGAAGGATTCGTTTCTTATTATTCTTCATAAGTATGCTGTAGCTGACTTCAGACGCACCAGAGGAGGGCATCAGATCTCATTACGGGTGGTTGTAAGCCACCATGTGGTTGCTGGGATTTGAACTCATCACCTTCGGAAGAGCAGTCGGGTGCTCTTACCCGCTGAGCCATCTCACCAGCCCCTGCTTTGTATTTTTAAAAACATTTAATGTATTGATCTTTTGAGGGAGAGGCTCTGGTGTGTCATCACCGTGTTACAACTTGATCTTGAAGCTTCCATAGCATTAACTGGTGCTTCATGGAGTAGCTGCAGAGATTCAAGAAAAGGGCCCTTTAAGGAGTATGCAAAGCCCTCCAGGGTGTTTAGCAAATATTCACAATATTTATCAATTTAAGATTAGAGGCAATCTATTTTTGCTTCTATTGCCATTTTTTTCCCTGTCTCTGTGCAGTTACACTCTTGGACTTCTTCCTTCTTTTTCTGTTTCTGCCACTGACTCTAGTACCCACATGCAGCTTCTTGAGCTCCAAGTGACAACCTTCTGCATGCTCATGATACAGCCATGTGCTTACCTGGTGTCCTCGGGGGCCAGAAGAAGACATCAGACCCCATGAACTGAAATTACAGATGATGACCCATTGTGAGTGCTGAGAGTAGAGCCCGGGCATCCTGAAGAGCAGCTGCTGTTAACCGCTGAGCCATCGCTCCAGCCCATCATTAAAAAAAAATTTAAATAATTGTTGTTAAGTGGGCCAGCAAGATGGTTCAGTGTGCAAAGGCATTGCTAAGCCTAGAGACCTGATTTTGATCTGCATGGTCCATCTTAAAAAATAAAGGAGGATAGCCAGGCGTGGTGGTGCACGCCTTTAATCCCAGCACTCGGAGGCAGAGGCAGGCGGATTTCTGAGTTCAAGGCCAGCCTGGTCTACAAAGTTAGTTCCAGGATAGCCAGGGCTATACAGAGAAACCCTGTCTCAAAAAACCAAAAAAAAAGGAGGATGAAAAAATTAGTCTAACAGAAAGAGGAAGGAGAGAGGGAGGGAGGGAGGGAGGGAGAGAGAGAGGGAGAGAGAGAGAGAGAGAGAGAGGTAATTTTAAATTTTTTTAGCTGGGCGTGGTGACACATGCCTTTAATCCCAGCACTCGGGAGGCAGAGGCAGGCAAATTTCTGAGTTCAAGGCCAGCCTGGTCTACAGAGTGAGTTCCAGGACAGTCAGGGCTATACAGAGAAATCCTGTCTTGAAACCCTCCCCCCACAAAAAAGTTAGAATTACTTTTCAAAAGATAACTGAAACTAGTTGAAGCCAAGAATACACCTGTCATTCAACACTTGGAAGATGAAGCCAAGCCACCAAGAGTTCAAGATGATCCCAAGTCTGTAATGAGTTTGAGGCTTTCCAAAGTTACAGGAGACCTCAACTCAAAAGCCAAGAAAAGTCCAGGTGTGTTTCTACACATCTCTCATCCCAGCCCTCAGGAGGAGGGTGGATCTCTGTGAATTGGAGACCAGCCTGGTCTACATAGTGAAGTGTGTGTGTGTGTGTGTGTGTGTGTGTGTGTGTGTGTGTGAAGGTAGGAAAGAAAGAAAGAGGACAGTTCAAGAAAGGAAGTGTAATTTTAGGGGCTTCCAGCTCAGCAGCTGAATGTTTATGTAGTCACAATACATAAGGTAAACACTGCGAGAGGGGTTTCCACTCTTAGAGTCAACAGACAGACAAAGCTCGGAAGACACATTAAAGACAATGCGGTAAACACAGCAGCCTCCACCTCACTAAGGAAAATGTCTGAAAGAGTAAACAAGGAGATCGTAAGGAAGGGTAGCACGTTAGAGCTTGGCAGATAAATTCCCTAAATTTCTCAACCCCCTGACCGGAATAAGTAACGTAGCCTATAACAGGAGCTGGAAAAGTTTTCTGTAGAAGTCCAGAAGACTTTTATGGACTAGAGAAATGGCTCAGTGGTTAGAGCTCTTTCTATTCCTGCAGAGGATCCAGGTTCGGTTCCCAGCACCCACAGGATGACTCCCAGTTGTCTGTCAGGGAATCCGATGCTGCTCCTGCTGTCCACAGCTACTCTCTGCAGCTGGCGCACAGACTATATGCAGGTATGTGCTCAGGCACGCATATACACATAATTAAAAAATATATTCCTAGGCTTTTCAAGTCAGTCTCTACAACTACCCAGCATGGCTAGTGTAGTCTGGAGGTCATCCCAGACAGCTGGGCCAATGCATAACTGTTGATTTTATAGCCCAGGGCTATCCTTTGTCCTTCCTCACCTCTCATGTCACCTACAGCTACCCAGCAGGATTAGGCACCGGTGGTCCTGGTTGTCTCAGGTTTGATAGGAGATCAACAGATAGGGGTTGGGGGGCAGGGAGGGAAGACAGTGGTCAGAGGAGGATTTCTCATCACCCAAGGATGAAAGAAAACCTGAAAAGTAGTGGGCAGTCCAACTCGGCTTAGTATAGTCCTGGCTACTGCTAACTATCCAAGCTGGGTGGCCCACTGGGTAGCCTTGGTGAGAATGATGACAGCACATTGAGGCAGATGGGAAGTGAGGCGCTTTTCTAGAATAGTCTCATGACCTGAACATAGCAAAGAAACAATGCAAGCCCTCCAGATCCTAAAGGACCCGTGGATGTGCCAGTCTAACAGAGGAGACACCCGGGCAGGAGTCGAGTTCCAGTAAGTGGCAATAGGAAGCTATTTTGTGGCTTTACACTGTAATAGTGGAGTGAAGGTTCTAATTCAAAAGTTAAGATAAAAACTAATCTGGCCAGCCTGGTTTATAGAGTGAGCTCTAGGACAGCCAGGCTTATACAGAGAAACCCTGTCTAGACCCACCCCCCACCCACCCACCCCAAAAAAGAAGGGGAGGGAAGGGAAAAGGGAAAAAAGGGAAAAGGGAAAAGGAAAAAGGGGGAAAAAAGGAAAAAGGGAAAAGGGAAAAAAAGGAAAAAGGGAAAAGGGAAAAGAAAAAAAGGAAAAGGGAAAAGAAAAAAGGGAAAGGGGAAAAGAAAAAAGGGAAAAGGGAAAAAAAGGGAAAAGGGAAAAGAAAAAAGGGAAGGGAAAAGGGAAGAGAAAAGGGAAGGGAGGAAGGGAAAGGGAAGGGAAGGGAAGAGAGAAGAGGGGAGAGAGAAGAGAGAAGAGGGGAGAGAGAAGAGGGGAGAGAGAAGAGGGGAGAGAGAAGAGAAGAGAGAAAAGAGAAGAGGAAAAGAAAAGAAAAGAAAAAAGAAAAGAAAAAAGAAAAGAAAAGAAAACTAAGCTGGAAAGAGAGCTAAGTTGATAAAGGTGTTAGGGGTACAAGCCTGGAAGCCTGAGTTTGACCCCCAGAACCTACTTAAAGGTGAGAGCCAAAAACTGACTACACAAAGATGTCCCACGACTTCCAAACAGTGCCCCCTCCAGTAACAGCACAAAAATTGTGTTTGTTTGTTTGTTGTTTGTTTGTTTGTTTTGAGACATGTTTTCTCTGTGTAGCCCTGGAACTCACTTTGTAGACCAGACTGGCCTTGATCTCAGAAATTCGCCTGTCTCTGCCTCTCAAATACTGGGATTAAAGGCATGCGCCACCACACCCGACATAAAATGTATTTTTAAAAGATGAAATATGCCAGGTAGTGGTGGCACGGTGGTGCATGCCTTTAATCCCAGCACTCGGGAAGCAGAGGCAGGCGGATTTCTGAGTTCGAGGCCAGCCTGGTCTACAAAGTGAGTTCCAGGACAGCCAGGGCTATACAGAGAAACCCTGTCTCGAAAAACCAAACCAAACCAAACCAACTAACCAAACAAACAAAACAAGAAACAAAATGATGAATTATAAGAAATGAGGCTTGTGTAATTTTTTACACAAGTAAGTTTGTTATTTAAGGTTCATCTGCAAAATGGGTAGAAGAGATAGTTCCGGGGTTAAAAGTACCTGTTGCTCTTGCAGAGGACCCAGGTTCAGATCCCAGCACCCACATGGCTCATAACCACCTATAACTTCAGCTGCAGAGAATCTGGCACCCTCTTTTAACTTCCATGGGCATTATTCACACATGAGGTGAACATATAAACATGCAGGCAAAATACATAAAGAATACACATAAAAGAAATAAATCTAAAAAGAAAAGATTTTTTTTTTTAATTCTGCAAACATAAAGAAGTTTCTCATTGGGGGCTGGAGAGATGGCTCAGTGGTTAAGAGCACTGACTGCTCTTCCAGGGGTCCTGAGTTCAATTCCCAGCAACCACATGGTGGCTCACAACCATCTGTAATGAGATCTGGTGTGTCTGAAGACAGCTATAGTACACTTACATACATTAAATAAAATCTTTTTTTAAAAAAAAAAAAAGAGGAAGAAGAAGTTTCTCATATAGAGCACAAAGACAGATCCAGACTGTCCCGGGGGAGATGTTTTCCCCAGGTGTCTTTGAACACCTAGACCTACCTGATCCTCTTACCTCAGCCTTCCAGGAAGCTGGGACTACAGGTGCATGCCACTAAGCCAGACTTCTGTTTCCATACAAAAAACATTTCATCATGGTTTACAGAGCAAGTTCCAGGACATCAGGGATACATAGAGAAACTTTGTCTTAGAAAACAAAGAAAGACAGACAGACAGAGACAGAGACAGAGACAGAGACTTTCCCAGAACTGCGGACTTTGATGGATTAAGGTTTTGCTTTTGCTTTGGCAGGTGCTGCTGTCTAAGTGCTGAGTTTTGCATCCTGAATCGCACTTCCAACATGGAGTCAGTTGTGCTAAGGTCTGCGGGCCTGTTCTGTGGCAGCAAGCACTTTCTCCTACTGAACCATCCCATCTGGCCTATGTGTAACATTTCAAGGTTCAATACCAAATCTCCAAAGAAAGACAGACTGATTATCATCCCAGCTTGGAGCATTTTGCATTTTGAGGCAAGAATAAGAATATGACCCGTGCAGCAAAATATGGCCTCTGGGGACTCGTCCTTGGGTAGAAAGAACAGTCAGCATTCAAGAAGAGTTTAACAAATTCTGGATGAGAAATCCCTAGCCCCAGACACTGAGTTATCCTGTCTCTACAACTGTCCTGTGATTCTCAAAACACCCGGTCCCATGTTCTGTCAGGTGCCCTTTATCATCGACTTTGCTTTCTCTTCTTGGAAGCAGGCATGCCCTTTGTAAAGGACCCGACTCTCAGTTTGGCTTCTTCTACATTTAAACAACCTAACCTGTTAACAGAGTTATTTTTTTCCGGAAGAGCAGTCAGTGCTCTTAACCACTGAGCCATCTCTCCAGCCCCAACAGATGTCTTATTAAGAGTCCTAGTCAAGAGACAAGATTCTAAATGCAGAAATAAAGACAAGCTAACACCTGGTACTACCTACCTCAGGGTCAGTACATGAGAAACCATGGTCCCATAATGGCCTGAAGATCTCCCACCAGGCCCTGACTTCTTTTTTTTTTTTTTTTGGTTTTTCGAGACAGGGTTTCTCTGTGTAGCCCTGGCTGTTCTAGAACTCACTCTGTAGACCAGGCTGGCCTCGAACTCAGAAATCCACCTGCCTCTGCCTCCCGAGTGCTGGGATTAAAGGCGTGCGCCACCACGCCCGGCCTCAGGCCCTGACTTTTAAAGTTCCACCACTGCCCAGCAGTGCTACCCTGAGAAGCAAACTTCTACAAAGACCATTGAGACACATTCCATATCCAAACTATAGCACTGAGCCTTCCTCTCTGGATAATACACCCCATCCCACCCCTGCCGGTTCTAACAATGTACGCTGAGAAGGAACACTTCTCATTCATGCTTCTGAGGGTATGGAAGAAAACTACTCAGGCCAGGCCAGGCCAGGCTAGGTGAGTAAAGAGGGTTTGAGGAAGTTCGATACCTGAGACTGATATTGCAGAAGAAAAGAACAAATCCCAAAAGTTGTCCTGTGACCTCCCTGTAAATGATGTGGTAGATGCGTGCACATTCGAGCGTGTGTACGTGCACACGCATGCATGCGCGCGCGCACTCACACACACACACACACACACACACACACTAATTATGAATGTTAATAATAGAGAGATAACTCAGTGGTTAAGAGATGTGCTGCTTTTGCAGAGGACCTGAGTGCTGTTCCCAATGCTGGGTGGCTCACAACTGCCCGTGACTCTAGCTTCATGGTATCTGACACCTTCTGGACTCTGTGATGTGTGAGGACTTGCCCTCATATGCACATACACATGTACACAAAACTAAATCTTTTTTGTGTGATATTAAACACTTTTTTAAAAGATTTATTTATTTATTGTATGTAAGTACACTGTAGCTGTCTTCAGACACTCCAGAAGAGGGCATCAGATTTCGTTACGGATGGTTGTGAGCCACCGTGTGGTTGCTGGGATTTGAACTTGGGACCTTCGGAAGAGCAGTCGGCACTCTTAACCACTGAGCCATCTCGCCAGCCCCGATATTAAAAACTTTTAACTCTGCTCCTGAGCATATAGTCATTCATTCTTCCTTGAGAAGAAGCAGGCCGGGTGGACAGTGGTTGAAGAGGCATTAGACTCTAAGTAGGAGGTACTGTGGTAAGAAACAGACCTTCGAATCCCACTTACAACAGACTTCTTTGTTCCTCAAGCTCTGTGTCGTTGTTTTCTTGGCTGCAGAGTGTAGACCAACGTGACACATACCGTCTGGAATGCTACAATGCTGTGTCAAAGGGAAAAGAATGTATAGCCAAATCAGACATTAGCTCTTCGAGCGCCCTGTTGGAAGATAAACACAACCCTCCTCTGGTCACATGCGACTGGCTGCATTAGTTATCTTTTTCTGACAGAAACAAAAGGGGAAGATTTTATTCTGGCTCACCATTCAGGGGATGTAGTCTCTCATGGTGGGAGTGGCTTGTGGCTGTGGTAGCTGGACCTTGAAGTGGCTGGTTATGTTGCCAGGAAGAAGCAGGAAACAGAACAAGCCTACAGCCCCTGTGTCTATCTCCAATTACCCTCTTCCTCCTGCTAAGCCCTGTTTCCCATAGTTTGTACAACCTCTCAGAACAGCCAGCAGCAGGGACCAAGTATGCAAACACATGAATCTATAGAGGACATTTCACACTCGAGGCATAATACTGACTAAAGCAAAGCCACGTACCTGCTCCTGACTCCAGGAGAGCATCCACCATGTTCCTAGAAGAACTGGAGCTACGTCATCAGTAGCCCCTATAATTAGCATGGTAGGTTTGCGAGAAGGAACACGTAGCTCAGCCTGCTCTGGGTCGCAATTTTGATGGCTTGCTCACCTGAGATTGAAGTGTCTATGCTACTGCTGTCCTATGCTACACAGTAAAGTCTCTCATGAAAAGGGAAGTCGTGATGAGCTATTTTTCTTCTTGTTTTCTTCAATTTTATGTGTATGAATGTTTTGCCCACAAGTGTGTCTGTGTACCGTGTGAGTGCCGGATGCCTGCAGAGGCCAGAAGAAGGTGCTGGATTCCCTTGAACTGGAGCCATCATGTGAGTCCTGGGAATCAAACCTGGGTTCTTTGGAAAAGCAGCCAGTGCTCTTAACCATTGAACCATCTCTCTGGCCTTTCAGGATGAGTTATTTAAAAGACCCATTTAGGGCCAAGTGGTGGTGGTGCACACCTTTAATACTAGTGCTAGGCAGACGGATTTTCTGTGAGTTTGAGGCCAGCCTGGTCTACAGAGTGCATTCTAGGACAACCAGGGGTACACATGGTCTCAAGAAACCATAAATACATAAGTAAATAAGTAAGTAAGTAAATTGATTAATTAATTCATTAATTAAGAGCCATTTAGGGGTCAGGAAGATGGCTCATCAGTTAAGAACACTGGCTACTTTTTTCCCTTTCCTGTGGCGGCAGCCATCAGGTGAGCCAAGATGGGTGCATACAATTACATCCAGGAGCTATGGGGGAAGAAGCAGTCCTACGTGATGCGCTTTCTTCTCAGGGTCCGCTGCTGAGAATACCACCAGCTCTCTGCGCTGCACAGGGCTCCTCGCCCCACCCGAAGACTGGGGTACAAGGCTAAGCAAGGCTATGTCATTTACAGGATTCGTGTCCGCCGTGGTGGTCGCAAACGCCCAGTTCTTAAGGGTGCAACTTAGGCAAGCCTGTCCACCATGGTGTTAACCAGCTGAAATTTGCCTGAAGCCTTCAGTCTGTTGCTGAGGAGAGAGCTGGGCGCCATTGTGGGGCTTTGAGAGTCCTGAATTCCTGCTGGGTTGGTGAAGATTCCACATATAAATTTTTTGAGGTTATCCTCATTGATCCGTTCCCTAAAGCTATCAGAAGAAATCCTGACACCCAGTGGATCACCAAACCAGTCCACAAGCACAGAGAGATGCGCGGGCTGACATCTGCTAGCCTTGGATAGGGCCACACTATTGGTGGTTCTCGCCCTGTGGAGAAGGCGCAATACTCTCCAGCTCCACCGTTACTGCTAATACACGTGATATTTGTAAAATTCATATGCAATAAACAATTTAGGACAGTCATTTCTGCTTAAAGGTGTTATTTGTGTGTGTGTGTGTGTGTGTTTTAAAGATTTACTTATTATATGTAAGTACACTGTAGCTGTCTTCAGATACTCCAGAAGAGGGCATCAGATTTCGTTACGGATGGTTGTGAGCCACCATGTGGTTGCTGGGATTTGAACTCAGGACCTTCGGAAGAGCAGTCGGCGCTCTTAACCACTGAGAAAGGTGTTATTAAGACTAGCCTACAGATTGCCATGAGTGTTTTGTGAAAATGTAGAAGTTAAAGTGCAATGATTGAAAACTGCAGGTGATGGCGTATCTTGTTTCTGATGTACTTTGTTTGCATTATCTGCTTATGAGATTAAGTGTATATAGTGTTTGTGCCAAGTGGTGTCCTGTGTGTAAGACCCTGTAAAAGGTAAAAAGGAGTCCTGAAACTAACCCTGGATGTGTTGGCGCATGAGATAGAATCGACAGCTTTTGTTTGTTTGTTTGTTTGTTTGTTTTCAAGACAGGGTTTCTCTGTATAGCCCTGGCTGTCCTGGAACTCACTTTGTAGACCAGGCTGGCCTCGAACTCAGAAATCCACCTGCCTCTGCCTCCCGAATGCTGGGATTAAAGGCATGTGCCACCACACCCGGTAGAATTGACAGCTTTATGATAGCATCTTCTGGTTCACGGAAGTGACTGCTTGGGAATTTGATGAGTACAAACTGTAGAGTTGGATTTTGCTTAGAAATATGTAGGAAGAGAGGATTTCAAAACCTTTTTTTTGTGTGTGCATAGAAAAAAAGAAAAAAGAAAAGTGAGATCAACTATAACCCACATTTTGAGAATTGAATCCAGTGTTATTTTCAGAAGACCAGGTAAATTTGTTGGAAGAGGTTTAACTTTCTGTTGGATCTAGAGTATGGATTTGGAGATGGTGAAGGTTGAACATTGGATGTAGTCGGGCTTATTTAGGTCAGATTATTTCCATTAGGATTTGTAAGCTTGGTTGTGGTTGCAAGTTAAGATCAACCAAGCAAATATAATAAGTTGTGATCAGGCTTGCAAACATTAAGCTTTTCTAGCAGCTGGTGTGTGCTGAGGCAGGCGGCTCTCCAGTTCTAGGACTGCCTACAATACAGAGAAATTTTTTCTATTCCAGTCTACAATTGAGAAAAACCCAAAGTGGGTGGGCTTCCAGTTAATTCATCATGGGTAAGAATAGTCCCATTTTGGTAGTGTGATTTCATTGTTTACAATCTACCCATAGGTGGTTGGCTAGTAACTGCCTGGATGTTATTTCACAAAGGCCATACATACATAACCACATTTTTATTTCTATTTGTGCTATGCCTTGGAGTACTTTCCCAAAGTGATTTTGAGTGTGGAAGAAATAGTATTGTCCCTGAACATCTAATTGATGCTCTTATTAAATTGATTTTTTTTTGGAGATTTTAAAAGGATGATTTGATTTCCAGAAAATACTAGACTCAAAATCTTGAGACCTAAAATTCTTTTCTATTCAGCTGAACAAGTCACTGTATAGAAGTTGTTCAAATCAACTAAAGTAATAAATGTCTGTTAAACAAGAAAAACAAAACAAAACAAAAAAACAAAAACAAAAAAACACTGGCTATCCTTCCTGAGGAGCAGGGTTCAATTCTAAGCACTCACGTGGTGGCTCACAACCATCTGTAACTCCAGTGCCAGGGAATCTGAAGTCCTCCTCTAGCCTTAGTGAATACCAGGCATGATTATAGTGCACAGATATACATGCAGGCAAAATATCTATACATATAAAATAATATATTTAGTAAAATATCCCATTTGATTTTTTTTTTTTTTTTTGGTTTTTTTTCGAGACAGGATTTCTCTGTATAGCCCTGGCTGTCCTGAAACTCACTTTGTAGACGAGGCTGGCCGGGAACTCAGAAATCTGCCTGCCTCTGCCTGGGATTAAAGGCGTGCGCCACCACGCCCGGCCCATTTGATTTTTTTTTTAAGGAGCCACATATGACAAACATCTTCAGAAAGGGGGAATAGTGCAGTGGTAGGGTGCCTGCCTAGTGTACGTAGGCCATAAATTCAATGCTCAGCACCTTAAAAAATCAATAATAAAAGTCTTAGTTACGTTTGTATCTGCTTGAGTCCTATGTACTGACTCCTGCAAGCTGTGTTAGCTGTGAAGAGATAAGCAAGAAAGCCTGTCACCCAAGTTAAAAGGACACTTGTGCTAGATCCCAGGGACGGGGTCATATGAAAGATAAACCCAGGGCCTCACTAGTAATAGCCAAGCTGTCCCCAACTGAGGCACACCCATCTTTGCTGTCTTGTTTTACTGAAGGCAACTATAGTGTCGGTAGTAAAATCTATGAGCCTCTGTCTATTGCTACAGAGATGAGAGAATGAAGCCAATGCACACCCGTGCAATTGTGCCTCACGTTCTAAATGCTTAGTCCAGTCTTAAGTACAAAGATAAGCCATCAAGCACAGACATTCTTTTTTTTTTTTTCCTTCCCTTGTTCCGGTCAACCCCGCTTGCTCCGGCCAGCCCCACTTGCTCCTGGCCGCCCCGTACGGCCCCCGCTTGTTCCAGCCAGCCCCGCTCGCTCCGATCGGCTCCGCTTGCTCCGGTTGGCCCCGCTCATTCCGGCCGTCCCCGTTCGGCCCTACTCGCTCCGGCCCTGCTAGCTCCGGCGTCCCCGCTTGCTCCGGCCGTCCCCGTTCGGCTCCGCTCGCTCCGGACAGCCTGGCTTGCTCCGGTTGGTCTCTCCGGTCCAAGGATTCATTTCTTATTATTCTTCATAAGTATGCTGTAGCTGACTTCAGACGCACCAGAGGAGGGCGTCAGATCTTGTTAAGGGTGGTTGTAAGCCACCATGTGGTTGCTGGGATTTGAACTCATCACCTTCGGAAGAGCAGTCGGGTGCTCTTACCCGCTGAGCCATCTCACCAGCCCNCGGTTGGTCTCTCCGGTCCAAGGATTCATTTCTTATTATTCTTCATAAGTATGCTGTAGCTGACTTCAGACGCACCAGAGGAGGGCGTCAGATCTTGTTAAGGGTGGTTGTAAGCCACCATGTGGTTGCTGGGATTTGAACTCATCACCTTCGGAAGAGCAGTCGGGTGCTCTTACCCGCTGAGCCATCTCACCAGCCCAAGCACAGACATTCAAACCTCATCCCTGTACTTGGAAGAAAGAAACAAGCCTGTCTGGGCTATGTAGCAATTTACAGGCTAGCCTGAGCAGCAACAACACCACCACCACCACGACCCCCACACACACCAAAAAAAAGGGCAAACTTTAATCATGATCAAATTGAATCAAGGCTGTTGCATACTTTAGTGTATATGCCTGACCCAGATTGGTTTTCTACAATATAGAAGTTCATCAAATGAACCATAGATTCTACAAGAAGGGATGAAGGGGAGGAAGAGCTTCCAGTGAGGTAAATGGCACTCCTGATATCTGAGGGAGATGACACTTTATTGAGGAATGAGTGAATCAGGTCTCTGACTAATACCAGGCCAGGGGATTCTAGCCAGCATTTTGGTAGTCTGTAGTACTGAGCACATGAGATTCACGCTTCCCATAAAATCTGATCCTTAACCCAAAAGACCTGCCTCAGCCCCGGGAAAATGAAGGCAGGAAGACTGTAGATTTGAGGCCAGCCTAGACGACATATACTGAGTTCCAAGACAGCCTCAGAGACAAAGTAAGGCTGGGTTTCAAAACACAAGGCTTGGTATGGTGGTGCATGCCTTTAACCCCAGCACTCAGGAAGCAGAGACAGGCAGATCTCTGTGAATTTGAGGCCATCTTGTTCTACATTTCAAGTTCCAGGCCAGCCACGATCACATAGTGAGGCCCTGTTTCAGACAAACAAAAAATAACTAATATTTGGCTACTTATTAAACACCAACTATGTATTGAGCATGGCTCTCAGCACTTTATGCATATTTTTTTAAAGATTTATTTTATTTATTATATGTAAGTACACTGTAGCTGTCTTCAGGCATTCCAGAAGAGATCTCATTAAGGATCGTTGTGAGCCACCATGTGGTTGCTGGGATTTGAACTTATCACCTTCGGAAGAGCAGTCGGGTGCTCTTACCCGCTGAGCCATCTCACCAGCCCCCTTTAGGCATATATATATATATATATATATTTTTTTTTTTTTTGGTTTTTCAAGACAGGGTTTCTCTGTATAGCCCTGGCTGTCCTGGAACTCACTCTGTAGACCAGGCTGGCCTCGAACTCAGAAATCCGCCTGCCTCTGCCTCCCGAGTGCTGGGATTAAAGGCGTGCGCCACCACGCCGGCTTTATTCATATTTTTAAAGTCTCTCAATAATCCTGTAAGTCACATATAAATATCATCACCATTATTATGTGAATAAAGGAACTGAGGCACCAGAGTTGAGAAGTCAAGCGACACAGCTTACAAACTGTAGAGTGGGTGCTGGAACACAAGCCAGCCAGCTCCAGGGTGCAGGGTCAAATTACTGCCTTAGCATTTAGGTTGCCGTGGCCCTAAACCACCTTTCCTAAGTTCCCCTACTTGGTATTCTTTATGTGTATCTTCAGAGATTCATCCCTGCAACAGACGAACTACCCACAAAACTGCTCAGAGAATCCCTACATTCTCAACTTAAGTAGATGGTAAATTAACAGAATAACACCTAAGTTTGGTTCGATGAATTAAGGGACCAGGGTGGAGGAGAAGCAAGATCAAGTGATTACTGGTTTTGTTGGAGGGCAGAGTCTCACTGTGTATAATCCAGGCTAGCCACAAAAGTGCCAAAAGACCACCAACAAATAAAGACAGACCTATGTAGTGGGTTTGGCCCACTACAATTACACTCCCCCAAAAAACTTGCTTACACAAGTGTCTGCACTTAGCTTCTGGGAACCCGACTCCAGTTCGTTCTGATTGGTAAATAAAGATGCAGGCACCCAATGGCTGGACACAGCAGGGGTTGGCAAGAGAGAGAAAGGGAGGAGATCCACCTTAGCAGGGGAGTGTGGAAGAGAGAAGAGATGTCAAGCCTGAGAGTGTTCAGGACAGAGAGGCTTGGCAGCCATGTGAAGGAGCCGAGAGATCCCTCTGGATCCAGAGCAGCCAAGATAGAATTTAGAGTTTAGTAAGTAATAACTCGGGATTCCTGGCAGGAGGTGGATTAACTTCGTGGAGGTTGGGCAGTGGCCCAGGATAGAGCTGATTAAAGGCATGTCATAATATAAAGGCTGTGCGAGTGTGTCTTCCATTCTCGAATTTAAAGCGTTGAGGCGTGTAGCTACCCGCTGCCAGGATCTCTATAATATTTAATTCAACAGATTTAAGTCTGTACGAAGTGGAATTTATTGGGAGGTAGGGAAGATTTGCCAACAGAATCAGATTCTGAGTAGTAGCTAAAATAAGCAGATCACTGTGAGGGAGGGTGTGTATTTTGGTTAGGACAACGTGTTTTTATTCAAGATCAAATGTGCTTGTTTTACCTTAAACCACAGGAAGAGTTAAGCACATTCCTGGTGCAGGTCACACAACTCCATAGGTTGTCTTAGCTGGTTTTTGGTTTTTTGGGTTTTTTGGGTTTTTTTTTTCGAGACAGGGTTTCTCTGTGTAGCCCTGGCTGTCCTGGAACTCACTCTGTAGACCAGGCTGGCCTCGAACTCAGAAATCCACCTGCCTCTGCCTCCCGAGTGCTGGGATTAAAACAGCCATTTTAGCTGTTTTTATCTGTTTATAGTTTACCAAAAGAGCAGACTCGGTTACTTTGGAGCAATTCTGTGATTGACGTGCCTTGCTTGGCATCCCATGCAAGCAAGCATCCATCCAAATAAATGAACTTTTAAGGAAAGCTATATTTTTTATTTACTCGGTTAGTTAATCTTTTAAGACAGGGTTTCTCTGTGTAGCCTTGGCTGTCCTAGAACTCACTCTGTAGACCAGGCTGACCTCATATTCACAGAGGTCTGCCTGCTTCTTCCTCTCGAGTGCTGGGATTAAAGGCATGCGCCACCATGCCTGGCAGGCAAGCTATATTTTTAACTCACTGGCTATGCCTGCTTGCCCTGGTGCACTAGGGCTGTGGCAGAGCAGAGGGTGCATGGCAAAACCTCGTGTTGGATAGGAGGAACCAAAGGAGAAAATGGCCAAGGTTCCATTCTTCAAAGGTTGTCAGTGCCCCAACTTCTATTAGGTCCCACTTTCTAAAGGTTTCTCCCACTAGCTAACCTTGACTAAGCCTTCAATCCATGCCCTTCAGGGGACATTTAATCTGTGGGATAGGGTGGCACAGGTATGGAATCCCCATATTCAGAAGGTAAAGCAGAGGGTCATAGCCATCCTGAGCTCCTACTAAGATTCAAATGCAGAACACAAATAAGATCTGAGCCATTACACCGCTCAAGATAGCCACAGTTATGCCCAGCAGAGTCTAGCAGACGGCCCAGGATCCCGGTTCTCCTGGGAAGACTCAACAGGAAAAGAGTCTACTCCCAAATCCTCCAGCTAACCCCTTAACAGCCGTGCGGCTTATCACTTTAGCCATTCCTGAGAACCTAATTACTAAGGTGGGTGTGGCGGTGCAGGTCCGGAACCCAGCACTTGTGACATGGGAGCAAAAAGATCCCAAGTTCAAGGCCAACTTCAAAGAAAGTTTGAAGTCAGCTGGGCTGCATGTACGCACACAAACCCACACACACTCTTGACACCAAATGCCTATTCAAAAGGCAATATGGCTATATAAAGGCATGGGTAGCCAGAGCTGGGAATCATTGACGTCTACTTACCATACTCAAAAACTTGACTTGACTTCTTTTTTAGTTGGACCTCAATAACTAATTGTTTGTTTTCGGTGGTAGGGTCTCAGTGTGTCTGTGGGCTGGCCTGATATTCTCTATACATATCAAAGTGGCCTCAAACTCATAGAGATCCTCCTGTCTCTGCCTCCCTAGTGCTGGGATTAAAGGCAGGCACACACAACCATCCCCAGCTTTGGGATTTTTTTGTGGTTGTTATTTGTTTTTGAGACAGGGTGTCCCTCTGTATCTGAGCCTGATCTCAAACTCATGGCACTCCTCCTACCCCGGGCTCCCACATCCTAAGATTACAGGCATGAGCTGCCAAACCTGGCCTGAAATCTTGCAGAAACATATGCCCATGTGACTCCACTTTCAGGGTCCTCCAGTGCAAGTCAGGAGACCTGAAGCTTAAGCTATAGGAAACCATATGGGTTCTGGGGGCTGAACTCAGGGTGTCAGGCTTGGTGGCAAGCATCTTTACCTGCTGAGTCATCTTGCCAGCCCCAAGTTTGTATCTCAGGTTAAAGAGGGGAAGGGTTCTCTCTGATATGGCGGCTCATGTCTAAAACGTCAGCAGTTGGGGGTTTGAGACAGGAGGATTGAAAGAGTCTGAGGCCAACCTGGGCTATGCAGTAAGACCGGGTCTCAAAAAACAATGTTTTAATACAGGGTTCCCAAAGGAGGAGCTAGAGAAAGTACCCAAGAAGCCGAAGGAGTCTCCAACCCTATAGGTAGAAGAACAATATGAACTAACTAGTACCCCCAGAGCTCGTGTCTCTAGCTGCATATGTAGCAGAAGATGGCCTAGTTGGCCATCATTGGGAAGAGAGGCCACTTGGCCATGCAAACTTTATATGCCCCAGTACAGGGGAATGCCAGGGCCAAGATGTGGGAGTGGGTGGGTAGGGGAGCAGGGCGGGGGATGGGGGAAGGTTTAGGGGACTTTCGGGATAACATTTGAAATGTAAATGAAGAAAATATCTAATAAAAATTGGAAAAAACAAACAAACAATGTTTTTAGAGACAAAAGGGGAGCTTGGTGGAGAACACCCACCGAGAAGCGGTGCAGATACACCAGGTCTGTCTCCACGGCTTCCACCTACAACACCGGGCCCACAGTCCCCTTGTCACCTTCCATAGCTTCTTCTTTCTTGTCACCTGGCTCAGATGTCATCTCCTCCAGGGTCTCCCTGTCTCCCCTCACTCCACACCAATCTGTCACAGCCTTTGTAACACTTTGCCCTAACTTCATCCTACCTACTAACGTGCTGATTTCAGAATGCACTCAAATCGGTATAGGCCCCCTAAGGTGAAGGGCGCTTTTTACACTGTCTTTTTCATCTCCCAGAACTGTGCCTGGCACATAAGAGATGGTCAATGAGCAGGCACAGACTGGAATCAGACACTTGACTGGTCAGCGAAAGGTCTTTGTTGTTGACTCTCTGTTCCCTTGACCTTGTACTGTATGTATGCTCTAACCAGCTCCAACCACGGTGACCCAGCCCTGCCCTCTTCCCCAACCTCCAACCACCCCAGCTGCAGCGCCTGAGGTCCACTTCAAACATGGCTCCCCTAAGAAGCTGTGCAGGAACCGACACACTCCAGACAGGCCTAGTACCTGCTCTCTAAGCTCTAGTTCCAGTGGGTCTGACACCTGTTCTTGGCACTGGTGCATCCAGCATCCCGGCCCCCACATAAAATTGTGTCTGTAGACCACTGCTCTTCCCAGCAACATTTATTGAGGGTTTCCCATGTGGCTGGCACTTTGATGGATGAAAGCTGTGACCCCTCCCATGGTCACCTAGGCAGTCTCCATCTGGGCAGGTTGTCATGCATGAAGGAACAGTATTGCACAGTCCTGAAGACTTAGAAAGCCTTTGCCCAGGTCTGGACCCCAAGCCCCAGCAATTGTCTGTTCTACTGCCTTTGCCTTCACCCCTCCAGCATCACCCAGGGCAGGTTCTCTAGCAGAAACCAAGGTTGAGTCTGAAGAACACCATCAGCTCTCTACTCCCTCCTGAGTTCGGCCTTCTGCTTCTGAGAGGATCAGGATAGAAGAAGATCAGGATGGTTGCCAACTGGCCCAGGACCCAGCTTGCTCTGCAGCTCTGCAGGCTGACATCATGATGACAATTCAAGTCGGGAGATGGCACAGAGCAGACACGGATGACAGAGGTCAACGCCTGGGACAGGAAGAGGTCCACAGACTGCAGAGGGTCTCAAATCCCAGCGGCTTAGTCCTCAGTGCCTTCCTTGCGGGCCACCAGCTGCTTCATAATACCAGCCTTCAACTGTCCTAGAACCCAGAGAGACCTGGGAGACCCTGAATCCATGGCTCGAATTCACCGTCCCAGTCTTTGGGCAAGCTATGCTCAGAACTTTTTTTTTTTTTTGTATCTCAGGGCATATGGCTTTTTTTGGAGAAAATAAGAGGATAAATGTGAGATGACAAGAGGAAAGGAAGTATTCAGTTACTGACAGGAGGGGGAGAGGTGCGTGTTCTCTCTCTCTCTCTCTCTCTCACACACACACACACACACACACACACACACACACACACACCACATTCAGCACAGTTTCCTTCCTAGATACATATATACATGAACACACATGCACTCATATTCTCTGAGAGGCACTCTGGATTCTTCCAGAAGAAAGGAAGTGGTTTAAAATGGGCAGAGAAAGTAGCCCCAAAACAGAAGTATTTGATTAATTTAATACTTCCTATACTCAAAAAGCAGGACCAGTGGCTTCTGTAAAACCAACAAGGGTGACTTTTGGTCTCTTGGGCCTAAATCACCATCTTCTTTGGCTGGATGGGTCCCATTCCCATTCCTGTTGTCTACAGGACTACTTCGATGACGCTGTTTCTCAATGCAATGCTCCTGCTTCATCTTCCTTGGTTGTGGACATACTGTGGTACCCTCTGGCCATGGCCTCAGCCTTGGCTGCTCTGTACTTAGCCCCTGTCTCCATTGGCAACACATTCGAGCCATCCCCATTTCTTCCTTGTTGTGGGCTCAGATGGTCTTCTTTCATTAGCTGCTCTATCCCTACTGGTTGCCTCTAGAGGTAGTGTTTCCACTGACAGCAAGTAGATGGATGGATGGTTGGACAGATGGATGGGTGGACTTGTTCTTCCCCATGCTGCTGCCAGCATCCCAACCTGTGCTCCTCCCTAGCCTGCCTTAAGGTTGAGGGGTGTCAGGAGTGCCTGAAGAGGGTCCTACAGCCTCCAGGAGCTTCTGATGCTGGCGAAGATGCTTCCTCCTCTCGTGTTCTCCTGTGACTTCACACACCAGTTGGGCAGGGAAGGCTCCTGGAAGCCCCTTAAGCCAACCTGAGGAGAGGAAAAAGGTTTGTGTGGAGCAGGACTGAGGTCAGGTGATGGGGACGAGGGAGGGGGATCCTCAGGTGTCAGGTCATGGGCTGGGGATTAGTGGAAAAGACCAGAGCATTCAACTTCAGTCACTAGTGCTCCTGGAAAGGATATCAGTGTCCGTGAGGGTCTGTGTCAGTTCTCTGCTGGGTCCTGCAGTGACTGCTCACGTCACTTAACCGGAAGAACTTCTGAGCTTGAGAGCTGGCATGGCGGTTAAGAGAAATCGGAGCTCTTCCAGAGGACCCAGGTTTGATTCCCATGACCCACGTGGTGACCCACAACCATCTGAAACTCCAGTGCCAAGGGAATCCAGTGCCCCCTTCTGATCTCAGCAGGTACACCAGGCACACACATGTGCACAGACATGCATACAGGCAAAATACTCATACACATAAAATAATAAAATAGATAAATCTTTAAAAAAAAAAAAAGAAAAAGAAAAAGAAAAAGAAAAATCAATCTGAAGAAAGAGTCCTTGCAAGAGCTGCAGGGTCTTTGTTATCTCTGTGACCTAGTTTGCTCCCAGCATTCCCTTCTCTGGGTCAGTCTGGGCACACCGGCCTCCCTAAAGTTCCCATTGCAGAGCGGGTACTAGGCTTTTGCCCTGCTCCTGCCCTCCCGCTGCTCCACTTTTCCTCCAGACACTGAATGCTTAGGTAGGTCACCTCTGTCAAACCCACTCCACCTCCTGACACGTCTATCTCACCTGCCTATGTAAAATTCCATGGAACCCTAGAATCCCGGCCTCCCTTACTCTTCTCCACCCTTTATCCCATTGCATCCACCCCCTTCTAACATACTACTTGTAACCACATGTCACTTTACTTATCCTAGATTTGTTTTGCTTGAGACAGTATCTTGCTATCCACTTTTGGCTGTTTCAGAATTCACCATACAACCCAATCAAATATTACTCCTCTCTGCCTCAGCCTCCCCAATACTGAACCTGCAGAGCTACAGTATCGGCCACTATTGTTTTTGTTTGTTTGTGTGTTTTTTGAGAAGGCGTCTCAGCCAGGCAGTGGGAGCACACACCTTTTATCCTAGCTCTTGGGAAGCAGAGGCAGGTAGATTTCAGAGTTCAAGGCTAGCCTGGTCTACAGAGCAGGTTCCAGGACAGCCAGGGCTAGAGAGAAACTGCATCTTTTTGTTGTTGTTGGGTTGTTTTTTTTTTTTTTTTTTTTTTTTTCGAGACAGGGTTTCTCTGTATAGCCCTGGTTATCCTGGAATTCACTTTGTATGTAGACCAGGCTGGCCTCGAACTCGAAAATTCGTCTATTTGTCTGCCTCTGCCTTCCGAGTGCTGGGATTAAAGGCGTGCACCAGCCACCATGCCCGGCTCGAGAAACTGCATCTTGAAAAACAAAACAAAAAACAAAAAAACAAAAAAAGGAGAAAGGGACTTACTATGTAGCCCTGGCTAGCCTGAAACTCACTGTATAGACCAGGCTGGCCTTGAACTCACACAGATCCGATTGCCTATGCCTCCCAAGTGATAGAATCAGAGACCAGCATCAGCACCACACCATGCTCACTAAGCCTTTACTGTCTGCTTCTCATTAGAAAGCATACTCCAGCTTGTGGCTCAATAATGCAGCATTTGCCCATCGTGTGTAAGGCAAGGGCTCGATCTCAGTACTGCCGGGGTGGGGGTGGGGGTGGGGGAATCATATAGAGCAGAGCACGACACATTATGTGTTTGGCTCATGCTGTTCAATAAATATTTGCTGAAACAGTAGACAAAAGGCTCACTCACCCTCTGGATTCTTGTGCAGGTGCTTTCGGGGAGCCCTGGACTCCAGACTTTGTCCCTCCGTCTTGGAAGGTGTAGATGGCTCTGAACATAGCTCCTGGGAACACTCTGGTGAAATGTGGGTCAAGTTGGACTCCTCGTTCTTTTTAGTCATCATCCTATAACCCCCTTAGGCTCACATTTTGTTCTCTCCTCCCTTTGAGAGATGCTTACCACAGTCCTCATAGATGGTGTCTGGGGAACAGGGAAGGGGACCTGGGGTGGGGAAGGCTCCCAGCCAGCGCTGCATGTCTGACCTAGTGGTGAACAGAGGGGGTGGGGAGGATTCATGGTTGGCCTAAGAGATACTCCTGGTAAGTAAGAGCAACAGAGAAAAAAGAAATAGAATACAGAGTCCGAGGGTCCTAAGAGGGGCTCATTCGTTTGCTTGTTTTGACAAGGCTGACCAAGCTGGCCTCAAATTCATGGTCCTCCTACCTATCCCTGTCTTCCTAGTGCTCAGATAATAAAGGTAAGGAAGGCTAACATACTGGTTTGTTTTCTGTGGCTGCTGAGGATTGACTACCGGGTCTCAGGCCAGCTCTCTACAACTAAGCCACATCCCCAGCCCCCAAGAGTGCTTTCTATAGACGTGACTCACAGTGAGGCCGCTTGGAGTAGCCTGTGGGTGGGGCGGCCCTGATGGTTGCTGAGAAGCGAGAGGCGGAAAGTAGGGGGTCCAGATGGGTCAGGAACCTGCTGGGCCTGCACCAGGGAGCGATGGGCATAGTCCAGAACCTGCAGCCGCTGCCCACTGCCCAGGGAAGAGGGCGTTCAGAGGAGAGCAGGGGTCCTGCTAGACGCCTCTTCCCTACTCCGACTCAGGCTCCTTCCCCTCCCACGCAGGACCCACCTCTTGGGCTGAGTGATAAGCAGCAGGTCACTGAAGAGCAGCAGGCAGAGGGGAGTGAAGCGCGGACGGGAGGTGAAGAGCACACCCCCCCTCCGACACCCCAGCTCGGTCAGCTCCCCCTGCAATTCCAGGCGCCGTGACCAGGAGACTAGGGGTAGAGCCTGGGAGGAAAAAAAAAGAGATGAGTCTAGCCTCAGGGTAGTAGGGTGAGGAAAGGCTAAATGGAGTCTGGGCTGGGCTGACCTTGACTTTGTGGAAGCGCAACCTTTGGGTGAGCCGGATCAGCTCTTCCGTCTGCTTCATGCGCCCCACCTCAGCGCTGCAGCGCTCAATGATCTGATGAGAAGCATCCAGTCACCCATCGCAGCATGTTCCCTCCCACTTCCCCTCTGCCAGCTGGCACCTCTTCCCTCCGCAGCTTCCCTTCTGCCCACCTTGCTCACAGCACCCAGAGCCTTCTGAGCATTCTCCTGACGACTGGACCCCTCCTCTGTCTGGCTTAGGATATTCTGGAAACAAAGAGGAAGGGAGCTGAGATCCTCAGCGCCCCTGAGATTCTGAGGTGCTGTGGACCCAAGCCCAGCTTTGCCAGATGTTTCGATTAGGGTTGAGATCTATTGAGACCTACCTCTTACCAGCTGCCAGAGCCTGAGCAAATCAGGTTAGTGCTCAGAGCCTAGGTTTCTCCATTTAGATGGAGCTGATATCCACTTAGCATGTTAACCTTAGGAGGAATCGAAGTAATTTATAAGAAGGATTTAGCGCCGGGGGCCTTTAATCCCAGCACTTGGGAGGCAGAGGCAGGTGGATTTCTGAGTTCGAGGCCAGCCTGGTCTACAGAGTGAGTTCCAGGACAGCCAGGGCTATACAGAGAAACCCTATCTCAAAAAACCGAAAGAAAGAAAGAAAGAAAGAAAGAAAGAAAGAAAGAAAGATTGATTTAGCATAGTTCTTGGCACACCAAGGTGGTGGTGGTGGGGTTAATAATTACTAGCCTAACAATAGAGTCAGACAGTTAGAAATACCTAAATTTCTATTTTATTTTATTTTTTAGTGTGTATGTTTTTCTGAGACAGCTTTTTTTTCCTAAGCAGCTCTGGCTGGCTTTGAGATATGAATCATGCCCAGCCTCTGGAATGCTGGGATTACAGGCATGTACCATCACACCTGGTTCCATCCATTCTTTTTACATGACCTAGGCCAAGTTATTCAAACTGCACCTCTGTCTCCTCCCTTATGTTTTCCGCCCTTGCACATTTGTCACGGGTGTTATAGAGGTGTGGAACATTTAGAAAGGGGTCTCTAACAGCACACTCAGCAGTCACTGAGAGTATGGTATTATAGTTATTATGCTGTCTGCATGAATGCCAGACAAGGCTGAAGAAAACTCAAGGAAACTGGGTTCGCAGCTCAGTGCAGAGACTTGTTTAGCATGAGTGAGGCATCAGTTCGATCCTCCCACAAAAAAGAATTAAATTTTAAAAAAAAAAATGGGGGGAGCTGGAGAGATGGCTCAGTGGTTAAAAGCACTGACTGCTCTTCCAGAGGTCCTTAGTTCAATTCCCAGCAACCACATGGTGGTTCACAATCATCTCTAATGGGATCTGATGCCCTCTTCTGGTGTGTCTGAAGACAGTGACAATGTACTTGTATACATAAAATAAAGTACATCTAAAAGCCAGGCAGTGGTGGCGCGCAAGCCTTTGATCCCTCTACTTGGGAGGCAGAGGCAGGTGGATGATCTCTGTGAGTTAGAGGCCAGATACACAGAGAAACGTTGTCTGGGAAAACTAACCAACTAAATAAATAAACAAAAATTTAAAAAGATAATATGTACACACCTGTTATCCCAACACTCAAGAGACTGGAGCAGAAGACTGCAAGTTTGAGGCCAGCCTGAGCTGTGTATTGAGTTATAAACAACAACAAAAACAAGACCAACACCAACACCAACTATCTCATTGGAGACTGTTCACATTAAGATTCCAATAGTGCCAGGCGTGGAGGTGGCACACCTTTAATCCTAACACTATAGAGGCACAGGCAAGCAGATCTCTGTGGTGCCAGGCCAGCTTGTAATGCAGAGCATACTATCTAGAACTACATAACGAGACCTTGTCTAAGGAAAAAAAAAAAAATCCCAGCACTCTGGATCTCAGAGGCAGATGGGTCTCTGAGTTTGAGGTCAGCCTCAGCTACAGAGCTAGGTCCAGGACAGCCAGGGTTACACAAAGAAACCCTGTCTCGAAAAATGAAAGAAACAAACAAAATAGTGTCTCTCAAACCCCCCATTTTTTCCCTCAGTATCCAAGGCCTACCTTTGTACACACTAGGCAAGCAAGCTATGTGCAGCTCTCAGCCTACTCTACAGCCACCGTAAAAAATAGAATTATATAGATACATTATAAATCTGCATCTTTACCATGGCCCTTTAAAGTTTACAAACGCTGGAATAGCTAAAGTTTGTTGGGTTTTTTTTTTTTTTTTCAGTCCTCCCCCAAACCAATGTTTGTTCCTTTGGGAATCTCAACTAGTTAGAGGCTGAGTGGGAAAGTCTAGAGGGCTCTTCCTCTACACCAGTCTGTCCCCTAAGGCAATGAGGGAGCTGAGGATCATTTGGAAGATGTTGCCCCTGCAAGGACTTCTGTGGTCCTGGTGGGGTAGGAAATGGTGATAACTACACCAGACACTTTGTAGCGTTTCCACAGCAGGCTTGGTGGGATGGGACAGGCACGAGGCTGAGTCAGTACCTGCAACAGCATCCGCAGCCGGGTGATGCGCTGGAAGGGCAGCAGCAGGAAAGATGGCAGCGGGAGCCGCTCACATTTGGGGAGGCTCTGCAGCCTTCGCAGCTCCGCTGAGAAGCGCACGTTTGTATCCCTGCAAAGAAAGCCCAGATGCTTAGGGATGGCTCCCAGCCAGCTCTTGCCTCAGCCTTAACATGATTTCATGGGTTCCTCCAACTCTGGGATACAGAAACCTCTTATCCTCTCATCATTTCAATTATCTAGCACCTTTAAATGGAACATTCCAGAAACAAACACTTCATACATTTTCATAGGTTTTGTTTTGTTTTGTTTTTTGTTTGTTTGTTTGTTTGTTTGGTTTGGTTTAGTTTTTTTCGAGACAGGGTTTCTCTGTGTAACCCCTGGCTGTCTTGAAACTCACTTTGTAGACCAGGCTGGCCTCAAACTCAGAAATCCGCCTGCCTCTGCCTTCCAAGTGCTGGGATTAAAGGCTTGTGCCACCACTGCCCAGCATAGTTTTGCTTTCATAACTTCAATTACTCAACACCTTTAAATGGAATGTTCCAGAGACAAACAGTTCATATATTTATATGGTTCGGTACTATCCACCATATCCACTGATGGCTTTGGAACACATTCTCAGGGAGAAAGGAGTAAACTACTATACTCACATAAGGCGGCTGTAGGTCTCCTCCTGATACTGCTGGTTCCGAACATAATCCACATACACGGAGAAAGGACCAACTGCATGGGCATGCACCACATCGCACAGGTCAGTGATGTGTGGGGAGGAACGAACACGAGACAGCAGTGTTCCTAGAAACCTGGACGTGTAGATGGAGTGATTAATAGAGGGACTGAAAGTCTGGTTTTCCAAGTCTGTCGGGAGAGTGCTAAGTATTAACTGGGTCAGTGAAAGGAAAGATCCAGAAGAGAGGGAAAGCCAGAGGGGACACTCATCAGCCCAAGGCCCACAGTCCTGGGAAGACGGGGTCCCACTGACCGCTCACTAACGCTCTGGACTCGCTGCACGTTGGAGAACAACGTATGATGATCCCGAGGAGTGAGTGTGTCCCGGAGAGCCTGGCTCAGGACAAAGGTGTCTGTCAGCAGCCTCAGGGAGCGCAGGTAGGAGGCCTCTGATGTCACCACCTCAAACAGGCTCTAGGCAGGAGAGCAGGACCACCGTCAAGAGGGCAGCCATCTCACAACCACCCCAGGACTCCGGTCATGTACCTTCCCTATCCCCTATCCCACCCTTCTCAGTTCCATCCGGGGAGGGGGGTACCCACCTCCTGCATACGCCGCTCCTGGGGGCTTAGACTCTCTAAGAGACCACTGCCTCGCACAGCCGGGAGCTCCTGCCACAGAGTGTTTCGAGGTCCAGGGAGCCTGGAGAAGGTGGGAGCTTCTCCAGGATTAGCTGGAGAGGGAGCCCCATCCTCACCCACACCCCACAGCTCCTCTGACAGCACAGCTGCTCGGTAAGTCTGGTATAAAGGTTCTGGAAGGTAGACAGAGAACATCAGGGAAGTCCAGGGCCCCTGGAACCCTTCCCTCCTGCCTGTCCCAGTAAAGACCTACCGTCCTGCAGGGGCAGTTCCCACTGCAACTCCTTCAGCCCCTCCAGTCCTTCCTCCTCCCTGGGTAGAAAGAAAGGCATACATGTGAGATCCACGTGTGGGAGTAACTCACAGGATACCAGAGGAGAGAGATGCACAGGGGGTGGAGGGATCCTGACGATCAAACCCCAGATCAAATCCCAGATGTTTGTGCCTTTGGAGGGGGAAGCCCTTGACAAATCAGGTCCTCGACATTCCTGCTGTGCAGTAGGTGTTTCCCAAGTCCTTCCCCCAGCCCTCTCTCACAGCAGCACAGGCTGAAAGATCTGTATGACTTGGTAGAACTCCCTATGGTCAAATTCTCACACCTGTGGTTCCCTCTCTCCTCTTTCCTGGTTGCCAGCCATTCACTCAAGCTACAGGCTGCTGTAGTAAATATTTTCTAACAAATGAGCATACTTAGATTATTACTTCTGATTAAAAAAAAAAAAAAAAAACAACAACCAATCTAGGGTGATTAGCAAGCCCAGAAAACAATGAATGGCCATGGTTGCCAAATGGTTCTGCCAACAATAATTTTAATAGAGGTCTTGAGAAATGGCTCGGTGGTTAAGAGAATGGACTACTCTTGTAGAGGACCCAAGTTTGATTCCCAGCACCCACATCAGGAGGCTCACACTTGCTCGTAATTCAACTTATGGTGTGTGTGTGTGTGTGTGTGTGTGTGTGTGTGTGTGTGTGTGTGTTGGTGGGTGGGGGGAGGACCTGCACCATGAGCGCACATTCACATATACTTAAAAATAAATTTGAAAGCCGGGCGTGGTGGCGCACGCCTTTAATCCCAGCACTCGGGAGGCAGAGGCAGGCGGATTTCTGAGTTCGAGGCCAGCCTGGTCTACAAAGTGAGTTCCAGGACAGCCAGGGCTATACAGAGAAACCCTGTCTCGAAAAACCAAAAAAAAAAAAAAATAAATAAATAAATAAAAAATAAATTTGAGTCGGCCATGGTGCTGTTTGCCTTTCATCCCAGCACTAGGGAGGCAGAGGCAGGAAGATCTATGTGAACTTGAGGCCAGCCTGGTCTACAAAGCAAGGTCTAGGACATCAAGGGCCACAGAGAAACCCTGTGTCTGAAAACAAACAAACAAACAAAAAAAAAACACAATAAAATAGATAAGTATATAAATAGAAATAGATCTTTAAAACATTTTAAATGTAAACTCACAATAAGAAAATTTAAGCAGAACCTGGCGCTGCCTTTTGTTTCTTTCTGTTTATTTGTTGTTTTGTTTTGTTTTGTTGTTGCTGTTGTTTTGAATATGAACTGTGATACAGATCCCAGGCTAGCCTCAACTCCTAATTTTCCTGCCTCAGTCTGCTGAGTGCCTCAGTAGCCCGATATCCGAGTTACTATGCCCCAATAACCCGATAGAACAGAGACGTGCTTATCCCTACTTCTTAGAGAAAGACTCTGAGACCCAGGAAAAGAATTCATTTAAGGTTGCATAACTAATGAGGAACAGAGGTCAGATTAGAAACCTGGGCTCCTTGTATCTGGAGCCCGGGCCCTTCCCCTTCTACCTGAATAAGGTAGTATTCATCCGGAAATGGAAGGTTAGTCTGCCCTTAGGTGAGAGCATGGTAAGGCAAGAAGGGAGAGCAAAGGTGGGGAGTTCGGTACCTTCCCTCCAAGGCTACAGGAGGAGCGTTCTGAGGAGCTTCTTCAGGTCTGTCCCCTGGAGAGAGAAGCCAGAGTGACCACAGCTAACCTCCAGACACTGAGCCCCAGCCCTAGTGAAGACTGGCACCAGAGGGCAGAAAAAGGAAGAGTCCAGGGCGCGATAGGGGTGTAGCTGACCACTCAGCCCCATCCCCACCCCTCACATCCCACCCTCCCCCACAACCCCCACCCCATATCCCCCCACCCCACATCCCACCCCACTCCGGTGTTCCCAAAGCCCAGAGATCCTCCCACGCCAGGCTCCGCCCCACCTTCCCAGGCCTTTGTAGCTGATTGGATCCCATCTTCTGAAGGNGAGGCAGAGCCATCCTGGAGAGGCGTAGGGCCCGAGGGCAGAGGTGTTCGGGAAGACCCAGAGGGCTTGGGTGGGGGCACCGGAGAGCAGGGAGCTGGTTCTGGGGAGATGGAGCGCCTGGACACTGGGCTGGGACTCGGTGTGCTGGAAGGTGAGTCAGGGGAAGTCTGAGAGTCCAGGCTGGCTCTAGAAACTGAGGGGGGCAGAAGAGCAGGGGGCTTCAGGGAAGCCGTGGGGGGCTCCCAGAAGATGGAGGTGCACACTGAGGCCGATGCATCATTGGATATTTGAGGAAGTGCTTTCGGAGAGGAGCCATTTTGGGGAGGCCCCGGGGAGTGTGGAGCCCTATGCCGAGATGGGGGTCGGGGGCGGATGATCCGAGGGGGCTTCAAGGTAGGGGGCGTTGCTGCAGGAAGAGACTGAGCAGACATCCTCTTCTGAGTGTTTCCAAGGAGTGGGGTGTTCTGCGTAAGTCATCCCCTGAGGAGGTTGGAAGGAGAAAGTGCCCTTCACTGTCCCCTGGGTGGGTAGACTGAGGCTGTCTGAAGCCACGTTTTTTTTTTTAAGTCAGGAGAGAAGGCTGGTACATTTCCCTTCCTTCCTCCTCATCTCCTCATCTCTACTGTCTTCTCTCCCCCCCTCCCCCCGCACCTCATTCTGCCCCTGGACCCTCTTGGGCAGCTTTTTTTTTTTTTTTGAGACAGGGTTTCTCTGTATAGCCCTGGCTGCCCTGGAACTCACTTTGTAGACCAGGCTGGCCTCGAACTCAGAAATCCGCCTGCCTCTGCCTCCCGAGTGCTGGGATTAAAGGCGTGTGCCACCACACCCTTCTAGTTTTCCCTTTTTAAAAGCAGCATCTCAAGCTGGTGAGATGGCTCAGTGGGTGGGAGCACCCAGCTGCTCTTCCAAAGGTCCTGAGTTCGAATCCCAGCGACCACATGGTGGCTCACAGCTATCTGTAAGGACATCTGACTCCCTCTTCTGGAGTGTCTGAAGTCAGCTACAGTGTACATATAATAAATAAATAAATCTTTAAACAAATTTTTTTTTAAAAAAAGCAGCATCTCTCATTCTGAATCCAGGACTGGCCTCAAAACTTCTGTTCCTCCTGCCTCATCCTCTGGAGCTGTGTTGCAATGTCCAGCTTCTCTAGGATTTTTTGCTGCCATAGTCAAGCCAAGAGTACACAGTGGGGGTAAGGACAGGCTGTTGGGAAGGATGGGGAGGTAGGGGTAGCAAGATTCAATGAGGAGAAATTTGCTTGTTGGTGTAGTTGCTGTGTAGAAGTTTATGTAAGCAGGTATGCGCTGTTATCCAGGGCTGGATGAGTGGGAGTTGAGTGTGCCCTGAGAAGCTGTGTGGTAGAAGAGTGGAGTCAATCGTGCCTGGTCACAGACACATGAAGAAGTGTGTGGTGCTAGCATAGTGTGTGTGTGAGAGAGAGACTGTGTGTGTGTGTGAATGTGTGTGAGTGTGTGAATGTGTGTGTGTGAATGTGTATGTGTGTGAGTGTGTGTGAATGTGTGTGAGAGAGTGTGTGTGAATGTGTGAATGTGTGTGTGAGTGTGTGTGTGTGTGTGTGTGTGTGTGTGTGTGTGTGGTGCGTGAGCTGAGGGATGCCTCACTGTTTCCCTACTCTGGCTGCCCCTCCCCCCTCCCATTTCCCAGTTCCTCTCTCCGGACTCTCCCTTTCCGGATTATTTTTAGTCTCCTTTTCCTGCCCTGAAGATTCCTGGAGCCTCTGACCCCAGGAGACCAGGAGGCCCCAGCCTGGTCTCTTCTGCTTCCCATCCTCTTAATCCTGCCACACCTGGGTCTGGTCATAGAAAGAGGTTCCAGTTTGACACTGGGTCCTGTCTAATGCCAGGGAGGTGGCTACAAGTCCAGGCTGAGGCACAGAACCAGCAGCAGGGACGGTGGGACCTGTGCTGCTCTACCTCTTGAGGACCAGGAGGATGGGGACAAGAGCTGGGACAGGAGTCTCTAAATTCCCTATGGCAGTCAGAAAGCATAGCCTTCCAGGTCCCAGGTTAAGTTGAGAAAAGATGGGTATCAGGAACCCCTTAGATTGCAGTTCACTCAGTGGCCCCTGAATGGTGCCAGTAAACCAACCAGTCTGTGTGGTTACCCAAGCTTGGCCTTCTGTTCCCTAGCCTCTGCCCCTTCAGGGAACCCACCCTTCCCCACCCCGGGTACCTCCAGTTACTTCCTTCCCCACTCCAGACTGAGGCCTTTACAGAGCCCAGAGGGTCAGGGGACCCCAAGCACTTACCCTCCAGTTCCCTCCATTCCCAGTCACCTCCGAGGGCTGAGTGAGTAGGGGCAGGAAACAGGAATCCGATCCTCCTCCCAACCGGACACCACCACCCCCAGCCACACCAGGCTCCACATGCGCACACCGGGCCTAGAGGATGTGAGGAATCTGGCATCCAAGATGTTGGAGGTTAGAAAAGGCTGACACGCAGGTACGCAGAGGAGGCTAGTTCCTCCGTGCACCCTCACCTGTACTGCCGCGGCGGGGGGTGGGGGGAGTGACGGTGCGGGCGGGTAGGTGGGGTGTTCAAATGAGGGTGGGCAGCCCTGGGCAAGCCGGGCTGGCAGGACGGCATGACCATCTTCATGCCTCCCTCTTGGCTAAGGGATGTCTGGCTTGCACAGACATCTGCGTCCCCGTCTTCCAACCTTTGTGTGAGCCAACCACACTTTGCTCTGAGGAAACCTTTCTTCTCCACATCTGCAGAGGACCCACCCAACCCCACCAGGAATTTACCTCTATGGTTTGAGGTCGGTTTTTTTTTTTTGTTTTGTTTTCAGCGAATCTTTCCCCTGTCCCTTCCGAGCACCAAATGCCGCCCAACCTCTCCAAATAACTGTTCCTGAGTCTCTGAGGCTGGAACTGAAGGCCCAGATTTCCATCTCCGCAGAGGAAGCCAGTGCCTTGGCCCCACCCAGCCATTGTGTCAGACCAGGGGTGTGAGTGTTGAGGGTGGTGGGGAAGGGGATCCTCTAGATTTGTAGAGTGACTTGCTGCTCACTATTCTGTGTTCCCAACTCTCAGTGTTGTACTGGGAGGCTCCCACAGTGAACATCCTGGAAGTCAATGCAGGGAGAGAAAGGAAGACAGGTTGTGGAGTTCCAGGCACCAGATACCTCTGATTTGCTCTCTGATCGGGACAATGAGCTCCCAGGGCTGGGAACATGTCCTAGAAACAACTGAAAGGGATAAAGTGAACTGTACCCAGCCTAGGAGGGAGATTGGTGGGGGTTGCAGGGGCAGGTTCCTGTCAGATGTCACTCTATGGGCACACTGAGAAGAAAAATCAGTTAAGCTTGTATTGAAAGATGGTTTAAAACCCTTCTTGCTGAAAGGCAAAGGCCTAAACTCTATTTTTATGTTTTGTTTTTGTTATTTGTTTTTTCAAGTCAGGGTTTCTCTGTGTAGCCCCGGCTGTCCTGGAACTCACTCTGTAGACCAGGCTGGGCCTGAACTCACAATAATCTACCTGCCTGTGTCTCCCAAGTGCTGGGATTAAAGGTGTGCACCATCACCACCACCATCCATCTTAAGACCCTGTCTTAAAAAGCAAAAGAAGGGGCTGGTGAGATGGCTCAGCGGGTAAGAGCACCCGACTGCTCTTCCGGAAGGTGGTAAGTTCAAATCCCAGCATCCACATGGTGGCTCACAACCATCCGTAACGAGATCTGACTCCCTCTTCTGGAGTACTTACATATAATAAATAAAATAAATCTTTAAAAAAAAAAAAAGCAAAAGAAGGAGAAAAAGAAACAAAAAAGAACTTAGAGCTGGGCATGGTGGCACACACCTTTAATCCCTGCACATGGGAGGCAGAGGCAGGTAGATTTCTGAGTTCGAGGCCAGCCTGGTCTACAAAGTGAGTTCCAGGACAGCCAGGGCTATACAGAGAAACCCTGTCTCGAAAAACCAACCAACCAACCAAACAAACAAACAAACAAAAAAGCAGAAACAACTGCACAAAGTTGTCCTCTGACCTCCACATGCATGCTGTGGCATGTATCTGCCCCTGAGTGTGCACATTCACATACACAGAAATAATATAAATAACATTATTATTAAGATGTTTTAAAAGATCAACATGAGGCTTCAGGAGCCAGAGGTGAAAGGTTATGCTTTAAAAGTAATGTATTTGGCCAGGCATGAAGATGCACGCCTTTATCTCAGCACTCGGGAGGCACAGGCGGGCAGATCTCTTTGAATTCAGGCCAGCCTGGTCTACATTGAAAATTCTAGGGCAGCCAGGGCTCTGTAGAAAAACCTTGTCCAAAAAAAAGGGGGGGGGGGCTGGTATTTGCTGTCAGGGTGAAGAGGGTAAACTTGTGATAGTCTTCATTGTCAACTTGAGTAGATTTAAAATTACCCAGGAGCCATACTTCTGTTTGCATCTGTGAGAGTGTTTTCTAGGGAGGTTAGATTTTTGGAGAACACACCCACCCTGAATGTAGATGGCTTTACCCTATGGACTGGGATTCTGGACTGCATTTTTTAAATGAAGAAAGCCAGTTGAGCATTAACACCCGTTTCTGTCTGCCTCCTGAGTGGGTGGATACAGGGGACCAGCCTTGCTGTTACAGTGGATCCTGTCACTTGAACCATGAAGCCGAAATGCACCTTTTCCCTTTAATCTGTTTCTTCTGAGGCACGTGGTCACAGAAAGGAGACGGTCGGTATCCAGTGCATGCACGGACCAAGGCTATGAAAGCAGGTATCTGATCTGCTGACAGTGTCTTACACACTCTAGGCAGGTGTTCTGCCACAGATCTGTCCACCAACTCTTCTTTTCCTGAGACAGAATCTCACTATGTAGCCTCGGCTGTCCTTGAACTGCAGATTCTCTTCCCTCAGCTTCCCAAGTGCTGAGATTACAAGCGTGTACCACCAGGCCAGCTAGCAGTTTCTTACAAAGCAAAGCATGGTATGACCTGGCCGCACTACCTAGTCCACACACTGTGGGAATGCTGATAGCTGTTTTCCCTCTCCCTTCTGCTTTTGCCTGGTAGGTTCTTCCAGGAGCTGCTTCAGTGGGGTCAAGCCTTTACTTCCTGTGGTTGTCTACTTTATCTCCCAGGAGGAAGGATAAAGCAGGGATGTCCCCTGGTGACCACTGAGTCCTTTTCCAAAGAAGAAAAGTTCTGCTGGAATAGGCATTCGTGTTCTTCCTAAGGCTATAAGGTTAATGACCTGTGACCATTATGCTGCCTTAATAGAAATTCTAGAATTGCAGGTTAAGAGTGTAGCTCAGTAGATTGGTGCTTGCCTAGTATGTACAAGGCCATGGACTCAGTCTCCAGCACTTAAACAAAACACAAAGTTTTCCCCCAAATTGTATACACACACTGTCTTAGTCAGGGTTTCTATTCCTGCACAAACATCATGACCAAGAAGCAAGTTGGGGAGGAAAGGGTTTATTTGGCTTACACTTCCATACAGCTGTTCATCACCAAGGAAGTCAGGACTGGAACTCAAGCAGATCAGGAAGCAGAAGCTGATGCAGAGGCCATGGAGGGATGTTCTTTACTGGCTTGCTTACCCTGGCTTGCTCAGACTGATCTCTTATAGGACCCAAGACTGCCAGCCCAGAGATGGTCCCACCCACAAGGGGCCTTTCCCCCTTGATCACTAATTGAGAAAATACCCCACAGCTGGATCTCATGGAGGCACTTCCCCAACTGAAACTTCTTTCTCTGTGATAACTCCAGCTGTGTCAAGTTGACACAAAACTAGCCAGTACACACACATTGACATAATTTTTTTTTTTTTGCAATCTACTTTAATAAGTGTTCAGTCTCTCCTCTTCCCTACCACCCACCACGGGTAGTGGGAAAGAAAAGTTACTAGGATATGGGAGACGTGGACCTGTCTAGCAATAGTTCTTTCGGGATGAGCTCAGTCTCCTTGAGCAGCTGCAGACCAGTCCTCTAGGCAGGCGGATACCCCATATAAACCAGAAGCGATAGTTCAATCTGGAAGAAACAGGCTTGCCACCGGCCTGTGGCTAGGCCACGGAAGCAGCAAGCTGCTGGCAGGAACATGAGCGAGTCTCTCTCTTTGGTGAGTTTCTCTCGTCTTTACCACAAGTTGAACTCAATAACGCTATGTACGGTGAACCAATAAGTGCCTATCATTAGCTAAGACTAGCGAGGCAGAGCAAACCAACCAGAGCTTAGTGCTCGTCTCCCACTGTCTGTACGGTCATATTTCTACTCTTCCACCATGTATCCTTTTATGTGGCTGCTACATCCAAACATCCTTTCACCCGTGTCTGCTTCAAGAAAACATTCTTTCATGTGTTTGCTTTAGCAAGACATCCTTTCACCTGTGTGCCCCAGCAAACCATCATTTGACATAACTGACTTTCCAAACACCTCAGAAGCTTCCACGTCATATATAGATATATAAAATTTAATGCTGAGTGTGTAAAGCATGCCTTTAATCCAGCACTCAGGTGGAGCTCTTTGAGTCTGAAGCCAGCCTGGTTTACAGGGTGAGGAGCGCCAGACCATCCAATCCAACCAATATGAAAAGAAATGTCTTGGCGCTGGGGATAGACCTTAGTGGTAGCATATGTGAGGTCCTAGGTTCCAGCCAGGACCTTAATTTCATAGTAGTCTTATTCATAATCATATAAAACTGCCAGCAACCAAGATATCTTTCCACATACGAATGGATAATAAACACATTGCTAGACGTCAACAGATGGAATGTTATTTAACTGATAAAAAGAAATTAATTATCAGATAACTGTGATACTGTGGAAACTGAAACAGGAGGCTCTCCAGCTCAAGAGTAGCCTCGGCTGTATAGTTATACTATCTCAAGAACAAACAAACAAAAATGGTCTAACCACAGAAGTTAAGCTCAGCGGGTAAGAGCACCCGACTGCTCTTCCAAAGGTGATAAGTTCAAATCCCAGCATCCACATGGTGGCTCACAATCATCCGTAACGAGATCTGGCGCCCTCTTCTGGAGTGTCTGAAGACAGCTACAGTGTACTTACATATAATAAATAAAATAAATCTTAAAAAAAAAAAAAGAATTTAGTTGCGGGGCTGGAGAGATGGCTCAGAGGTTAAGAGCACTGACTGCTCTTCTGGAGGTCCTGAGTTCAATTCCCAACAATCACATTGTGGCTCACAACTGTAACAAGACCTGATGCCCTCTTCTGGTGTCTGAAGACAGCTACAGTGTACTTACATATAATAAATAAAATAAATCTTTTAAAAAAGAAGAAGAAGAAGGGCTGGTGAGATGGCTCAGCGGGTAAGAGCACCCGACTGCTCTTCCCAAGGTGATAAGTTCAAATCCCATCATCCACATGGGGTCTCACAACCATCCGTAACGAGATCTGGCACCCTCTTCTGGAGTGTCTGAAGACAGCTACAGTGTACTTACATATAATAAATAAAATAAATCTTTAAAAAAAAAAAGAAGAAGAAGAAGAAGAAGAAAACAGATTAACATATTAAAAAAAAGAATTTAGCCGGGCGTGGTGGCTTGTTTCTCTTGTATAGCCCTGGCTGTCCTGGAACTCACTTTGTAGACCAGGCTGGCCTCGAACTCAGAAATCCACCTGCCTCTGCCTCCCGAGTGCTGGGATTAAAGGCATGAGCCACCACGCCCGGCTGGGTATTTTGTTTTTTAAAAAAGATTTTTTAAATATTTATTCCTGTCTATGTATGTATACATGTGCATGCAGTATCTGCAGAGGCCAGAAGGTGGCACCAAATATCACTAGTAGTTTGACAGCTGCTTAGTGGATGCTGAGAATGAAATTAGATTCTCTGGAGGGGTGTGGGTGTGTGTGGGGGGTGGTAATGACTCATGCCTTTAATATCCGCACTCAGGATGCAGAAGCAGGTGGATCTCTGAGTTCGAGGCCAGCCTAGTCTTCAGGGTGAGTTCCAGGACAGCCAGGGCTACACAGAGGAACCTTGTCTCAAACAAAACAAAACAACAAAACTGGGTCCTCTGAAAGATCAGCCAGTTGCTCTTATTTGCTGCCTTTAATCCCAGCACTTGGGAGACAGAGGCAGGCAGGTATCTGTGAGTTTGAGGTGAGCCTGGTCTACAGAGTGAGTTCCAAGACAGCCAGGGCTACACAGAGAAACTCTGTCTTGAGAAAGAATAAAAATTACTTAAAACAAACAAACAAAAAAAAAAAAACCTTAAAATCTGTCAATCTCAGCCGGGCGTGGTGGCACACGCCTTTATTCCCAGCACTCAGGAGGCAGAGGCAGGCGAAGTTCTGAGTTCGAGGCCAGCCTGGTCTACAAAGTGAGTTCCAGGACAGCCAGGACTATACAGAGAAACCCTGTCTCGGAAAAAAAAAAAAAAAATCTGTCAATCTCTAGGGCACCTGGTATTAAAGACAGAAAGTGTCACCCAGTAATGCTGAATGTTAAGCACCCAGGGGGACTTAGTGAAAGAATGTGAGGGTCCATCTGCAGAGTTCTTCTGGTTCAGGGAGTCTCCAGCGAGACTGGATGTATTTCTAAGTTCTCAGGCACTGCTGCTGCTATAGCAACCATACTTTTGAGAACCCTAGGCTTTAAGCTCAGGATGTGAAATCAAGTGTGGTGTCACGCTGTCACCCAGTAGGGCAGCGGGCTGGAAATCTTTACCACTCCACATGCTGAGGCAAGAGGATTTTGAGTTTGGGGCTCCTAAAGGCTACACACAGCAACGTTGTCTGACAAACAGCCTAAGACTCAGATCTGCCCCCCACCCCGCCCCCCACCCGCCCCCAGGCTTCTAGAGTTTCTAGACTGGTGAAGTAGGGAAATTAACCGCTAGCTAAGAACAATAGGAATGTTTTTGAGGTATTCCTAAAAATAGGTATGTTTGAGGAACAAAGTATAATGAGGCTGAATAGGGACAACTTGAAAAGCCATCAGAAGATGCTCAATGTGCATCCTGACCTGAACGTCACCAAAGAAAGCTGCAGGGACCTCCGGGAAGTGGGTAGAGTTCTGTCAACTCCAGACTTTCCAGTACATTACTGAGCGTATAACACAAGGGCAACCTCTCCTTTGGAGTATGTCCCACAGATATTATCTCATTTTACAAGGGGTTCCTGAGAAGATAAGAAACTTGCCCGCGGTCATCCATATAGTCTTATATAGAAGGAAAATATAAAACGGAATTCAGCGCTAAGCAGGGTAGTTGACTCAGGTGAGCCCTCTGCTTCTTCCTGCCGCCCAGATGACGCCACCTAAACTCCTACCTTCTTTCTCTAAGCTTTCTCTTTAAGCTCTTTTCCACCCCCTCCCCCGGCTCTTTCATAATTATTCATACGAATGAAGCAAGGACAAGAAACAAGTCTGCTCTCTGTAACCTAAGCCTTGCTGAGGAGGAGATGGAAATCCTTGTCTTGACCTGCCCGGCCTCCTCTAGGTCATTGTGACGATCAAGAGCTTAATAAGATCAAGGTTTTTTTTTTCCCCTGGCTGGCCTTCAGGCCTCCCTCCCAGGGTGCCCGCAGCTGGCCACACCCTGGTACTAGACCCTACAAACACTTTACTCGGCCTTAGGGGATGGGTGCTATCCAGCAGGTGTGTACCGTCGTCCCCGCGGGCGGGACCGCAGTTTCCGGACTATCCTGGCATCGGAACAGCGCTGGGCGTGTCTGCGGTCAGGCAAACCCCAAACAGAGGATGACCTGGGCTTGAGGACGATCGCAGAGAGCCCGCCACCCACAGGAGTCGCTGCCCAACCCTCCGCGCTCAGCCTCTGCATCCCGGCCCAACCCAGTTCCTGGACAGTGATTAAAAAACAAAAACAAAAAAAACAAAAATACCTCCCGCCTCCGGCACCCTCCCAATGCCAGGCCTTGGATCCGGGGCGAGGAGAGTTAACCCAACCCGTTTTAGTTGAGGCCGAGGGCCCGGCCGCTGGCAGCACCTCCTATTGGCTGCTGAGCCGGCTCTGCTCTGATTGGCTGAGGCGCTCGGCTGCAGCTCTTGGAGAGTCCCCATTGGCGCTGCGTTCCAAGGACCCGAGAGTAGCCGCCCGGCCTCTGCAGACTACCTCGGGTAAAGGTGCTCTAGCTCCCGTAGCTACTTTGCCACGCTTATTCTTAGCCGGAATCCTAACTTTCTTCACGACCCTCCTCTTGCTGTTGCCGAGTCACGTTCGGGGTTTCCCTCTGATTCTTTTCCTGTTGTTGCGTTTCTTTTTTTCCTTCTTCTCTAGCTACCATTTCGTAACTCCGCGTTTTCCTAAGATACTCTCTGGTCCCACCCCACTCCCATCCCCCATCCTAGGCATCCCCACCTGCCAGCTTCTAACTTCTGCTCCTCCCTGATCTCAGTTCCCTTGTCAACAGGGCCTTGTTGCCATACCCTCTTTCTTTCCTTTTGCTACCTTCTGATATCCAAACTCCCTCTAACCTCACTTGACCTCTTGACATTTGACCCAGACACTTTAGCTCTCTTAAATTTCTACCTGTTGCAGCCTGGGCTTCAAACAGCCAGGTGCTGTGCTGATATCCATCCCTGCTTTCTGAAGCTGTTTCTACCTTTACCATGGACTTCTTAATGAGTGGTGTGGCAGCCTGTGGGGCCTGTGTGTTCACCAATCCCCTGGAGGTTGTGAAGACCAGAATGCAATTGCAGGGAGAACTGCAGGCCCCAGGCACCTACCAGCGCCACTACCGAAACGTCTTCCACGCCTTCTTCACCATTGGCAAGGTGGATGGCCTAGCTGCCCTGCAGAAGGGCCTGGGCCCTGCTCTCTTGTACCAGTTCTTGATGAATGGCATCCGACTGGGCACCTACGGGCTGGCAGAGTCTCGGGGTTACCTGCTCACTAATGAAGGCACCCACAGTCCTGTCCGCAGCGGCGCAGCTGGGGCCCTTGCTGGGGTCATGGGAGCGTATCTGGGAAGCCCAATCTACATGGTAAGAAGAGGGGTCTGGTCTGGGGCCTTCAGAAAAGACTTGGCAGAGGGTGGGAGCCTGCCCTTTACAAGGGCATTGGTGACAGGGTACTGTGCCCCATAAGCAGAAAAATGGCACAGGAAAGTGCTGGCAAGCTTCAAGGCCTTCTGATCTTCCTTATACACAGACACCCACCCAACGGACTCTGCAATTTGTTGATGAAGATTCCAGACTTAGCGCCTGGAGAATTCCTTTGAGTTGGGGTGTCATTTGTTTGTTGAGGCAGGGTCTCCCTATATTGTAGTATCAACACTTGCTCTTGTAGCCCAGCCTGGTTTCTAACTACAGTCCACCCTCAGTCTTCTCAGTGCTTCAGTTAACAAGTATGCATCCTAGCTGCCTACAACTGAACTTTGAATCACACTTTCTGGAACTCAAACCCTGGCTTTGAAAAGCATTCACTGTTGCCCCGTCTATAAGACAGGAATAATGATAGACTTTGTCAAGTTGCTGAGCAGACTGAAGGAGACACATGAGGTATACATGTGAAGGGTTCATATAGATTCTGGCAGATGGTAGGCATTTGACAATATTCCCCTCCCCTCCCTCCCTCCCCTCTCCTCTTTTTTCCATCTCTCTCTTCCTCTTTTCCCTTGATACAGGGCCTGGCTATATGACCCAGGCTAATCTGAAACTCACTAGGAACCCAAGCTGGCTTGAAGCTCTTGCTCCTTCTTGCCTGTGCCACCAGATGCTTTGATTACCAACATGTGCCACCATGCCCGGGGCAGCTTCTTTTACTGTCTTATTACTGGGGCTGACTTTGTGTAGAAGGATGAGGAATCGGAGAAACAGGCATCACCAAGTGTAGGTCAGGAAAGTCCCGGGCATCACAGAATCACACTCTCACAGTTCTATCCTGTGAGTTATCAGACAGGGGTGAAGGGGTTGGAAGCCTGAGATCCAGAGATGGTAGGTGTCCTGCTCAAGGTCACACAGCTGTTCGTTACTGGGACTAGGCCAGGCTTATCGAGCTAAGGAGATGATCTACAGGAGAGCCAACTTGGTCTCACTGCTAGTGTATGAGATTTGAGGACAAAGGCATCTTCAAATATCAGCTGAACTCTAGCCCCTTTGGGTAGCCTGACAGGGAGGCTCTGGTGGAGGTGGCAGCTGGAGATCTGAGGGTAGCCTGACAGGGAGGCTCTGGTGGAGGTGGCAGCTGGAGATCTGAGCTGGAAAGGGAGTTGGCATTAGAGACAAGGCATCCAGAACTTTCCTAACATGAAGTCTTAGGAAATATTACCATCCTCCCATCTCCACCCCCCACCCCCAGCCCCAAGGGAACGTAGGATGTGGAGGGGGCGGGGCATCTTGCAGGCCTAAGGTCTGTCCCCTGGGACTACAGCCAAGGGACAGAACCTCATGACCAATTTGTTAAGTGGGAAAAACAGTAATTACCAGATTAAAAAAATATATTAGTTGCTTAATACCCTAGAGGAAGTGTGAGTGAGGGCTTTGGGTGTTTTGGTCTCCATGGTGGGAAAGTGACCCCTGGGACACAGGCTGTGATACTTTCTTGTCTCCAGGTGAAGACACACCTACAGGCACAGGCAGCCTCTGAAATTGCTGTAGGGCACCAGTATAAGCATCAGGTGAGGGTTCCCCAAACCACTGGAGCACCCGACCATCTCTCCCCATTTTTTCCCCAATTTTCTGCCTATAGCTGGCATCTAGCCACTGCTTTGCCCAACCCCATCAAGCCCCGCTCGGTCAGACCCTGGAGCCCATCCTGACCCTCATATCCCTTGTGCCTCAACTCTCCTGCACCTGTTTCTCCTGATCCCTTTTTCTTGACCGGCTGAGGTCCTCCGTTCCATACCTCCAGCCTGAACTCTGGGTTGGTGAGTATCAGCAGACACCCACCCGAGGGCCCCTGTTCTGGCTCTAAGCCGACACTGGACTTGCTGTCTGAACAACAGGTGCATAGCACTTGTCAGCTTTAGCAGGAGGCAGTCCCTGATGTGGGGGTGACTGGACCCCAACCACATGGTCTTCCTCCCCCAGGGCATGTTTCAGGCACTAACCGAGATTGGCCAGAAACATGGTCTAGTGGGGTTGTGGCGTGGGGCCGTGGGAGGCCTGCCCAGAGTTGTCATCGGCTCCTCTACCCAGCTGTGCACCTTCTCATCTACCAAGGACCTCTTGAGCCAGTGGGAGGTACTTCCTGGGAATGGGTGGGGCCATCCCTGGAATGGGAAACAAGGGTGGAAAAAGGGAGGTGGGCCCTGGTTCAAAAGTGAGGGAGCTGTAGGACATGAGGATCAGTGATTCCTTAGACAGGATGCTGTTATCATCTCCTACCAGAAGGGGTACCAGAGCCCTCTGGACACTCCTTCAGTTATCACTGTGTTATCTCTGATGGTATAGAAGCTCCCATAATTATCAGTTGTGTTCCCAGGGCAGGGCCCATCCTGCCCTAAAGTTAAATGATTTTGTGGTTGATTAAAAAAAAAAAACAAAAACAAAAACAAAAAAAAACCAACCTTTATCTTTCTTATAGATCTTTCCTCCCCAGAGCTGGAAGGTGGCTCTGGCCGCTGCCATGGTGAGTGGTGTCGCTATAGTCCTGGCCATGACACCCTTTGATGTAGCCAGCACAAGGCTTTATAACCAACCCACTGATACTCGAGGCAAGGTAAGGAAGTGCAGTGTCCAGGCTGACAAGGAAAGCTGGGGATGGGCAAGCAGATCTTCAAATGCTGCCTGGAAAGGTGTCTGACCCCAGTGGGCTCTGACATGCACCTCCTGTGCTCTCCCTTCCTCTCTGACGTGCTCCAGGGCCTCATGTACCGGGGGATCTTGGACGCTCTGCTGCAGACAGCGCGGACAGAGGGCTTTTTTGGCATGTACAAGGGTATAGGTGCCTCCTATTTTCGCCTCGGGCCCCACACTATCCTCTCCCTCTTCTTCTGGGATCAGCTGCGCTCCTTTTACAACACATACACTAAATAACAATCACTCTCTTGTACTCCAAATCAACACTCTTTGGGCACCTCTGCCTCTACTACTTCCTATCACAATGACTGCTGATGGATTGACCTCTCAATGCACCTAAGGGGGACAGCCACGCCCACTCCTCTGTTCTCCTAGGGTTGAGTCACTGAGTGGGTCTTGCTTTAAATTTTTCCATAAGCCCCCCCCCCCCTATATTTCACACCCATCTCAGGGTTGAATCAGTCACTCCAAAGTATATTTCTACTGCCATTCTTGGGTCTCCCCCTCCCTGCTCCTATGCACAGCTTTAAACTCCCCCTTCCAAGACCAAAGGGAACTGGGGAGACCCAGGTGTCCTCTTAGATTTGAAGCCACAGAAATTATGTTCTTCATAAAGCAAGTTTATTTCTGCAGAGGAGGTGTCTTATGTTTACATCCAGGGAAGAAGCAGAAAGAAACTCCCCCTCTCAGAACTGGGTCCCGGAGTCCTCAGTAGCACGTTGTGTTTCAACTATCTTTACTGGGGACCAAAGAGGTTGGGATCATGAAGAGTCAAACTAGTTACCAGCTGTTCAAAGTTACTCAGGCTCCAAGGTGGACATGACAGATTTTCAGGGCCAAGAGACCTGCTGTGACACCTTAGGGTAAGGGAATAGAGGGAGAAGGAAAATGGTCCAGCTTGAGGTTTGTAAGATCACACTTCCTATCCCCCAGAAGACCAGGAATCTCTGACCGCTCCCCCCCCCCCAAGCCCGTGGCCCATTTCTGCTTCCTTGAAGGAATTTGACCCACCCAACTTAATTGTAGTGGGGACCAATTGCGAGGTTCCCACCCGCTCTTTTGTCCTTACGGGGGCTGATTGAAGGTGAGCAAAAGATCAGTCTGATACCGGGGCAGCCGCAGCAAGGCCTGATGCAATGTGACATCCTTTGCTACCTAAAGGGATCAGAATCAGCATGCTTACCAGGATACCTGGAGTTATCCCTCCCCGACTCCAGGGCATCCCATTCGCCATAGCCCTCACCTGCTGGTTTTCTTTAGCTACCTGCTGCTTGCCAGAAAGGAACCAGGCATCTTGACAGCAGCCTCTCAGGGATAAGTTCTCCAAACAGAGAGGCTGCACAGAGAGGACGTGCACAGCCCTAGCCCCCTGCACCCCGCCAACGTCCTCAAAATGGTACCTGGCATGGGAGGAACAGGGGTAGGGAGGGGCATCTCTGAATAACCCAGCCCCACCCTCGAGCCTGGTCTGCTATTGCCCTTGGGAGTTTTCGTCCCGAATAACCGTCCAGCCACAGACCCCGCCTACTTCCTCGGCTCCCGGCCTCCCGTTGGCTAGCTTTCTCACCGCGCAGCCGCTTCGCCCTGCACGTGGGCCTGCAGCTCCAGAAGTTCTATGATCACACTCTGGTCGGTCACAGGATGGCAGAAAACTTCTTGGTTGTCTGGCACCGGTCGGAGGTCACTGGAGAAGGACAGGGACCCTCTCGTCTCTGGCTTTTTCCCGTAACCCACCCGATCGGCCTCCGGGGAGGCTGGCTTTCTCACCTCACATCAATGGCCCCTGTAGGGAGGATGGCGGAGAAGGCGCCTCCGAACAGTGGACAGTTTCTGGTGGGCTCCATAGATCTAGTACTTGAGTCTGGACATTAGCGAGGTTTTAAAGAAACCTATATGAGCCTTTGAGGCATCATTTCCCCTGGTGTTGCCGGAGCAGCCACTACCTCCTCCCGTCCTACTAAGCAATTGGACCTTTAAGATCTGGTCACGCCCTGCGAGCACGCTGGCCAATCGGCGCCCGCGCTTTGGGGGCGGGGCTATCCTTGGGGGCTAGTCTCTGAAGCCCGGCTCTTTGGAAAGACCCAGGCCGGGAGTCTGGGCTCTACTACCCCGAGTTTAGGGTTGGTGACGCTAGTGATGGGTTAATCTCTCGTGCCCACTTGCTCCTTCTTTTTAAAGGAGTCGTGCCTTCTAAGAAGGTCACTTGAAACCGCCCTTAAGGACAGTTGTTCAGTTAAAGGGCCTGTCTAGGGGGCAGGTTGTGGGACCACTTGACTCCAATGGACCGACAACCAGACCACTAATTCCAGATCTAAAGCTGGGACTTGGGGAAACAACAGGCCCAGGTGTGGGTCTAGGTTAAGATTCAGACCTCAAGCCTTGATACCTAACCCGAGGATTAGGGTTCTAATCCCCTCAAATCTTCCCCTTGGGAGGGCAAGAGGAAGCTCTCTCCCAGTACACCTGGACCAAAGCACAGATTAAACTGTTTTTCCTTTACGGATCTTTAGAGTGTTCTTTTAAAGTATTTGTTCAACTTTTATCCTTCCAGTTAATTTCCCCATTCATCCTTAATCTCTTGCACCTGGCAAAGTGTTTGGCACATAATAGGCCTGGTGGTATACAGCTGCACCGCTGAATGAATCTACCAGTGCCAATGCCTGGAATCCACGAGGCCATCCATGCTCTCAGGGATTTTACACCCAGCTGAGAACCGGGCAAAGGGGTTGATTCTCACCCCGGCCAATGAACCCTCATAATTTACTGAATTGGAGCCAAGGGTCACGTGCCTGTTGGTGCCTTAAATTGCAGCTCATTTCCTTCATGAGCCTGGCAATACAAAAGTACACCTCACCAAGGTGTAAACATATCAGTGGAACTTACTTTGCGTCTTAAAAGTTTGATTTACAGAGCTCTTGAGAGCATCCTAGAGATGTTCTAGCGAGGACATAGGTGTAAAGAAACTTACCACGGTGTGTGCTCTAGGAAATGCAAATATGCAAGGGGGAGGGCAGGCAGATGGAGTCAGGGAGGTGTGAAGATGGTTAAGGATGGAGGATTTTGCTTGTTCACTTACTGTTTGCAATGCTAGGGGTTGCGCCCAGGGTCCTCTACCATTAGATTCTTTCTCCCTCTCCCTCCCTCCTTCCTTCCCTGTAACTGAACCTTAACCTCTTAAGTGTACTCAGTATGTGCCCCCACCCTGACTGTCCTGGAATTCACTCTGTAGACTAGGCTGGCCTCGAACTCAGAAATCTGGCCTGCCTCTGCGTCCCAAGTGCTGGGATTACAGGCATGTGCCACCACTGCCCGGCAGACTACTTCTTAATGTAGGCATCTGGCTTCTCTCTCAACTTTTCCCCATCTCTAAAGCAGTTAGGAGTGAAGTGTGGCCAGGTGTGGTGACTCATGCCACATGGCACATCCAGCACTGAAGAGACAAAAGCAGTCAGATCTGTAGTTTGAGACTAGCCTGTTTCTTGTTTCTACATAGTAAGTTGCAGGTCAGCTAGGGTTATATATTGAGACCCTTCCTCAGGGGAGGGAGGGAGAGAGAGAGAGAGAGAGAGAGAGAGAGAGAGAGAGAGAGAGAGAGAGAGAGAGAGAGAAAGGAAGGTATGCTTGATCAATGTTTCTGGGTATCGTGTAATTAGGTTTACTCTGTAAGAGAAGGGGTGCGGGCCGGGCGTGGTGGTGCACGCCTTTAATCCCAGCACTCGGGAGGCAGAGGCAGGTGGATTTCTGAGTTCGAGGCCAGCCTGGTCTACAAAGTGAGTTCCAGGACAGCCAGGGCTACACAGAGGAACCCTGTCTCGAAAAACCAAAAAAAAAAAACAAAAGAGAAGGGGTGCGGCAGGCCCCCATGGGATAGAAGGAGCTGGCCATGGAGGTCTTTCCATGTAGACCGTTCTGCCTCTCCTCCTCATCAGGAGCAACAACAGCTTGAATAGCTTTATACACAGGCAGATCAGAAATCCTTGGGTAGGGACCTCCAAGGACATAAATGCTATTAATAAGTTCATAACACTAAGTACCAGGAATGGACCCTGTAATGAGCCAGAGGGAGGAGAGAGTTTCTTCAGCTTTCCTCTTTGGATTTCCTGGCATACCTCATGTTCTGCAGTGGAGACCTCTGCTTTCTCCAGTCTCTGAGTTCTTGAGTGGGGAGCAGAGATGTGCCAAGGCCCAGGGCCAGATCTCTCCTTGGAGGGTGGGGTGGAAGACCAGCTTGTCTTGGCAGATCTCTACATCCCCACTGTTGGTTCACCCTCCCTCCCTCGGTATCTGCCATCTCTTCTGCTCTTCTCAATGCTGACACCTCAGGGTGTTCATCCTCAAACTCCCTAAGAAACTGGAGCTGTCTGGGTCAGTTTGTTGCCATTTGATCTGAAAGAACCTATTTGGCAAGCTCTCCGACTTGCATCTTCCTGAAAGCCAGAGTCCAGTGAAAACCTTGGTCCAGCTGCAGCTAGGGCAGGTGTCATGGACAAGTCTCGTATGGCACACATCTGTCCTTCTCATTGTGTGAGTATCTCCAGCTCTGTCTGCTGGGGGCAGCCAACCTACAACTGGGACAGGTGGTTTGGTGCTCTGGGATGGTCCACTGCCCTTTGAAAGAACCAAAAGACAGACTTCAAGGGACCTGGAGAGATAGCTCAGCGGTTAAGAGCACATGTTACCCTTGTAGCGGACCTGGGTTCAATTCCCTGTGCTTACACGGTGGCTCACAATCATCTACAACTCTAGTTCCAGGGTCATTGCCCGCTTCTGACCTCCACAGGCACCAGCTAGACCAGATGGTGAGCATCGCTGCAGGCTCATAAAATTAAATATATAAATATAAATGGGAGGGAAAAAAGAGACTGCCCCACCCCCCAGAGACGCAGCAAATCAGTGCCAAGCATCCCGTTATGGAAGAGTTAAGGCAACATGTTTCCTGTACACAGCAGCTTCACGCCTTCAGCCCTGCCACGAGTCTCTCTGATATGTTGGTGAAGGTCATGAATACTTACTCAGGGAAATGTCTGTACATTATGAAATAAAGTGCGTAAGAACACAAGAGAGACTAGGTTGTTTTGTTTATTTCTTTGTTTTTCATTGTGTAGTCTTGGCTGGCCTGGAACTTGATATGTAGAGATCAGGCTAGCTCCAAACAGAGAGATGTTTGTCCTTGAATGTATGTGCACTCAATGTGTGTGTGTGTGTGTGTGTGTGTGTGTTACTTACGGGGTTCAGAAGAAGGTGTTGGATTCCCTTGGAACTGGAGTTAGGGATGGTTGTGAGCCATCATGGAGGTTCTGGGAACCAAACCTGAATCCTCTGTAAGCAAGAAGTGTTCAGTTATCTTTCCAGCCCCACAGCTGTATTCTAAAAAGATGTATTTGTTATGATGATGATGATGATGATGATGTGTGTGTGTGTGTGTCCTGTGTGTGTCTTGTATGTGTGTATCTCTGCCAGCCACCCAGGTATGTGCAGGTGTTCTTGGAGGCCAGAAGAAGGTATAGATCCCCTGGGAGCTGGAGTTACAAGCATTTGAAGTCTACCTGAGAGGGATGCTAGGATACAAACTCAATGATTCATCTCTCCAGCTTCATTATGGTAGTGGTTTGCTTTTCAAGATTTTCTAAATCTTACTTGATGTGTATGAGGCTTTTGTTTACAAGTATGTATGTGCACCAAACTGTATGTGTGGCCTGTATGTATTCCCAGAGGGAACCGGAACCTCTGAAACCAGAGGTTCAGACCACCATGCGGGATGCTGTTGAACCGGGTCCTCTGCAATATCATTGATTGCCATTGGTTGCCACCTACCCCTCCAGCCCCCTGGCTCTGTTTGAGACTGGGTCTTGCTATGTGGTTCAATCTGACCTTGAATTTGAAGTAGTACCTATGTCCACCTCAGCCTCCCAAGTGCTAGAATTTCAGGCGTGTCTCACTAAAAACAAAAGTATATTATTATCCTTTTAAAGGATATATTTATTTTGCCAGGCATAATGGTATATACCTTTGGGGGCTGGTGAGATGGCTCAGCGGGTAAGAGCACCCGACTGCTCTTCCGAAGGTGATAAGTTCAAATCCCAGCAACCACATGGTGGCTCACAACCATCCATAACAAGATCTGGCGCCCTCTTCTGGAGCGTCTGAAGACAGCTACAGTGTACTTACATATAATAAATAAAAAATAAATCTTTAAAAAAAAAAAAAATGGTATATACCTTTAATCTCAGAACTCAGAAGGCAGAGGCAGGTGGATCTCTGAGTTCAAGACCAGGTGGTGAGTTCCAGGATAGTTAGGGGTACATATAGAGCCCCTGTCTCAAAAAACAAAACAGGGAAAAAGCTTTATTTTATTTTATGAATGAGTATTTTGTACGTGCACCTATATGTGCACCATGTGCATTCCTAGTGCTGTGGACACTGTGGAACTGAAATTCCAGGTCTGAGCTGCTTTGTGGGTGCTGGGAATTGAACGAGGTCCTCTGGAAGAGCAGCCAGTGCTCTCAATGGCTAAGCCATTTATTCCACCACCACCCCCAATATATGATATATTATTCATTTGCTTATTTGGTTTTGAGACAAGATCTTACTCAGACTATCCCAGATAGCCTTCCTTGGGGCTCCTGAAAGTGCTAGAACCACACTAAAGTAGAATTAAGTGCTTAAACACACTCATCAAAATCCAGAGCTTTGGTCACGCAGCTCGAAGCCCCAGGGAGTGGTCCTGACCAAAGCTGATCTCTTGGTCAGCATTTAATATTTTGTTTTGTTTTGTTTTGGTTTGGTTTGGTTTGGTTTTTCGAGACAGGGTTTCTCTGTGTAGCCCTGGCTGTCCTGGAACTCACTTTGTAGACCAGGCTGGCCTCGAACTCAGAAATCTGCCTGCCTCTGCCTCCCGAGTGCTGGGATTAAAGGCGTGTGCCACCATGCCCAGCTATTTAATAAAGCATACTTCAAACCTGAAAAAAAAATCAGTTTAAGCGGGCTTGGAAGATCACTTCTGATATTCCAACACTCGGGAGGCTGAGGCAGGAGGATCTTCAAGCCAGCTTGGGTTATAGAGAGAATGGTACTACCTCCGAGTAAACCAGCCATGGTGGCTCTTGGGAGGATAGGAAGCTGGAGGCTATGGCTGGAGAGATGGCTCAGTGCTTTTGAATGTGTAACCAACTGCTCTTGCAGAAGACCTGAGTGTGATTCCTCTCCTGGACTCTGTGACATCTGTACTCACATGTGTATCACGCAGACACACATAGACACGTAGCTAAAAAATAAATAAATAAATAAATAAATAAACAAACTAAATAGCCAGGTGGCATATGTCTTTTAATTCTAGCGTTCAGGGGGCAGAGGCAAGTGGATCTCTGAGAGTTTGAGACCAGCCTGATCTACAGAGTGAGTTCCAGGCTAGCATGATTATCTCAAAACAACAGAACACTTTTCTATGGCTGAGATAAAACACTTACCAAGGGGACTTACAGAAGAGGGTTTTGGGCTTAGGACTTAGTTCACAATGAAGGTTCAGAAGTAGCAGGCTGGTGGCTGGAGCCAGAGCTGAGAGAACTTGAGCCAAAAGCTGGAGACAAAGAAAGCTAATTAGAAATGGCCTGAGTCTTTTGAGACTTGAAAGCATGCCCCCAGTGACATATTTCTTCCAACAAGGCCACACTTCCTAGTCCTTCCCAGCAACTATTAGAAACCAAGTATTCAAATACAGGGTACCCTGGGGGGGCCTTCTTATCAACCCCAGGTATATGAAACCAAAAGAAAACATAATCAAGATAAATCTTTAGTTTAAAAACATTCTTATCTGTGTGTATTCACGTGTACCTGCCTATCTGTATGTATGCCTTGTGTGTGTGCCTGGTGCTTGAGAAAGCCAGGCGAGGACACTGGATCCCTTGGAGCTAGAATCACAGATGGTCACGAGCTGCCATGTGGGTTCTGGGCACCAAACTGTGGTTCTCTACAAGAGCTCTTAGGGTCTGAGTCATCTCTCCAGCACCATGAAAAGAAACGTTTTTTTTTTTTTTTTAAAAGAAGTTCCTGGCCACCCTTGGCTGCATAGTGAGTGAGTGCAAAGCCATGGGGCGCTGGCAGGGATGAGGACACAGCGTAGTGGAAGAGGCCCTTATGTGCAGCCCTCACCACTAGGCACTAGGCCGGAAACGATAAGGAGAAAGAAGGCAGGTGGAGCAGACCTTTTCTTTCCCACTCTGTTTACATTGCCTTCAAAGCCAGCCTGAAAGGAAACGAGGCATTTTCCCTGGCAGAGCTCTATTCAGATCATTTTATTTTCATTTCCTCTGAGCACTAGGTAAACATCACAGTTGATATATATATTTTTTATGCAGGTGTGGTTAGTTAAGGCCTGCATTTCCAGCAATCTGGAGGTTGAATTAGGATCGCCTCAAGTTTGAGACCATCCTAGGCTACCTAGTAAGTTTTAAGCTATAACTACAGTGTGACCCCTGCTCCCTCCTACACGACCAGGGAGAAATGATGAGAACCTTTTACTTATTCTTGTGGGCCTTAGCGCCAGGACCCAAGCCCCTGTCACATGTCCCACCTCTTAGCATTAGAGGCCATGCTTTGTTATGAGTAGCAGTGTGACAGGCCTATTCAAACCCCAGCACCAAGAATTCAGAGATTGGCTGGAGTGATGGCTCAGCGGTTAAGAGCACTGACTGCTCTTCCAGAGGACCTGAGTTCAATTCCCAGCAACCGCAGGGGTGGCTTACAACCATCTGTAATGGGATCTGATGACCTCTTCTGGTGTGTCTCAAGACAGCAACAGTGTACTCATAAAAATAAGTAAATAAATCTTAAAAAAAAAAAAAAAAAGGATTCAGAGACAACTGTTCCATGGCTACTGCTCTGTAACTTTTGTCATGAGGAACCTGGGCCTGGAGCCAGCTCATATCCCCACCTTCCCCAAAGCAAGTTATATATCCCCCCAAATCAGTTCCGGAAACCCTTCTTGAGACTTATCAGGTTCATGCCCATTGCCCTGAGTCTTTTACCTGTCTTAACACGTGTCAGAGGTGGAGAGAGGACAAGATTCAGATAAGCTAATGGATGATAGGGTGTGTGGTATCAGATTCCAACCTGGTGACCTGCTGGGGTCTGAGGATGGTCACAACTTTTCAAAATCCCATGGTCCTCAATAGTGACAAGGGGACTGGGAGGTCCCTTGGCCCACAGCCCAGGCCGGGATCCTTGCTCTCTGGTCAGTGGCTGTACATGTCCTTTCAGGAACCCCTTAGGTGGTATCCGTTTTGGAAACCCACAGGATCCAGTCTATAATGCTACATACAGCCGAATTTTCTCACCTATTTGGCCAAAGCCAAGACCTTGTAAGTTCCCACAGGTGAGGGCCTACCATACAGTAATGGCAAAGATTTGGTCAGCTGAGCTAGTAGGACTCAGTGGTGAGGGGGAAGAGGACACTCTCTTCTGTCTCCCTGGATTCCTTCCAGGACGTCTTAGGGTACTCGGGCAATGCAAACCCACTCTACCGGTTAGACCTGACAGTGGTAGCCAGTCTGAGCTCTCAGACCTGCACATTGCCCATAGATAAACTTCCTTATCCACCCACATCCTAGTGCCTCATTTTCTTCTAACTGCCTGCTGGATATCCCCTCTAACATACTTCTATCAGTATGTCCCATTGATCCTTCAAACTCAATAATTGCAAAGCAAAGCATAAACTTAGCTTCCAAATGTGCCAATAGTGAAATCTTTGTATACCCAGTGATCCAGGGGGCAGGCCAGGGCTCTGGTCTTCATTACTGGCTTGCTTTCTTCTCTACCACCTTCTTCCTTATCCCCTCTTCAAACTTTCTCTCCCTCCCCCACCCCCCATATTCCCATTTCTCTCTTTCTTTCTTTCTTTCTTTCTTTCTTTCTTTCTTTCTTTCTTTCTTTCTTTCTCTCTCTCTCTCTCTCTCTCTCTCTCTCTCTCTCTCTCTTTCTTTCTTTCTTTCTTTCTTGTTTTTCGAGACAAGGTTTCTCTGTGTAGTCCTGGCTGTCCTGGAACTCACTTTGTAGACCAGGCTGGCCTCAAACTCAGAAATCTGCCCGCCTCTGCCTCCCGAGTGCTGGGATTAAAGGCGTGCACCACCACCTCCTGGCCTCCCATTTCTCTCCATCCCTAAGGCCTACTACTCTTCCAGGCCAACACTATTGCTATGTGGTCAGTATATAGCTTTCACACTGGACTCTCTCCACCTCCCATCCTGTTTCCTTCTCTGCAGCTACTATAATCTCTAGGTCACAAGTTGGGCTGAGAGTATAACTCAGTACAGTGGCTTGTCTAGCATGCATGCAGTCCAAGGCTCGATTCTGAGCATCCCATAAAGCCAGCTGTGGTAGTGCCCTCCTGTAACCTCAACCCTCCCTCAGGAGGTGAAGGCTGGAGGACTGCAAGTTCAAGGTCATTCATACAGTGAGTTTACAGCCAGTGTAGATTACACAAGCCCCTATCTCAAAACAGCCAAATCACAAATCTGTTCATCCCTGCGTCACTACATCCACCTCTCCAACTGCTTTCCCGCTGTTCTTGGGTCGTATGCAGATTCCTTACCATGTTCTGCTAGGTGTTTGCTGGGTCTGTTTCTAGTTGGCTCTTCCTGGCCCAGACAGCCTTATCTCCCACCATTTGGTTCCTTAGTTAGCATACCCTGTCCAGCCTCTGAACATATTGTTTTCCTACAGTGCTGCCACACCTCTTCTGCCCTCTATACAGGAAAACTGTTGTGTTCTTGCCTCCAGAACCCTGTGCTGTTGAGAGCATTCAAAGTCAAAGAAAGAAATCACTCCTTCTGGCTCAGCCTCCCGCCATTGTGCCACAAGGCCAAGGTTCTCCACAACCCTTACCTGGTGGACAGGCCCCAGCCAGCTTCACAAGACAGCCCTCTGTCACACCCTTCCTGCTCCTGAAGCCAGCCAGCCAGATGTTGTTACTCTCCTCCTCCTCCTCCTGGCCTGTTTGTGCTGGGTGACTGTGCCAAAGGCAATCCTAAAGACGAGCTTACCTGGACTAAGCGCTAGAAATGCCTAGACCTAGCCAGCCGTTCCTTAAATTCACCGCTGGCTGTTTGCTGCCCCCAAGTGGCCAACCATAGACTTGCTTGTTTAACACCTCAGGGTCTCCACAACAGTTAGACCCTGGCACAGCTCCTGGAGGCAACATCTTCTCAGTCCACAGACTCACTCATTGATACTTATTACCCACATCCTTTTATGAGCACGTCTCTTGTTTGTGGTGGTGATGATGATGATGATGATGTGTGTGTGTGTGTGTGTGTGTGTGTGTGAGAGAGAGAGAGAGAGAGAGAGAGAGATCCCCATAGCAGTCGGTAGGGAAGCATAGAGTGATGCTAGCGAGCAGAGGGTACCTGGTGGTTGGGATGTTCCTAGAGAAAGCAGCTGTCGTCTGGCAGTCCCCACTTGGCCCTCTTGACCACAAGCCTCCTGCTGGCTGCCTGCCATCCTTGCAATTACCAGGGCACAGACAGCGACAGTAATGTGCCTAATTCTGTGATATATCTATCCTCCTATAAAACTGAAGAGAGACAAGGTAGAGAAGGGAGAGGAGAGATACAAAGGGAGAAAGGATGAGAAAGAAACTAATGTCGTTAGTGCCCTTCACTGGCCTGATGACACAGAACGACTGGACAAACCAAGCAAAGAGAAAGGGAACTGCAGAGCAATCGACCTACAAACCCAGTCCACCGACACCACCTTCTATTAAGGAAAAAAATCTTTAAAAAAAGAAAAGACAAGAAATATTCACATGAGCGTCTGGAGAGATGGCTCAGCAGTTAAGAGTACTGTCTGCCTTCCAGAGGTCTTGAGTTCAATTCCCAGCAACCACATGGTGGCTCACAACCATCTGTAATGGGGGATCTGATGTCCTCTTCTGGCATGCAGATGTATTTACAGATAGAACACCCATTTACATAAATAGATAAATCTTTAAAAATAGTTACATGATTTATTTTATATTGCTACCTTTTTGTTTAAAGTACATTGGTGTTTTGTTTGCATGCCTATCTGTCTGTCTGTCTGTCTGTCTATAGGTGTCACATCCTCTAGAACTGCAGTAACAGTGTGAGCTGTCATGTGGATGCTGGGAATTACTGGGAGTTGAACCCAGATCCTCTGCAAGAGCACCCAGTACTTATAACCACTTTTGGAATGGGGACAGCATAAGGATAAGATGTACCTGCTAGAGTTTTCCGGTACCCTGGTGGATCTGCAAGGATTCACCACTGAAGTAATCACACTTTAATAAAGCTTACAAAATTAGGCTTTAGTTCTGTGCCCAGAGATTGAGCTACCATTGTTTCAGAACTAAGTTTGGGTTGCATTTTCCTTCACACAGCAAGGAGTGAGTCTGCCAGATGTGCACCACAAAGGCTGTAAGGGATCTGAAGCACGGGGTTGGCGAGGTAGCGAGAACCTAACAAGCTGGGTGGAGATTGTGGAGCTCTGAGTCAGAATCTCCATGAGATAAAACCAGGTTGGCATTGCTTGCCAGTGCGTGGCTGGCCAGAGACACAGCACAGGAACATGATGTTCTTTTTTTTCTTTTTTCCTAATATTTCCTGCAATAATCTCTCTAGCCCCAAGGACAAATACTTAAAAACAACAACAAAAAATTATGCTAGCTGGGTGGTGGTGGCATACAACTTTTATATATAGAGCAACTATAAGACAGCCAGGGCTACACAGAGAAGCCACCTAAATAAATTACTTATTTATTCAACATAGAAGCCACCTAAATAAATTACTTATTTATTCAACATAGACTTACTGGTCACCTGGTGGGAGCCAGACACTGTTAGGGACAGAGTTCCTGGAATTGTGGCATTTACACTGCTTGGGAGACAGATCTTTGATTAAAGCATTGTTTAAGGTGGTGACGGGCTGAGGTGTCTGTGCTGCGGTGACAGCCTTGTGGGATTTGTTTAAAAATCTGCTAGAGATGAAACCCAGGACAGGACTTGCGTAAGAGGTTTAGATGCTATTGTAAAGGATGCTTAAAGATTCAGGTGTAGGGGGCTGGTGAGATGGCTCAGGGGGTAAGAGCACCCGACTGCTCTTCCGAAGGTGATAAGTTCAAATCCCAGCAACCACATGGTGGCTCACAACCATCCGTAACAAGATCTGGCTCCCTCTTCTGGAGTGTCTGAAGACAGCTACAGTGTACTTACATATAATAAATAAAATAAATCTTAAAAAAAAAAAAAAAAAGATTCAGGTGTAAATCTGGAGAGATGGCTCAGCAGTTGAGAACACTTGTTCTTACAGAGGATCTGGCTTCAATTCTGCAACTACCGATAACTCCAGATCTAGGGGATCTGAGGTCCTCTTCTGATACCCAGACACACACAAATACAGGCAAACCACAGACGTGTAAAATAAATCTTAAAAGGTGAACGCAGGACTGAGAATGGCTCATCTGCCCTTGCATGTACAACACACTTCCATTGGACCACTTGTCATTTTTCCATTAATTTGAAATTTTCCATTAATGAAGAGTAAAGTATCACTGGATGGTTTATGTGATTAAAGGAATGTACCACGCCTGGCTACATATGTGCTAACAGATGTGTGTGCCTGTGCACATGTGCCATCAGACAACTATAGAGTTGGTTCTTCCATTTCACCATGTGAGTTTCAGGGACCGAATTCAAAGCATTAAGCTTGATAGCAAATACCTCCACCCACTAAGCCACAGTTCTCGACGTGTGGGTCAGGATCCTTTTGGGGCCTAAGGCCACCGGAAAACAGACATTTACTTTATGATTTTTTTAAAAAATATTTTATTTATGTAAGTACACTGTAGCTGTCTTCAGACACTCTAGAAGAGGGCATCAGATCTCGTTATGGATGGGATGGTTGTGAGCCACCATGTGGTTGCTAGGATTTGAACTCAGGACCTTTGGAAGAGCAGTTGGTGCTCTTAACCGCTGAGCCATCTCACCAGCCCTACATTATGATTTTTAACAGCAGCAAAATTACAGTTATAAAATAGCAACCAAAACTTTATGGCTGTGCCCACAATAACATGAGGAACTGTATTATAGGGTTACAGCGTTAGGAAGGTTGAAAACTTCTGCATTAAGCCATCTTGCCCACTCAGGTTTACAAAAATATTTTCATAAACACTTACATTATAAATATATAAATTTGAGACAGTGCCTGGAACTCACTAGGCTGGCCTTGAACTTACAAAGACCCACCTGCCCCGCCTCCTAAGTGTTGGGATAAAAGGCATGTACCACCATAAGCAAAATATATATTCTTCTTCAGCATCAAAGGGAATGTCCATACGTCCAAAATGGTACTTAGGTCGGAACCCAGCACTTGATAGAAGAACATGATTTCAAGATTACTCTCAGCTACATGAGTTCAAAGCCAGCCAGGACATCATATGGGTCTTGAAAGTACAAACAAAATCCTTAGAATCACTCTAGTTAGGAAAAGTTACTTTGCAAAGCAATAAGGAGAAAGATCTGACTTCCCATCTCCAAATGTCTTCCTTTTGTGGTGCTGGAGAGGGATCAAACTCAGGAAACACACAGATACTAGGCAAGTGTTCTACTACTCAGATGGACATACAACCTGCCACTTAACATCTATTTACCATTAGTACCTTTTTGAGGTGGTACTTCTGCAGAAGCACAGGTGTTCTGCATTCCTCCCCAACCCTGAAATATTTAGAAATCCAACATGTTTGTATGTTTTTATAAGGAATCCTAGAGCTTCCTAGGGGGCTACCCGAGTCTACCGTACAATTACGTAGGAAACAAGGGATGATGAAGGTGGCTGTCAGCACAACAGCTACTACCAAGACCTGTGACCTGTGACTGACATGTGACCTGTGACTGCAGGATCTTCAAAAGCAGATGCAGCTGCGTGAGTCGGGCGCCTTACTGTCCATTTCAAGTTGGAACCAGTCAGAGACAGTTTAACATTAAACTTTGCTTTGTTAATTGGGAAATGCCTCTCAAATACCTTAATCTTTATGTTGACACATAAGTTACCCAGCACCTATTTATTAGCTTGGTGGTACAATCTAAGGAGCTATTATTTCAATCCTATTAAGACTACAGACTCAGCCGGGCGTGGTGGCGCATGCCTTTAATCCCAGCACTCGGGAGGCAGAGGCAGGCGGATTTCTGAGTTCCAGGCCGGCCTGGTCTACAAAGTGAGTTCCAGGACAGCCAGGGCTATACAGAGAAACCCTGTCTCGAAAAACCAAACCAAAACAAAACAAAACAAAACAAAAAAAACTTTCTCGAAAAGACAAAATAAAAAAACAAACTCCACCGGGCGTGGTGTCCCCTTTTCCCCCCAGCACTCGGGAGGCAGAGGCAGGCGGATTTCTGAGTTCCAGGCCGGCCTGGTCTACAAAGTGAGTTCCAGGACAGCCAGGGCTATACAGAGAAACCCTGACTCAAAAACCAAAAACAACAACAACAACAACAACAACAAAAAACCCCAAACTCCAGTAGCTCAGGGTTCTCTGCTCTCTCTAAGGAAGGTACCAACTACTTTAAGGTAGCTGCTAAATTAAGAGAAGCAAGAATCAGGAATGTGATCTGAATAGCTGGGCGTGGTGGCACACACCTTTAATCCCAGCAGAGGCAGGAGGATTTCTGAGTTCAAGGCCTGCCTGGTCTACAGAGTTCCAGGGCAGCCAGGGCTATACAGAGAAACCCTGTCTTGAAAAACCAAAAAAACAAAAAATTAAAAAATAAAGGAATGGAATGTGATCTGAGGAGGTAGGCCTAGCTCAGCCCTTTGAGAATGGCCAGAAGCAATGATTCCTAACAACTTGCAGTGCATGTCTGAAAAGAGATCCAGAAAGCCACTCTTTTCAGCTGGGCAGAGGCTGGGAGGGACTGATGTACATTATTCCTAGACCCTAAGCCAATGCCAAGCACCTTGGCAGTCACCGGGACTAACGCTAAAGAATTCTGAGTTTAGAGCTAGTCTTGAAGGCGGTCTCACAAAGCCAAAGAAAACAGGGATGTGAGAGCTCACTCAGAACTCTAACCAAGAGAACGAAGGATCCCGGGAGGACTGCCAGTAAATCTCTGCCCACCCCTGCACTGTCAGCTGTCCTTGGAGCCAGAGCTGTTTGCTGGAGAAACTCAAGACCTGAAAGCAGCTCCTGCAGGGCAAGGCTAAAATGAACAATGTAGCTGAGGCCATCCAGCATTTGGTTCTTGCTGTCTAAGATGCTTTTGAAAATCGCATGGGGATACTCCTGAAAGCAATGGGGAAAGAAGGCAAGAGTCAAGGGTGAGCTGTGGGCCAGGGTGGTCATGTGACCTCCTCAGCAGCTGTCCTCCTGGGTCCAGTTCCTAGCATTGATGAAGAGCTGCAGCCACGGGGAGGTGGGAAGACCATCAAAGGGAGAGGGTCGCCATGCCCACTGCCAAAGCCTTACAGCCCGCTCAGGGTGTGGCATGAGTGCCAGGTGGCGGCCGTCTTGGGAACAGATACCAGCTATGCCCCCTGGAGATCCATTGGGGTTCAGAGGGTACTGCTCTGTCGGGTTCCCATCATCGTCTGCCCAGTGCAGAGGAACCAAGCCCTTGGCCTTGATCTTGGCTTGGAGTTCAGGAGAAGAAAATGCCATGTAGCCTGGAAGTAAAGGAGAAGAGAGTGAAGGCCAAGTTCCTTCAGGCTCAGCCCCAGCCCTCGAGCCCTCCCCTGCCTTCCCCAGCCTGACCTTCCCCGTGAGCACTCCACACTGGCAACACAGAGCCTTCCATCCCTCGGAGCATCAGGGCTGGCCCCGGCTCCACACGCACGGTGGCCCATCGGGACTCGAACCGCCCAGACAGATTGTGGCGGAGCAGGAGGCCCGGCTGTGTCGGCTGGGAGTCGTGGCTTGGCTCAGCTTGCTCTTCACTGGGATCACTTCCCACCCAGCCCAGAAGAGCCAGCAGCTGACAGCCATTACACACGCCCAGGCTGAAGGTGTCCGGCCGCCTACGGAAGCGGCCCAGCTCTTCCCTGGCCTGTGGATTAAAGGTCACGGCAGCTGCCCAACCTAGAAAGAACAGTTAAGCCAGAGTGAGATGTAAGAGGCCCGAGAAAAGCAGAAGCAGGGCGTGAAGGGAATGACAACACTCTATTCTAGAATCAGTCCCTTCAGACCCTGGGTCAAACTTGAGGGAAAAAACAGCCTGATCTGCTTCAATCAGATAGCCTGACAGGGGATCCATGAATTTCTTTTTCTTTCTTTTTTTTTTTTCTACACAGGGTTTCTCTGTGTAGTCCTGGCTGTCCTGGAACTCACTCTGTAAACCAGGATGGCCTCGAACTCAGAAATCCATCTGCCTCTGCCTCCCGAGTGCAGCGATTAAAGGCATATGCCACCACTACCTGGCCCATGAATTTCTTTATGCTAAGCAAAAATATATATTTTTAAATGCTATGTAGTTATCTAAGACTCAACAGTAAGATTTCACACCTGTAAATCCCAATACTTGAGGGGGCTGGAGAGATGGCTCAGCAGTTAAGAGCACTGACTGCTCTTCCAAAGGTCCTGAGTTCAATTCCCAGCAACCACATGGTGGCTCACAACCATCTGTAATGAGGTCTGATGAGAGCAATGGTGTACTCATATACATAAAATAAATAAATTAGGGGCTGGTGAGATGGCTCAGCGGGTGGGAGCACCCGACTGCTCTTCCGAAGGTGATAAATTCAAATCCCAGCATCCACATGGTGGCTCACAACCATCCATAACAAGATCTGGCACCCTCCTCTGGAGTGCCTGAAGACAGCTACAGTGTACTTACATATAATAAATAAAATAAATCTAAAAAAAAAAATAATAATAATAAAAAAATATAAATAAATAAATAAATAAATCTTAAAAAAAAAAAAAAAAAGGCTAATGTAAGATGGCTTCCAAGGCTACCCTGTGAGTTTGAGCAGTTTCAGGAAACCACATCTCATTAAAAAAAGGAAAAGACTTCACGCACAAAAAGCCCGACCTTTTGCCTCTCTTTATCTAGTTGTGCTGGGCTATCTTTCCACAGAACAGGACAATCTGATCAAGTTAAAGAGCAGTCAACTGTTCAGATGAGACATGCCCTCTAGGCTTGTACAGCTCAGGAAAGCCAGCCATCCTCCTCTGCTGGCCTCTGGTCTTGAAACAGAGCACTCTGCCTGACTTGTGGGGGAACAAGTTGGCCGCAGCCTGGGCAGAAGAAGCCGAAGACTTAGCAGGGAATGTGGAAATGGCAGAGTCAGAGTCTATACACTGACCTTTGGCAGAGCCCAGGACGTCTGCGTAGCTGAATCCGCCTACAAAGGCCACACCACGGAATGTGTCCAGCCTGATGGCCCCAGAGCAGAGATCCTGCATGGTCACATCCCACACCTAATATGACAAGGAGGAAACCGTTAGAAGACATACAGCCGGGCTGGTGAGATGGCTCAGCGGGTAAGAGCACCCGATTGCTCTTCCAAAGGTCCTAAATTTAAATCCCAGCAACCACATGGTGCCTCACAACCATCTGTACTGAGATCTGACTCCCTCTTCTGGGGTGTCTGAAGACAGCTACAGTGTACTTACATTAAATAAGTAAATAAATAAATAAATAAATAAATAAATCTTAAAAAAAAAAAAAAGAGAAGACATACAGCCAAGACAAGATCAAGATCTCCAGCTCTGCTAGGCACCAGAGGCTTACCTCAAAGCCAGCCAAGTGAAAGGCATCAGCCATTTCTCGGTCTCCATTGCTGCCCTCTTCTCGCAAGATGGCAACTCGAGGGATGGGACCACCTGGAAGATGTGTCTCTGAGAAGAATGCTACCTATCCCTATCCACTCTAAAACCCCAGATCCCTTCCCCAGGGTAGATCCAAGCATCCCAGCCACTGTGCACACTCACTTACCAGGTTTACAGGGCACAGAGGCCACAGGAAAGGTGGGTGGCAGGTAGTAGCTGGGCCCTGTCCGCTCCTTCAGGCCCTGTTTCTCCTCTATCACACAGCGTGGCTCTGCCTGTAGTAGGTCCAGCTGGAAACTTGTTTCCTCCCAGAGGGCTCTTAACTCCCCAACAGGCTCCTCTACTACCACAGCCTTATTCACTGATATTCGGACCTGCAGCGGGGAGACCCATGAAGGAGAAAGTGTGGCTCCGTGATGGTTTGAGAGTGGTATTTGCTGACAGGCTCCCGGTAACACTACATTCTCCCTAGCTTCCTCACCATGGCCTGGGGTCCAGCCTCGCCTGTGTGGCCCAGTTCCAGACACTGTAGGCCAGCACTCTCGTACCTCTGCCGTACTCCGGCCACATCTGCCTTCTGTACCTCCAACACCAGACCCGGCTCTTCCGCAAACAGCACAGGCAATGCTGGAAAAAGGAGTGAGTCCGAATGACTCAGGTGAGATAGGATCTGGAGGAGGAGCCCATGGAAGTTGCACCAGAGACTATGAGAGGTCGTAGAGCGCCACCGTTCAGAACATGAAGATAGAAATGGAGGATTCAGCTAAGACTCAGGAGATAGGGTCAGAGATAACTCATTCTTTACACCAGAAAATCTACAAGTAAAGGAGGCAGCCCAAGCAACTCACCATGGATCCCAGGGGCGGGCACATCTACCTCTATCCCACAGTTCCCAGCAAAGGCCATCTCTAGAAGGCAGGTGACAAGCCCCCCATCGCTGACATCATGGCCTGAGCAAAGACGGGAGTCTGGAGGAACAAGGCAACATTCAGCCATTTCAGGCCAACCCTAAGGCTCCAGAGCATCTGGAGCGCCAGTGAGTGTGAGAAGGTGGGCACTTGCAGGAGAGAAGGGTTTGGCCACAGGGCATCTCACTCACTTGTTCAGGAGGCAAGTGCCCCCCATGAATCTGCACCTAGGTACCAGGGCCACACTCACCTTTCAGCAGCCCCTGGGTGATAAGAAAGGCACGCACGAGGTTCTCAGGAAGGTCTAGATCAGGAGGGTGCTCCCCAAGCTGAGAGAAACACTGAGCCAGAGCCGTTCCTCCCAGCCGGTGCTTCCCGGGGCTCAAAGGCACATAGAGCAAATGACCTAAGAAAGCAAAGCAGGGGACAGCAGCTCAAGACGGCACTCACAGTACACAGTAGGACACTCCCAACTGCCAGTCCTAGAAAGCAGTGCACCTCAGGGCTGACATAAGGGGGACTAGGACTCATAAAGTAGACCTCAAAGCAAGGAGCAAGCTCAGAACAGAACCACAAGGACAAGGGAGACAGAGCCATACCTTTCCCTCCAGGATGTTTGAGGTCTGGGGTCACAGTGGCTGTGATGTCTGGACAGACAGCATATGCTGAAATGACCAGTGACCCTACCAAGCAAAGAGAAATAAGACCAAGTGAAGTAGCAGCCCAGGCCCACAGGTCCTTCTTCCCTCTCACAAGGGCCTCATCCTTACCAGGAGCCTGCACCGTCTCAGCGCCGACCCGGGCAGCCATGCTGAGGGAGTCTTTGCCACCATCTACTGCCACACCCAGTGCTGCCATCACTGCCACCATAGCCTCACAGGCATCAGCCAGCGCTGCACCCTCACCTGGGAGCTTGGCTGCCCACATCCAGTTTCCACTGCACTTCACATCCTAGGAACAGTGGGGACGCATTGGAGAGGAAGAGAGAGGCAGAAGGCCTGGGAGTTTATGTGCCAAAAGCAATGGGAAAGAGGGAGAGCGACTGATGGATGCAGAGGCCCGGGATTGCAGGACCAAAGCCACGGAGGACTCACTCGGAGGTCGGTGACCAGAGCAAACACCAGGTTGGTGAGGGCCTCAGACACAGCAAGCCTGGCAGCAGCCTTGGGGTCCAGCAGGCTCTTAACTGGCTGCTCTCCCAGGGCTGTGGCAGCTCCTATGCGCTCCTGGTGGCTCAGTGCTACAACAGCCACATCAGCCAGAGGAGTCTGCAGGGGTCCGACACACTGCTGTTGGGCAACAAGGCCACCCACAGAGCGATCCACCTATGGAACACAGATGCAATTGGCAACGGAGAAGAAGGCAAGGGTCAGCAGAGGGCTGGGTATTCTCTGAACTGAAAGTAAGAACATACCGAAGGTGGGTAGCAGGGAGAGTCAGTCACTGGGGATGCTCCACCCCCAACCCCTTCATTCCCAGAGCCTAGGAAACCCCAGTGGGGGAGAGCCAGGATGAGTGACAGGGACCAGTGCAGAAGGCTAAAGCAGACAAGTGGGGTACAAGGACGACCTTGTTAGTGAGGTAGCGTTTGCTGGCCACAGCAGGCAGCCTTAGGACCCGGTCCAGAGCCTGTCGTACACTCAGCTCTGGGGGCAAAGCCAAAGGCTGCAGCACAGGGGGTTTTCTCTGAAGGAAGAACTCCTGAAATGGAAGAGGCCAAATGTAAGCACCTGGGGAGGGCAGGGCACACCGGTAACAAAGGCAAGGGGAAATTAATGTGCCAGAAAGACCACTGCACCACACTCCCCTGCCTGGTTCCCATACCTTCTGAGGCATCTTTCCCAGCACCCAGTCAAGGTCCAGGTCCACGGGGGTTGGAGGTGTCAGGGGGGCATCTCCCTGACCATTTTTTCCTACCAGGCATTCACGGTCATCCACTAGCACGATCTGTGGACCCCAGGGAAGGCCCCAAAGAAAATGAAAATGTCAACACTGGCAGGGATGTGCCTAGAGAACAGGAAAAAAAATGTTCCCACCCCATCTGGCTTTTGGGGTGGGAGGAGCTCCTCCTCTCTGCCAACCCTAACTTTGTTCCCATCTCCTCTTACGCTCAGTTTCCACTGGGTCTCATTTTGCTCCCCCAACCTTTCTCCCCGAGCCGTGCACCCAGGCGGCCCAAGCCTGCCTCTAGCCATCTGCTCCGGGTTGCCGTGCCAACTCACTCTCTTGTCTCCAGTGATTGTGCCCACAAAACAAGCTGGGCAGCGTTCCCGGGCACTGGCACGACTCAGGAAGTCACGGTCCGAGGGTCTCAGAAGCAGTGCATTGGACTCCTGGTACTCAGCCCCCCAGATTTCCAGTGCGTTCAAGGTTGGGTCACCTAGCTGCACAGACATAGGAGAAAGGGAGGGCCAGTGAGCACTGCCTCGCCTCACAGTATTGTTGGGGAGAGGGGACAGCCAGGCTTCAGGAATGAGACCTGCGCACCTGGAAGCGGCTGGTGTAAATGATGGCTCCTTCTGGGTCACTTAGCTCCTTTAGGACATTGCCTGTTGAGAGAATGGCAGGGAGAGGTAGCAATCTAGTCATGGTCAGTCCCAGGAAAACAAAGGGAGTTCAGGCCTCCACAGTAGTACCTAAAATCCTGTGTCCCTGAAAGAGCTGCTGCTTTCCCCTTACTGCTTCTCCCTAAAGCAAATCTGTCGAAGACCAAGTAGACCAGTCCCTTGTCCTAACCACTCCCCCTCACCATTGCCACCAGCACCCTGGTCATGGAGGCTGCAGATGGGGTTTCCTCCTGGGGCCTCCACACAAGCCCGGATCACACGATTCATCTTTTGCTCCATTTCGGGGTCTCCCCGTTGCACAGCTCCGAAGTCCAGGTCACTGGTGTTGTCTCCCTGAACCTGAGGGGACACAGGGCATAGCTCATCCTAGGGAGGCCCGAAAGCTCCACCAGAACTAGCGCCCCACAGTAGGGTCCAGTCATAGGAAAGGTGGCTGCCTTTTTTTTTTTTTTCCACGTAGGAGAGGTTTAATGGGGGGGAGGGGAGGTAGGAGGGCAGAGAAGAGGAAAAAGAGAGAAAGAGAGGGGAGAGAAAAGAGAGAAGAAAAAGAGACGCCTTTTTTTTTTTTAAAGACAAAAAATGATTTATATTTATTTCATGTGAGTACACTGTCACTCTCTTCAGACACACCAGAAGAGGGCATCAGATCCCATTACAGATGGTTGTGAGCCACTGAATTGAACTCAGGACCTCTGGAAGAGGAGTCAGTGCTCTTAACCACTGAGCCATCTCTCCAGCCCCGAAAGCTGGCTTCTTTAACAATTCTCACTCACCTGCACAGACGAAGCAGCTCCACCCCCAACTCCAATCCTATAGACAGGACCCCCAACCTTTACAACCTCCATGCCTGCAAGGAAGGAAGGTTGAACCAGAACCAGAAGCCACACAGCCCACTGAGCAGAAGGGAGAGCGAACACATAGCCTGAGGAAGACACTGGACAATAATAGAAACTATAGTGCCATAGAGTTGAAGAGAGGCCTCAGTGCTTAAGAACACTGGCTGCTCTTTCAGAAGACCTGTATTCAGTTCTCAGCACCTGGGGGGGGGGGGGGAACGGGACACATAACTCCTTCTAACTCCAGAGGCTATGATGCCCTCTGCTGGCCTTTGTGAGCACAGCACACTCATTGTATCCACATGCAGCAAGCAAAACAGTCATACACATCAAGTAAAAATAAATAAGTTTTTAAAAATTACCAACACATCTATTCTCTAATGGGGAAAATGTATGTTGAGAAATTTACCCTACAGTTTTATTCACATGTATAAAATCATCTATATTCAATAGTAAACACTGAATTAGCTGTTTTAGCAAATATAAGAAATAACACAAGACCTTTACAAATAGGTTGCAAGGCATTACTGTTAGGATGGCATAGTTCCCATATCTTATCTATAGATTCACCATCAATATGAATATAAGTATATAGTTTAAACCGCTGGGTGTGGTGGCGCATGCCTTTAATTCCAGCATTTGGGAGGCAGAGGCAGGCGGATTTCTGAGTTCGAGGCCAGCCTGGTCTACAAAGTGAGTTCCAGGACAGCCAGGGCTACACAAAGAAACCCTGTCTTGAAAAACCAAAAAAAAAAAAAAAAAAAAAAGAATATGTGAATTTGTGGAACATTCATATTTTTCTTTATATATGTGCATATATGCATGTAACAACAATTAATGATAAAGAGGGCACAAATTTGAAAAAAAGCAATGAAGGGTGTATCAGAGGGTTTGGAAGGAGGAAAGGAAGGGAGAAATGATTAATTCTATTAGAATCTCAGAAAATAAAAGTAATAAAAATATCAAGAAAAAAGATATGTATGTATTTTGTTTTGTCTTGTTTTTTAAAAAGGAAAACACCTGGATCTGTCTATATAAGCAGGAAACACCACAGGGAGGACTAAAAGTACCTAAGTAATTGAGTAACGCGTGTTGGAGGCAGGGGTCTGGAGTCAGAGGAAGTAGTTTTCCCTCGCTAACCTCACCTTTGGAGGCCTGTGCGTATATCTGACTGGGTCCCAGATAGCACAGGCTGGCCTCAAATTCAATACAAAGCAAAGAATGACCTTGAATGTCTAACCTTCCAACTCCAGAGCACCAGGATTACAGTCAAGTACAACAACACCTGGTTTATGAAGTTCTAGAACCAAACCCAAGGCTTTTGTAATGTTAGTCATGCTCCCACCAACTAAGCTTTATCTCCTGTCAATCCTTTTAGAGCTTGAGCCACACCCCACTAAGCCACCTAGTCAATCAACTGGATCTAGACATTTTCTCTTTTAGAGACTTAGTTATCATGTTTTATATATATTCATGTATAGACATATTTGCCTACAAGTACACGTGTGCACCATATGTACCTGTTGACCACAGAACTGGAGTTATAGATGGTTGTGACCCACCATGAGGTGTTGGGATCTGAATATAGGTCCTGTCCAAGAGCATTAGTGTACTTAAGCTCAGAGCCAGCTCTCCAACCCTTTCTTTTTCTTGTTTTGTTTTTTTTTTGGTTTTTCGAGACAGGGTTTCTCTGTGTAGCCCTGGCTGTCCTGGAACTCACTCTGTAGACCAGGCTGGCCTTGAACTCAGAAATCCGCCTGCCTCTGCCTCCGAGTGCTGGGATTAAAGGCGTGCGCCACCACGCCCTGCTTAATTCTTTTTTTTTTTTAATGATTTTTTTTTTTTAAGACTAGGTTTCTCCATGTAGCCCTAGAGACTAGGTTTCTCCGAGATCCCTGGCTGTCCTAAAACTCACTCTGTAGACCAGGCTAACCTTAAACTCACAGAGATCCGGCTGCCTCCTAAGTCCTGAATAAAGTTTGTCACTGAGGCAGAGGCAGGTGGATTTCTGAGTTCGAGGCCAGCCTGGTTTACAAAGTGAGTTCCAGGACAGTCAGGGCTATACAGAGAAACCCTGCTCAAAAAACAAAAAAAAACAAAAAAAAAAAGTGTGTCACCACCACCTGACTGTTCTTACTTCTTAGGCGTGCGCCACCACAGACTATGGTACCTCTGTGGAGGTCAGAGGACAGCTGTCAGTTGTTAGCTTTCTCCTTCCACCATGAGTTTCAGACACTGAACTCAGGTCATCAGGCTTGGCAAATGAGCCATCCAGCTGGTCTGGGACTTTGATAACAGCCCTGAACATAATGCCCACCACACAACTGGAAGGCACTCAATACATGTTTTATCTATTTAATCGAGCCAGCAGATAAAAGTCCAGAGCATTAAGGAGGTACTAGATATAAATGCTGGCTTTAATGGCTTAACACAGAGGTAGGGGTGAGGGCCCCTGCTAAATACACAAGTACACTGGGAAGAGATAAAGACCACAAAGACAGAGAGTGTCCATCTAACAAAACACTATCCTGTCTTGACAACCTGCTGTAGGCAGAATAGGAGCAGAAGAACAGAAATGACCCCCTGTTAAGCCTTCAGTTTCCTTCCTGTAGCTGCCCTATGTTAGAGAGGAAGCTGGTGGGATGCAGACAAGGGTGGTGGCTCTTACCTGGCTCTGGGGGCTTTTTGCCTACATGTTTGGCTTCCATGGACCCAATGCCCCCACTGAACATGATGGGCTTGATCCACTCACGTCTCTGACCATCTGGAAGCTGGAGACCCAAAGAGCGGGCAAATCCTAGTGTGTAAGTAGAAAGAGGTTAAGTCCTACAGTGTTTGTGACACCCCAGTCCCTGGGTCTCACCACAATCACAATCCCTTGGGACCATCAGTTATTCTTATACACTCTAAGGCTCACCAGCCAGCACTGGCTCTCCAAATTTGTTGCCATAGTCAGATGCTCCATTACTGGCCTCAATAGCAACTTCCAAAGGCCTAGCAAAATTCCCAGGATACTGGAAGCTTGGGTCCTCCCAGGGCAGATTATAACCTGAGATGAAAAGATAAGGTTCAATAGACTCTAAGAATGGAAGGCGGGAGCTGGAGAGGCAGCTCAGTGCAGCATGTGTCTGGCACGCCCAGGGGAGTGGGCTTGATCCCCAGCACTAAGAGAAAGAAAGCGGAAGCTGGAGGACACATCTTCAGAGAAGACACCGAGCCACTGAAGCCACCCTTGTGGTTTGCTCCCCATCTCCAAACTCTCTGCCTTTCCTTGTCTCACGATAGGACTTTGATTTGTTTCTATTGTTTTTGTTTTTTGGTGTTTTTGACAGAGTCTCATTATGTACCCTTGCTGGCCTGGAACTCACATAGATAGCCATGCTTCTTGAGTGCTGGGTTTAAAATCTTGTGCCACCATGCACGATACTCTTAAATCCTTTAGTGATGCCACTTATCCACCAGAGCCTTGTACATGCTAAGAAAGAACTCTACCAGCCTAAAAGCAGACTGCTTCAGTGCCCCCCACAAAGGCACTTGTGTGCTGTATGTGTGTTGGCCACCTAGCATGGGTGCTGGGAATCAAACTTGGGGCTTTATATGAGCAGTAGATAATTTTAACTGCTAAGCTATCCTTCCAGCCCCTTTTTTTGTTTCTTGTTTTCCAAGACATGGTTTCTGTGTGCAGCCTTGGCTGTCTTGGAACTCACTCTATAGATGACTGGCTTGAACTCAGAGATCCATCTGTCTCTGCTTCCTGAGTGCTGGGATTAAAGATGTGAGCCACCATGCCCAGCACTCCTTCTTTGTTAAAAAAAAATTTTTTTTAAAAACCATTTTCTAAAATGATTTGGCTGTGAGAACCTGTAGAGACTAGATGTATTAGATCCCCACTTAGGGATAGAGTCACACAGGGACCTGTGAACAAACCAACCAACAAGGGAACTGGGAACCAAACTGAAGCCCCTGCAAAAACCAGCACATTTAATTACTAAGCCATCTCTCCAGCCCACTGTGTAAGTTTCCTCTTCCATCCCTAAGAGATGCTCTTTAAGTAGGAAGATAAACAACTGAAATCAGCTTCAGAAAGTCCCTGAAACTGACCAGATCCACTAGGCCCAACAGAGTAAGCAATAAATATGGAGATTCCCTTGAATACTAACTCAGCCAAGCTAAAGCCTCTCGGGCCAGACCAGCTGCCTAGGAACAGCAGAAACCTGAGGAGCTGCCTGGAAGAGGGTTAGAGCAGAGTCGCCGAGCTCCTGCAGGCTGTGCCATGTGTCCCAGTTCCCCAGCTTTTGTCAATCACAATGTCACCCATGCTGGGGTGGGCCTTGCCAATGCAGCTGTCTCTGACCATTTCTGTTCCTGTCAGTAACTCTCACCCATACTCCTTATGAGTAATTCCAGTAAAAATCATTGGTTAACCAACTTCAACTATGGTAGTATCCTTACTTTGGTCTGTTGTGGAGAGAACAGATGTGTATGTCTCTTAAGAAACTGGATTTGGTGGGCAAGCATTGATGATAAGATACCCCCGTCTCATGTTTCCTTACTAAGTGAATGCTGGTTTCTAAAGAAAATCCAGGCTGGCAACCTCCAACTTCCCCTATTATACTGCGCATGTTCACAGTCAGCACAATGTCTACTCTGAAGTTCTCCCTCCAGAGAAAAGATCCCCAGATGACCCTTACACCTCAGAGCTGGAAGTGTTAGTGCCACGACAGAGAACCTGGAAGGGAAAGTGGGTAGGGAAGAAAAAGATAGAGAACCTGGGATGTGCAGGTTTCCAAAGCAATAGCCAGCAGTGCCAGCTACCACGTGGGCCCCACGGCCTGTGCACTGGACATCCCTGATGCGGCCACCTGTGCCTGTGGTTGCACCGCTAAAGGGGGCCACTCCTGCAAAGAAAAAGAAGGGAAATAACACAGAGATATAGCCATTCCCAATACCCTCCATGGAGGTAAAAACAATTTCGGTTCAGCCCCAAGGCCTGGGACCTAACTCACCTGTGGGGAAGTTATGTGTTTCTGCTGTGAAGACAACATGTCTAAGCCCCTGTTGTTGCTGGAAGCAGCTTGGTCGTGTAGAGTCCTCCGGCCGCAGGAATTTGACTTTCTTCCCCTGGATTGCACTGCAGATACAGTCACTCTACACCCTGTTTTTTCCCCCAAGATCCATGCCAATCCAACCAGGGTCCAAGGCATCCCTCGTCTCCACCCCGACATCCCCTCAGCCTAGGGCATAGCCAACCTGCTGTTGTCACAGAACTTGAGGACATTGTTAGGGTTGGAGGATGCCTGAGTGCTCATGATGGATTCAAAGAGGGAACGTGCTAGCTTCTTCCCATCCACATGGAGCTGGCCCTTGAAGAACCAATGTCGGCTGTGCTCACTGCAGGAGTGACGTGGGGAGGGGGAGGTACACGGTCACCTCAGTGGTGCATCTTCCCAACAGCATTATAGCCAATTCATATTAAGATAGAAAGTCATCCCATATTCTGCCACTGTGGCTTGTCCAGAAGCAAAGTAAGGTGAAAGCAAGATTTAACAGTAGACTCCCAGAAGGGTAAGGAAGCCAGACCCTCAGGAGGTGCAGGGAGAGCCCTTGTGGTATTCCCTTCTGACTGCAAGGGCCAAGGCAGCAGACAGTGATATTCCTCCTCACCTATTGGACTGAGCCAAGTCAAAGACCTCCACTGTACTGGGGTTCCGTTGCAGCTCTTGAAAGCGCTTGGTATAGAAATCGAGGTCCCAGGAGTCAAGAGCCAAACCTAGGACACAAACCCTAGAAAAGCTGACAACATGCTCCAGGCCACCATAGTCCACGTCTCAGTAATCCCGCTGAACTATTTCAGGCCCTTCCAGCCCTCCCCTCCTCCTGCACGGACTCCTGCTCACCTAGCTCCTGGTTGGCCTTCTCCAGGGCAGGCCGACCCTCAGCTAGTATGTCGATGGAGCCTTTGAGTGGGGCTGGAATGCTCTGAGGAGAGAAGCTCTGGATGGGGTCAGGGTAGTGCTGCTCTGTCATCCGGTCGTGCAAGGCGGCCAGAGAGACGGCTTCCATTTCAGCAGTAGGGTGGTCGGCAAACTGGTGGTGGGAAGATACAGTCATAAGAAAACAAAAGACAAGGTTGAAGAAAAGAGAGAAAGGACTCGCTCTGGACCTCCAAGCTATTCACCTCACTACTACCACATTACACCACTTTTCCGTTCTAGTGCAGATATCAAGGCCAGGGTTTGTATATACTAGGTAAATTCCCACCACTGAGCTATGCACACTCAGACTCATAAAGCGTCTCTGTTCAGACTAAAAGGATGCACAGCTAAGTCTGCTTAGTCAGGCTGGCCGACTCTCCCTCCAACCAGCAAACCACCCAACCTCCTAAGCATACAGGACAGGCCAAAAGCCAAGAGCTTTCCCCTTCTCCTATGACTCTGCTGGCATTCAGGATCTAATCTCTGGCCCACTCACTCCTCTTGATCCCCCACCACAATGCCCACACCTTACCGAAAGCCGGTACCGTCGGGTAATCTCTACCCGATCCACAGCCCTCAGCCCAGCAGCCTGGCACACAGAAACAATGTTGGTCGATGCTGGAGTCGAGAAATTCAGCCTAAGGAGAGAGTCAGATGGTTATGATCTGAAGGCCTTGGCAAGAATTAGCTGGGAAGGTAGATCTCGTCCACTGCTATCGACCTAACACACCACTTGCCTCTGGCTTCAGACTGGATGCCAAGGACACCTGCTTTCAAAAATTAATCAGAGGCTGGAGAAACAGCTCCAAGTTTGGTTCCTTGTACCCACATTAGGCTCACACCTGCCTGAGACTCTAGTTCTAGGGGCTCTGATGCCCCCATTGGCATTGCACTCAGGTGCACAGACTCAGACAGAAACCCAGTATGGGAAACTTAGCAACATCATGTTACAAAAGAAAAGCTGGTCAATGGCACAGTGTTTACTCAGCATGCATTAAGTCCTACAGTCAATCCCTAAGCCACAGAAATGGAGAGAGAGAGACCAGTGAAGATTCAAGTTCTCAGAGTGTTGTTTCTAGAATAGACTTGGGAGCTAGTTTTCAGGACATTTGCCTGCACAGGGAAAATATTTGTATGACTTCCTAGGCAGAGAGAAGGGTGGAACAAAGAAAAATTGCCAAAGACTAAAAGTGAAAGGAATGGAGGCAAAGGCCAGGTAGTTGAGTGTGAAAGGGAGACATGCCTAGGAACAAGGGGACAAGCTGCCCAGGAAGGCACCTGACACATACCTGGGTCCCACCTCCAGCAACAAATCATTGGAGCCAGGAACAAGCCAGGGCTCCTGAGCAACATCATCCCGCAGCAAAGGGCAGCCAAACAGCCACGTCAACGTCTTCATCTCCTCAGCCCATGGAAGGGTCTCAGCTGCAGAGACAAGACAAGGGCACCTCAAGATCACCTCCTTTTAAGAAACCAATGGAAAGAGGGACAGGTGGATCTCTTTGGGTTCTAGGCCAGCTTAGTCTACATTTCAAGCCCCTAGTACTACAAAAGAGAGATCTGCCTCAAATTAAAGCCAAACAACAAAAACAGAATCCAATACTTAGGGGCTGAGATTCCTTTTTTTTTTTTTTTTTTTGAGACAGGGTTTCTCTGTATAGCCCTGGCTGTTCTGGATCTCACTCTGTAGACCATGCTGGCCTTGAACTCAGAAATCTGTCTGCCTCTGCCTCCAAAGCGCTGGGATTAAAGGCATGCGCCACCACTGCCTGGTGCTGAGATACATTCCCCACCCCACCCCCCACAGGGTTTCTCTGTGTAGCCCTGGCTGTCCTGGAACTCACTTTGTAGACCAGGCTGGCCTTGAACTCAGAAATCCGCCTGCCTCTGCCTCCCGAGTGCTGGGATTAAAGGCATGCGCCACCACGCCCAGCTCATTTTAAGCTCCAAGTACTACATTTCAAGCAGTCAGTACTACAATGGAGAAATCTGCCTCAAATTAAAAGCCAAACAACAAAATTAAAAGCCAAACAACAAAAACAGAATCCAATACTTTAGGGGGCTGAGATGGACCCAGAAATTAGAAGAACTGGCTATTCTTCCAGAGGACCTGGGTTCGATTTCCAGCATCCACATGGTGACTCACAACCATCTGTAATTCCAGTTCCAGGGGATCCATGCCCTCTTCTGGGCTTGTACACACGGTAAGCAAACATACAGGTAAAACACAAACATACTCAATGTACCTGCAGTCAAGTGTGACAACCTGAGTCCGATCCCCAGGAAACCACATGGTGGAAGGAAGAGTCACACAGGAAAAGAGTAAATCAGTAAAACAGGAGTCTAAAGAGATGGCTCAGGGGTTACCATCACCATCCACTCTTACAGAAGACCCAGTATCATTTCCCAGCACCCATATCAGAAGGCCATGTCTATGCCCAGCTCTAAGGGATCCAAAGCTGCCTTCTGAACTTTTGCACTCATATACACATTCACATATACAAATCCATACATATATACTCTTCAATTGGGGAAATGCCTCCACGAGATCCAGCTGTAAGGCATTTTCTCAATTAGTAATCAAGGGGGAAAGGCCCCTTGTGAATGGGATCATCTCTGGGCTGTCAGTCTTGGGTTTTATAAGAGAGCAGGCTGAGCAAGCCAGGGGAAGCAAGCCAGTAAAGAACATCCTTCCATGGCCTCTGCATCAGCTCCTGCTCCCTGATCTACTTGAGTTCCAGTCCTGACTTCTTTCAGTGATGAACAGCAATGTGGAAGTGTAAGCTGAATAAACCCTTTCCTCCCCATCTGCTTCTTGGTCATGATGTTTTGCCCAGGAATAGAAACCCTAAGACAAATTGGTACCAGCATAGTGGGGTATTCCTGTGATAACCTGGCCATGTTTTGGGGAGGACTGTGGAAGGACTTTGGAACTTTGGGCCAGTCGGTGTTAAGAGCTCTGTGAGATGTTGTGTAGGAGCTTGGAAGATAATGTTAAGAACAGTGCAGAAGATGGAGGCCTGGCTTGTGAAATTTCAGAGGGAAGATTAAAGACTTTTTTTCAGGGCCATTGCTAGTTTGTGAAGATTCTGTGGTTCTGGTTAGCTGGGGCTGACAAATCAGCTGTGATTAACAAGATACCTGAACTACTAAAGCAAAAACTTTGCATTACTGGGACTATTGATGCTGGTTAGCTGGAGCTAAGAAATTAGCAGTGATTAAGAAGAGACCAGCTGGCCGGAGCGAGCGGAGCAGAGTGGGGTTGACTGGAACAAGGGAAAAAAAAAAAAAAGAAGAGACCAGCATCATTGAGGTGACATCTTCTGGGAAATGTTTTCTGAGAGCACAGAGGCTATGTTCCAGAGATAGCCTTGTGCTGTGGCTGGACTTGGTAATGTGTAAGAGTTACCCAGGTGGTACTGGTTTTGAAGGCACGAAGGGGTCATGCAGAGCAGCTGAGGCCACGGAAGCACTGTGAGAGGCCATGGAAGGCCATTGGTGAAGGTGCAGCCTCAGTTGCAATTGATAACTCAGGACTGAAAAGGTCATGCAAAGGAGTTGAGGCTTGGCACCATGAAGAGAGCCTATGAGAGGCTAATGTTGAAGCCTAGTTACAGTGGATGACAGCAGCATTTTGGAGATGCCAGTATCATGAGTTGACCACCAAGAACAGCAGCAGCAATGGAGTCCAGACATCTGGAGCCTAGAGGACAACGTGTGTGCTACAAAGGGCATGGCTGGAGAAGTGACCCAAGCCCTTGGAGGAGCCCAGAAGATCGTGAGTTGGATCCCAGACATTGGATGGTTGGAGATTGATTTTTGCTTATGATTGTGACTGTGCTCTGATATTTTCCCTCTTGAAGAAATAAGGTATTTTATTAGAGTCCACAGTTAAGAGACTTTGGATTTTAAAAGATATTGGATATTTTAAAAGGATTGGACTTTTAACATGTAAAGACTGTGGGACTTTTAAAGTTATTTAGATCTTGGGGATGAATAAGAACATAAGGGTTGAGGCTTACTAGTGATGTGTTTGTATGTCAAGTTGACAAGGGGTCAATTGTACTGGCTGGTTATGTGTGTCAACTTGACTAAGGATGGAGTTATCACAGAGAAAGGAGCTTCAGTTGGGGAACTGCCTCCACGAGATCCAGCTATAAGGCATTTTCTCAATTAGTAATCAAGGGGGGAGGTCCCCTTGTGGGTGGTGCCAACTCTGGGCTGGTAGTCTTGGGTTCTATAAGAGAGCAGGCTGAGCAAGCCAGAGGAAGCAAGCCAGAGGAAGCAAGCCAGAGGAAGCAAGCCAGTCAGCCCCAATTAAATGTTTTTTATAAGACTTGCCTTGGTCATGGTTCACAGCAGTAAAACCCTAACTAAGACACCCACCATAGTAAGTCCAGTACTCAGAGTAAAGGCAGCAGAATCAAGAGTTCAAGGCCATCGCTGACACAGAGAGAATTCGAGACCACTCTGGGTTACATGATACTCAAGAGTCAAACAACCCACCAAAAAACAAAGCAAAATTTAAACCCAGCATCTGGCCTCACCTGCCCAGTGTACATTATAGCACAGCTCAGTCTCCACACTCTGAAGTGTTGGCAGTTTCTCTTGTAGGCTCCGAAAAACACGTCCAGATGCTGCCCCCTCATGGCCAGAGGGGCGGACATAAAAGTGAAGGACAGGGGCCATTTCTGCAGATGACCTTTTAGAAAAGAATTTGGCTCCTAAAAAAAAAAAAAAAAAAAATAGCATTAGTTGATTTTAAGTTTCACATACAGCCCAGACACTGGAGATACAGAAGGGAGATATTACAGGGCAGGGTGATTCAGGAAAACAGTAACCAGGAAAGAATAACTCCAGTGATTCTTTGGGGGTTTTTTTTGGTTTTTCAAGACAGGGTTTCTCTGTGTAGCCCTAGCTGTCCTGGAACTCACTCTGTAGACCAGGCTGGCCTCGAACTCAGAAATCCACCTGCCTCTGCCTCCCAAATGCTGGCATTAAAGGCAGCACCAATGACCCGGCTTACCCCAGTGATTCTTAACTAAGCCTGCAAAATGTAGGCTTTTCAGACTGGGATGAGATAAATCGTCAGTACAGCATGTTCTTAGCCCTGGGCACAACCTCCAGGCATAAACGAATAGTCTCTGTCTCTCTGTCTCTGTGTGTGTGTGTGTGTGTGTGTGTGTGGGCACTTCCTTGGCCCCAGGCAAGGTGTCAAGAATGCTACCATGGGGCTGGTGAGATGGCTCAGCGGGTACCGAAGGTGATAAGTTCAAATCCCAGCATCCGAGCCGGGCGCGGTGGCGTACGCCTTTGATCCCAGTACTCGGGAGGCAGAGGCAGGCGGATTTCTGAGTTCGAGGCCAGCCTGGTCTACAGAGTGAGATCCAGGACAGCCAGGGCTATACAGAAAAACCTTGTCTCAAAAAACCAAAAAAAAAAAAAAAACACCAAATCCCAGCATCCACATGGTGGCTCACAACCATCCGTAACGAGATCTGGCGCCCTCTTCTGGACCATGTGAAGACAGCTACAGTGTACTTACATATAATAAATAAAGTAAATCTAAAAAAAAAAAAAAGAATGCTACCATGTACAAAGAACTCAGACAATTTCAGCTCAGTGTAGTAACACTAAGGGACAGAAACACCAACCTGACAGGAAGAAGTTCCTAGGATAAATGTCATCTGTCATGAACTGAATATTTTTCATCCCCTGCCTACATTCATGTGTTGAAGCCCTAATTACCAATATGACAATGTTTGAACCAGGGCCTTTAGGAGTGTTAGGGTGATGAGGGCAATACCCTCATGAATGGGATTAGTGTCCTAAGAAGCTGGAGAGTTAGATCTCTTCTACCATGCACAGATACAAGGTCAGCAGTGTGAAATCTGAAAATGACTGTAAGAAGGAACCAAACTGGAGCCATTTTGAGTAAAGCTTCCATTTTGAATAAGGATCAAATTAAGTTCTCAATACCTCCCTGGGTAACTGACATCATGCTTGGCAAGTTGAAACATAAATGCTAGGCACATCACCCTGCCACAGTTGAATAACCCAAACAATGAGAACAGGGTAAGTGTACCATAAACACATGTTCCTAAATCCTGACTGCTGGGATAACTTGGCACAGATATTTGTAGATTTCAGACTTAAAAACTCTGTACTGGGCTGGTGAGATGGCTCGGCGGGTAAGAGCACCCGACTGCTCTTCCGAAGGTGATAAGTTCAAATCCCAGCATCCACATGGTGGCACACAACCATCTGTAACGAGATCTGGCGCCCTCTTCTGGAGTGTCTGAAGACAGCTACAGTGTACTTACATATAATAAATAAAATAAATCTTTAAAAACAAAAACAAAAACTCTGTACTATTCTGGTTCGGGGTCACATCAGCTCCAGAGTCTATGGCCCTGATAGATCAGTAGTGTCCAAGTGTAATAAAAATTTGTCATCTGTTAAATACGATCTAAGATGAATGTTTAAAGACCCAGCTCCGGAGTCTGTGCTGTTGTCCCTGACTGATCACTTCAGATAAGCTCTTGCTCTGCTGGACTCTTGTGGCTGCTTGGCTTGCTTGGGATGGCTGTTCGGACACCAACATGACTATGGTGGCCCTTTGACCTCAACCATCCAACCTCTAGAACTATGAGAAGTCCTGTTGTTAATGAGTGGCACTGTCTATGGTACTTTGTCACAGGCAGTTATCTGAGGCACCTGGAGGATGAGAATGGACTAGACCTGGCTGCTGACATCGAGTAACAGACTGTGCTTCACTGCTTTCAAAATATGGAAAGCCTGATAGAATGTCTCCATTTCTGACCCTTGTTTCACAGCAGGAACATGCCTTTGCTCACCAAACTCTGGGATGTTCTCCCTGCCCAGTGCTCAAGACACCTCCCTTCTAGAAAACTCCCTCAGAGTCAGGGCTTTTTTTTTTTTTTTCCCCTTGTTCCGGTCAACCCCACTCGCTCCGGCCAGCCCCACTTGCTCCCGGCCGCCCCCGTACGGCCCCCGCTTGTTCCAGCCAGCCCCGCTCGCTCCGATCGGCTCTACTTGCTCCGATTTGGCCCGCTCGTTCCGGCCGTAGAGTCAGGGCTTTAATCTGTACCATTTGTTCAACTATCAGCCCACACACGGACTCACAGATATACACTGCCTCTTCCAGGGGGAGGCAGGAGGCAAAGAAATTTTACTACTTCACATTTCCTCTTGTATGACTCAAACTCAACTCATTCAAAACTGAATGCTGCTGGGCATGCTGGCACACCCTTTTAATCCCAGCACTCGAGGCAGAGGCAGGAGGATCTCTGTGAATTCAAGGTTAGCCTGGTCAATTCAGTGAGCTCCAGACCCCAGACCAGCCAAGGCTACACAGTGTGTGTACACACACACACACACACACACACACACACACACACACACACATATATATATATATATATATATACACACATACACACACACACACATATATATATAAATATTACTCCACAGGTCAGTGGGATGGCTCAGCAGGTAGACACTTGCCACCAAACGTAGTGATCTGAGTTTGATTCCCAGAACCCACTTAATGGAAGAAGACTGCTAACTTTCACAGATTGTTCTCTGTCCTCAAGTATTTGGGGAACTCAGATACAGGCGAATACTTAGTGTGCTAATGTGATGGGCCTGATAAAGAGTTTTAAAACAAAACTGAATTCTTTTAGTAGCCCATCTAAGACCAGTATCGTGCAGCTGTCAATCCAGAGGCTACTTAACTGTTCTTACAAGTTCTCTCTGCAGCATGAGATTCGATTCATTTTCTACGTCTTCGTTCCCCTCTCATGGCTCTAAGGACACCATTATTCTCCTGAAGCTCTTTCCCTAGCTGATCCCGAGTCATACGAGCTGACTCCTCTTCTCTTACTCAGCTTCTACCTGTTGGGTGCCCAGGGTTCTGTCCTTATTTTTCTTCCTTTGTGGTAAGAGGTTTCATCCATTTCTGTGCTTTAAAGACTACGTAGTAAAACCAACCAATGAAATTGCCATATCCATCTGTTAATTTAAAATAATTTGATAGCATTCGAACTAATGCTTGCCAAAATAGTCTATAACTTTTTCCAACAATGAATCTCTAAAACTCCAGATTGGTATATTTAAATACCATCCCATCTACGTATAAGGGTGTCATTCATAAACACAGCCAACAAGGGCTGATTTTTTTTTTTTTTTTTTTTTTTTTGGTTTTTTGAGACAGGGTTTCTCTGTATAGCTCTGGCTATCCTAGAACTCACTTTGTAGACCAGGCTGGCCTTGAACTCAGAAATCCGCCTGCCTCTGCCTCCCGAGTGCTCAGATTAAAGGCATGCACCACCACGCCCGGCCTATGGCTGAATATTTAACTCAAAATATTTGTCCAGTATCCATGAAGCCCCGGGCTGGTTTGATTCCCAGAACCATATAAACTGGGCAAAATGGTACATATGCCTGTAATCCCAGCACATGGAATGTGGAGGCAGGGGAATCCTAAGATCAATGTCATTCTCAGCTACGAAGTGAGTTTGAGACCAGCCTAGACTTATTATTTTTAAATACTTATTTATGTATTTATTTTTGTGTGAGTACACTGTAGCTGTCTTCAGACACCCCAGAAGAAGGTATAGGATCTCATTACAGATGGCTGTGAGCCACCATGTGGTTGCTGGGAATTGAACTCAGGACCTCTGGAAGAGCAGTCTGTGCTCTTAACCACTGAGCCATCTCTCCAGCCCCCAAGCCTAGACTTATGGAGAGACTTCTCCTCCTTCTTCCCTTTTTGTTCTTTGGAGAGGAATAGTTCAGAGTTCATGGGAAGGGAGCTGGAAGGTAGGCAGGAACTGTAGTAGTATGGCTGGTGCCCCAGTCAGGCAGATTTGCTATGCCCCTGCTCTTCTCTATTATAGGGAACACTACTCCATCCAAACAGTTGCAACTGTTTGCACAAGCATAGAATTCAGTGACAAAGCACTTGCCTAGCACATGCAAGGCCTGAAGTTCAATCCACAGAACTAGAAAAAGACTGAAGCCAACCTTGACTGCTCTTTTCCCTCAATCTCTCCATATAATCAATCTCCATATAACAACTCTACTTCCACACATATGTTAAATCTCTTGCCTTTTCAGGTCTACCACCTCCCGAGCCCACGTCACCACCATCATTCATTTGGACTGATCAATGTATTGTTTTCTTTGTTGCTGTTGGTTTATGAAGAAAAAGTCAGGTTATCATATAGCCCAGGCTGGTCTGGAAATCAGTCTTCTTACTGCCACTGCTTTCTAATGTCGAGCTTAGGGGCATTCATCACCACACCCAATTGCACTGAATTCTTCAATGGTCTGATTCCACTACTGCACAACCACATTCTAGTTGCCACAGACAGTGCCATGACTTCTACACTGGTGAGGTGGCTTAATGAATAAACACTTGCCTCTGCTAGGCATGATGGTGCAGGCCCCGAATCCCAGCAAAGGAAGGTGAATCTCAGGGTTTCAGGATTTACATGTAGTTGCAAGCCAAACAGGGCTGTATGAGACCTTTTCAAGAAAACAAAACCAACCAATCAAACGAGTTGCTAAATGAACGGACTCCTTTATTCTCATCACACCTCAGTTCCCCTGCCTCCATACACACTCAAGTCTTCATTTAAAGAAAAAAAAAAAAAAAGCAAAGATGGCACATGCCTTTAATCCCTGAGTTAAAGTCCAGTCTGGTCAACAGTAGCTCCAGGACATCCAGGGTTACATAGAGAAACACCCAGGGTCTCATTTAGCTCAGGCTGACCTCTAAATGGCTTGAATTTCTAGTCCTATTCCCAAAACCTCGAATGCTGTAATTTTTCTTTTTTTTTCTTTTTCTTTTTTTTCTGGTTTTTTGAGACAGGTTTCTCTGTGTAGCCTTGGTTGTCCTGGAACTCACTTTGTAGACCAGGCTGGCCTCGAACTCAGAAATCCGCCTGCCTCTGCCTCTGCCTCCCGAGTGCTGAGATTAAAGGCGTGTGCCACCGCGCCCGGCTGAGTGCTGTAATTTCTGGTGTTCTTCACAACACCTGATTTGTGAGGTTGTAAGACTCAAACCCAGGACCCTGAGCTACATCTGCAGCCCTCTGCAGTTATTTCGTCTATCATTGCCAGCGAAATATAAGTTTCAGAAATAAAGGAACAGGGCTTTATTTCGGGGCTGTATTCCCAACGGCTAGTATGGTGCCTGATACAAAGCAGGTGGTCTTCACATTTTTCTGATGAATGAATGAATGGTTGGATGAATGAATAAATGAATGGTTGGATGGATGGATGAGACCATGAGATGAGGCTATTTCAGTCTGGTCGTCCACCTACACCGAGTGCCTGCAGAACACGAGCTCCAAAAGACAAATGCTTTACCCAAAGCATGTGGATCCAGCTGGACCCAGCCCGCCCTGATGGGGAAAACGACCCGGCCTGGATTCGGTTTGAATGTGTGAGCAATGGAACCGCATCACGGAGCAAACTCGGGGAAGAACGCCAAGTTGTACTCACCAGAAGCCCGCCACTGCACCAGAGTCCTTTGCGCGCTCGCTGTACGTCATCAGAGAGCGCCACCAGAGTCGCGCGGGCCGGGGGCGACCACGCCCCTGCTGTGGGCGGTACCAAGGCTCCCCCGTGTTGGGTTGAGGCTGTTTGAGTGATAAACCTGAATCTCTTTTAAAAGCCCAAGCCTATAATCGCAGCACTGGGAGGCCAGAGCAGGCAGGAGTATCTTTGAATGCTAGAATAGTCTGGTCTACATAGCGAGTTCGAGGCCAGCCAAGGATGTACAGAGAAACCCTCTGTCAAAAAGACGAAACAAAACAAAATTCAAAAAGAGAAGACACCTCGAATTTGAAATATCACTTGAGAAAATGTTATTTTATTGATCACTGAAAATGCCTTACAGCTGGAGGCATTTCCTCAATTGAGGCTCCTTCCTCTGATGACTCTAACTTGTTATCAAGTTGACACACAAAACCATCTAGTACACTAGCCAAAATTACATTTAAAAAGTTAACATGTAAAACTTTTTTGGCTCTCTGTATTTTTCTACTTTCTGCCTTCTTTGTTGTGGCAAGATAAATTGGTTTTCCAAGGTCATTTAATTTAGAACTTCTGTTACCTTGATCTTGATAGAATGTAACAGTCTGAGATTCTCAGACTAATGTGAAACCTAGGGAAAGTACCCCAAAAACCTTTTTAAAACAAAACAAAGGGCTGGTGAGATGGCTCAGTGGTTAGGAGTACTTGCTGCTCTTCCTAAGGTCCCGAGTTCAAATCCCAGCAACCACATGGTGGCTCACAACCATCCGTAATGAAATCTGATGTCCTCTTCTGGAGTGTCTGTACTTACATTTAATAAATAAATTAAAACAAACAAACAAACAAAAGAAAGAAAGAAAATTCCTTGTGTAGCTTTGGCTGCCCCAGAACTAGCTCTGTAGACCAGGATGGCCTCCAACTCACGGAGACTCAAGAGGAGGACTACAGGCCTGGGACCACTGCTCCCTTCACAAAACTGCCTTTTTAAAGACCCTACTTAATACAATACAGCCAGCCTAAGACCTGCAACAGACAAGAAACAAGAGACAATGTTTAAATAGATTTTGGAAATGAAATTTAGGTTCCTTTTATTTATTCAAGATTTATTTATTTTATGCGAGTACACTGTTGTTGTCTTCAGACACAGCAGAAGAGAGCATCAGATCTCATAACAGATGGTTGTGAGCCACCATGTGGTTGCTGGGAATTGAACTCAGGACCTCTGGAAGAGCAGTCAGTGCTCTTAACAGCTGAGCCATCTCTCCAGTCGCTCCTTTCTTTATTAAGCTGGTAAATTTATTTATATTGCTCTGTCTTCTGATAGTAAAGACTTTGTCTCTATATGCATAGAAAGGCTATGAGACTATATATGGCATATATGGATATGAGAATATGTATATATATATATATATATATGTATGTATGTATGTATTTTAAAGATTTATTTTTTTATTATAAGTCAGTACCTTGTAGGTATCTTCACACACTCCAGAAGAGTGCGTCAGATCTCATTACCGGTGGTTGTGAGCCACCTTGTAGTTTCTGGGATTCGAACTCAGGACTTTTGGAAGAGCAGTCAGTGCTCTGAATTACTGAGCCATCTCTCCAGCCTTTTTATTTATTTATTTATTTATATTTATTTATTTATTTATTTTCAAGGCAGGTTTTCTCTGTGTAGCTCCGGCTGCCTGGCTTTTATTATTATTATTATTATTATTATTATTATTATTATTATTATTATTTATTTTTATTTTATTATTTTTTTTTTCGAGACAGGGCTTCTTTGTATAGCCCTGGCTGTCCTGGAACTCACTCTGTAGACCAGGCCGGCCTCTAACTCAGAAATAAAAAATTGTAAACAGGGGGCTGGTGAGATGGCTCAGCGGGTTAGACCACCCGACTGCTCTTCCGAAGGTGATAAGTTCAAATCCCAGCAACCACATGGTGGCTCACAACCATCCGTAACGAGATCTGGCTCCCTCTTCTGGAGTGTCTGAAGACAGCTACAGTGTACTCACATATAATAAATAAAATAAATCTTTAAAAAAAAAAAAAAAAAATTGTAAACATGTCGAAAGATGGTGCAGGACCATCTACCGGTGTGGGAGCTTGTGCACTGCACCGGGAGGCAGATGTTCTCAGCACTCCGAGGCCAGATGATGGAGCTGGAGTTACAAACACTTGTGAGCCACTGGATGAGGGTGCTGAGATGAGAACTGACCTGGGTTCTCTGTTGTGCTCTTAACTGTTCAGGTATTTCTCTAATACCAAAATTAAATCTTAAAAAACAAAGGGAAACAAACACAAGAGCTGGCTCTGGTTCACTATTGGCTCACTCCGAGATTCTTTTGGAGATAAAGCACAGGACCAGTCTTATCTGAGTGGAGGTCCTTAAAAGGGTAAAGCTCGAGCTGGGCTTGATGGCGCACGCCTTTAATCCCAGCACTTGGGAGGCAGAGGCAGGTGGATTTCTGAGTTCGAGGCCAGCCTGGTCTACAGAGTGAGTTCCAGGACAGCCAAGGCTATACAGAGAAACCCTGTCTCGGAAAAAAAAAACAAAAACCATTTAAAAAAAATTGAAAAAAAAAAAAGGGTAAAGCTCTGAATGCTGCTTCAGACAGCAGCTTGGAGCTTTGTTTCTACCCATGCTGCTTCTGACCTGTTCCACCAACGTTAAAGTAACTCAAAATTTAAACCATACTGGTGGGAGAAGACCTAGTCGAAGCCCATCGTTTTTATCTACGAATTCTCAAAGGTAAATTCCAGGCTCTAGGGCACACAATCATTGATGAAGCTGCTAGTTTAGCTGTAACTCCTTTGTTTCATGCCTGCCAGCCATCCCATATTGCTGACATAAAAGCAGCTTGACTATAGACACAGAAAAATAGTTTGGCTCAGAGAAAGGTCAAGTTGGTCATATATTCTGAGGCTTATTATTATTATTAAAATATTTCTTTATTTATTTAATGTATATGAGTACATTGTTGCTGTCTTCAGAAACACCAGAAGAGGGCATCAGATGCCATTACAGATGGTTGTGAGCCACCAAGTAGGTGCTAGGAATTGAACTCAGAACCTCTGAAAGAGCAGTTAAGTGCTCTTAACCGCTGAGGTATCTCTCCAGCCAGCCTGCTGCTGCTGCTGGCGCTGCTGCTGCTAGTACTACTCCTGCTACTCTTGCTACTCCTGCTGCTGCTGCTGCTTCTACTACTACTACAGCGCTCTACTACTACTACTACTACTACTACTACTACTACTACTACTACTACTACTACTACTACTACTACTACTACTACTACTACTACTACTACTACTACTACGCTCCTGGCTTAGTGCCTTCCTCGGCAGCATGTTCCATTCCTGCTAGCTTAGCTTCACCAAGCGGCTAGGTGGCTTCCCTCTTTCTCTGTTCTCTGTCCAGCTTTTCTCCAAGGAAGAAAAACATTGACTGTTTTATTATCTTAAAACTGTCCAGAGAACACAATTATCCGCCAGTGGCAGAGGCTGCCAGTTATCGCTTTTACAAGACCTTACAAGGTTGCTGTGTCCTTCCTGTTCCAAAGTCTGGCCGGAAGCGCCATCTCTCTCCGGTCTGCTCCCCATCCTGAGAACCGGAAGTCCCACCTTTACCCTTCGCTCAGCAATTGGCTTCTGCCTTCTTTATTGACAAAATCAAGAACCAATTAGGGAACCAGATTTATGTTATCAGCTCCACCTCCTACAAAGCTGGCTCTGAAAAATTGTCAAGGTTGTAGCTTACAGCTCCCGAATTTGATCAATCTTGATGTGTGCTTTCAATAAACCAGCTCTATCTAACTGAGATCGGGGTCTGAGTGCTTTCTGCAGCAGGTCCCAGACACTAAAAGTCATAGGCAGGATAAATGAAGGGGTTCTACCAGTGACAGGGAAATGCTGAAAGCAAAAGGAATGATTAATTATGATAGTTGTTTTATAAAGGAGGCTGGTGGGGTGGTGAGATGGCTCAGCAGGTAAGAGCACCCGACTGCTCTTCCGAAGGTGATAAGTTCAAATCCCAGCATCCACATGGTGGCTCACAACCATCTGTAAGGAGATCTGGCGCCCTCTTCTGGAGTGTCTGAAGACAGCTACAGTGTACTTACATATAATAAATAAAATAAATCTTTAAAAAAAATAAAGGAGGCTGGTGCAGTTGTAAGACAGGTTTTAATATTGGGGGTGGGGGATTTTCTGCTTTGAAGAAAAGAGAAAAATACGCATCTCTGATATAATATGGGATATAGTTGGGATGAAACAGTTTAAGTTCCAAGTTTTTGTGTGTACAGGATAGCTTGTAACTCAGGATGACCTTGAATCCCTGATCTTCCTATCTCCTCTTCCCAAGTGCAAATTGTGGAGTTGCAACATCAAAGCTTTCAATGCATCGTTCAAACTGTCCTCGACATAATCTTTCTATGTGGCTGAAACTCTGATCAAATACCACCACATTGGCTCCAAACTTTTTTTTTCTTTTTTCTTTTTCTTTTTTTTTTTTTTTTTTTTTCCGGATTTTTCAAGACAGGGTTTCTCTGTATAGCCCTGGTTGTCCTGGAACTCACTCTGTAGATCAGGCTGGCCTGGAACTCAGAAATCTGCCTGCCTCTGCCTCCAAAGTGCTGGGATTAAAGGCGTGTGCCACCACTGCAGAGCCAAATATTTCTTTTATCAAGAGCTTATGAACCAGTCCTGCTGATGATACAAGCCTATAATGTCCCCAGAGGAGACAGGAAGATCAGGAGTTTCAGGTTCCCCTTGGCCAAGAGCAAATTCAAGATCCAATAAGGTGCTAGAGGATACAATACCTGTCTCAAAACAACAAACACAACAGAAACAAACAAACAAAAAAAAACAATGAAACAAAACCAACAAAATCCCTAAAAAGCCTGTTATTGAAGGCAATGCTAATCATTGACTAGGTAGCTCCATTTTGCTTTTAAGTTGACACTGGTTTTTTGTATTGTTTTGTTTTGTTTTGGTTTGGTTTGGGTTATTTTCGAGACAGGGTTTCTCTGTGTAGCCTTGGCTGTCCTGGAACTCTGTAGACCAGGCTGGCCTCAAACTCAGAAATCCGCCTGCCTCTGCCTCCCGAGTGCTGGGATTAAAGGCATGCGCCACCACGCCCGGCAGACACTGGGTTTTTACTTATCATTTTCTTTTTTCCTTCCTTATGAAGCTCAGTCTTTCCTCACTTTAGTAAATTTGAATGTCAGGATCAACAGGCCTGCTTGAAGAATGTCTTGCCGGGTGTGGTGGCACATGCCTTTAATAACAGCACTTGGGAGGCAGAGGCAGATGGATTTCTGAGTTCGAGGCCAGCCTGGTGTACAGAATGAGTTCCAGGACAGCCAGGACTACACAGAGAAACCCTGTCTCGAAAAACCAAAAGAAAGAAACTAATGTAACCCCTTATGTAGAGAGCCACAAGTCGGGCTCTGTTGCCATTCTAAGATGGCACTGACATCTTGTTACCACCCCTCGTTTAGAGCCAGTAAACGACCCAAAAGCATGTGCACCTGTTGTTTAACTGCCGCCCAGCCCAGGGCTTAATTGAGTAATGGCCCAGGAGCCAATCCGGTTAAGACACGCCTCCTCCTTGGCTATATAAGTCGAGGCTTTTCCGGGCTCTGGGTCTTCCTCTTTCAATGCTTCAATAAAGAGCATGCTGTAGAAGGACTCTGAATCTGGTGTTTGTGTGAGTTCCTGAGGGCAGGAAGCTAGTGCGACTCACAGCCTTAAACAATAGACTCTCTTGTGCTACAAAATCTTTAGTTGAGACATGGCTACTTGGGTTGGGGCCTTTGCCCCAACTTCTCTTTCATCACCACAGTGCATATTTCATGACATAAGGAGTTGTTTGCATCAAAAGTGAAGCTGAATGAAGGGATACAGTAATTTGCAGGTGTAATACTTTGTCATTTTTCTTTTGTTTGTTTGTTTCCAAACAGGTTTCTCTGTATAGCCCTGGTTGTCCTAGAGAGCTCACTCTGTAGACCAGGCTGACCTGGAACTCAGAAATCCACCTGCCTCTGCCTCCCAAGTGCTGGGGTTAAAGGCGTGTGCCACCACTGACCCGCTACTTTGTCGGTTTTTGTGTGTGTGTGTGTTTTAATGTAACCCTGGGTGCTTTAAACGCAGGAAGATTCTCCTGCCTCCTGTGATTACTGCACTGCCACATGGTTCCTTCTCTCTCTTGCTTTTTATGTGTTTGAGTGTTTTGCTTGCACGAATGTATGTGTACCACGTGTGCAGTTACCCAAAAGGTAGCACCGGGTTCCCTGGAACTGGAATGCCAGACAATCTCCTGTTCTTTCTTTCTCTCTTTCTTTCTTTCTTTCTTTCTTTCTTTCTTTCTTTCTTTCTTTCTTTCCTTCCTTCCTTCCCATATATTTTGCCTGTTTTCCCGTCAATCTCCTTGTCTTAGAACAAGAGGGTTTTGTTTTTTTCTTCAATGAATATACCCAGATCCTATGTGCCTGCCACATAGATGAATTCTGTTCCCTCCGCCAGTACTGGGCTGTTGATTGCCTGGCTGACTGAATTAGGAAAAGCAAAAGCTTTCATGAATTGAGTCACATATGTCCACCAAGTTCTTTAGCAATAAGTAGTTCTAGACATTAGAGTAAACAATAAATAGAAAAAGACTCTTGAATTGGAGCCGACAGGTAAGAGAAAGCTAAATGCAGCAGTGGCTTAAGTCCACAGCACATATCACGGATGCTAATGGTGTTCCGTGGCTGCCTTTTTTTGCTCTCATTTCGTAGTTCTGGCTGGCCTGAAACTCACTCTGAAGAGCAAGTTAGGCTGAAACTCAAAACTCGCAGAGATTCCCCTGCCTCTGCACCCGGATTGCTGAGATTAAAGGCACATGCGCTACCCCATCCAGTTTGTAGCTACTTATAAATTGCACATCTCTGCTTGGCAAGATTAGGGAGACTGAAAATTGTGTTAAGAGCCAAGTGACTGTGCGCTCCAGCGTTCTCCCGCCCGCCACGTGAAACACTAGGATCCGGACGCGCCATCACTATAGAAGGGAAACAGGCCAGATCTGGTGACGCACATCTGTAATTCCCGCCGTTAGGAGGCAGAAGCGGAAGGCTCGCTGCAAATTTAAGGCCAGTGGGCTGCTTACGGCAAGTTCAAGGGAAAAGGTCCGTGACAGCGCAGCCCGCTAGTGGATGCTGTGGGAGGAGCCCGTGCTGCTCCCGGACGTCACAGGCTCCCTCCCGTGAGCACTTGCGCCCGGAGTTCGCGCGTTCTTCAGGGTAGGGGTTTGGCTCATCATGGCTGCTTGCCGAGCACAACCACCTACCTCCGTGAGTGCTGTTTGTGTGATTCTCGTGGGTTTTTTGTTTTGTTTTCCCTTCTTGTCCGGGATTTCTTTTCTTCCTATACTCCTTCCATCCATTGTCCATGGTCTTGGCCTGGGGAGCGAAGGCTTTTCCGGCCCTTTGTTCCAGGGCCGACCTAGCCTGGAATACGTCTCCGCCCACTGTCGAAGAATTACGCTCAGTGGAAGATTAGGTCTGCTGGTGGTTGTGGTTACAGGGGCCCCTCTGGCTTAGCTGGTTTGGGAAAGGAGAAACGCCCCAGTCCTTGGGTGCGTACCCCGGTTAGCTAAGCGGGAAAGCATCAGAAAACTGTATTAGGCAGCGCAGCCATGTTGCAAAGCAAGAGTTAGAGCAAATATCGTTTGAAAAGCTAAATGCCATTGGGTGGAGGTGGAGGCCAGAAGGAATAGTGAACTGACTTGACTTGCTAAGCAACAACTTCTTGGTAGTTGTTAGTGGTCTTTTTTTTTTTTTTTTTGGTTTTTTTGAGACAGGGTTTCTCTGTGTAGCCCTGGCTGTCCTGGAACTCACTTTGTAGACCAGGCTGGCCCCGAACTCAGAAATCCGTCTGTCTCTGCCTCCCGAGTGCTGGGATTAAAGGCGTGCCCG
>LR749837.1:0-25316 GCA_902729485.2 Mus minutoides
GGTAGAGAAGGGCAGTCTGAGGCAGGGAAAAGCTGGAGACAATTAGGAGATCCCCAGGTCTGTGATGAGGATGGGGCCTTGGGTTTCTCAGGCTCTTGGAACCAGGGGCTGCTGGAAGTCACAGAATTGCTGAGAATGGAGTCTGGGCCTTCAGAGTAGATCTAGCCTATGGCAGGGGTGGGAAGTGTCAGGGGGTCTGCGCTGGGGGAGGGGGTAGCTCTGGCTAGTCCCATGATTAGAGTCCTTAGCTTGAGGGCTATAGGCTTGATCTTGATGGTTGATAGTGGCTCTATGGGTAAAGGCCTTCTCCCACTGCAGATCCTGATGAAAAGGCAGGTTTTCATGGTTTTAAGGCATTTATTGTCATGGCAGAAAGTTGATGTGTAAAACCATACCCCCCTTCTCAGTGTGGGCCTTAGATTAAATACCTTTTGCAGGGAAGAACATATGGGAAAGAGAAATTATTGGTTAAGCCCTCCAGGCCTTATGTACCTCACTAGAATGCAGATCTCTGTCTTGAGCCTATGTGACCATAGGCCACATCCTCTACATGTGGATAGGCTTGAGGCATTGCCTTTATGTAACTGGTGGCCACAGATCTATGGGAGAGGGGATTTGGCTAGTGACAGGGGCCTGGTGCCTGGAAGCAGGCAAGCTCCTACTGTCCCTTCATGGGCTCTGAGGCTTCCAGCCTTAGCTCACAAGGGACCACATTACCTTTCAGAGTCCCACGTGGATTCTCCATACAGTATGATGTTTCAGGTACTTCTTTATTTTGTGTTACTTACTACATCATGGTATTTTCATACCCTGTTATTAACATGTGTATGGAAGAGTCAGTTCAAAGATAGTAGCAGTGAATTTAAGTGTGTTAAATGGACAAGCCTGAATGATGATGAGCAGTATAAGCTTTTAGATTTGAACTTAAAGTTCTTCTTCTAGGATTCTGTTTGATCCTGAACACATTTAATAAGTGTTCTGATAAGTGTTTATCAATACAAATCACTTCTGCCTTATACGTTTATAAAAATGAATTAATATAAATAAATTACTTGTTTGAGTTTGAGAAATTCTTAATATAAATATATTTTAATAAAATTACTGCATGAAAACAAAAGACTACATACATTTAATTAGCATATCAAAGCAGTGTCTGCCTATGGAACTTTATTCAACGTGGATCTTCTGATGTTAACACTGGAACTTTGTTTTTAAAGGTTTTACAGCAATTTATTTGAACCTTCCTACTGCTAATATGTTTCTCATTCTTGATATTTTGAAAAAGAGAGTAAAAACTATACAATATCCTATGCAAGTGTTAATTTTTGATGAAAGCAAAACACTGAAAGAGTAATTGTTTTGGCAAGAAAAAAATGCATGTGTATACATTTTTGAAAAATATGAATTGTCCTAAAAAAGAATAAAACCTCTTATAACCTACTTATGTAAAGAAACTCGAGTCAAATTTGTCAAGATTAACTGGATTTTGACCTTTTGTTTAAACCTATTTCTAAAAGACCTTGAGGCTCAGAATACCCTGAGCAGGGAGTAAGCCTTGCGAACCTGAGGTTTCCTCCTCTGTGGAGTTTATGATGGTTGATACTGAGTCAGAAACAGTTACCCACTTTTTGACATTATCATTGGAAAACTGGAAATTCTGGCTTAAACATCACAGAGACTTTTCTCCAAAGTACATTTCTTCATCTGCCAAATATTTTATTCACCTCATGGTTGTGTGTGTTTCCCCATTTCCTTTGGTCTATCAGTTCAGTGCTCTCCAGAGTGCCTGTGTTAACCCCAGAACACTAAGTCTGCCACTTAAAACCCCTTTTGTAGACACTGATGAGTCCTGTCAGGCCCTTGTGGGTGGCTTCAAGCTACTTAACACAAGGCAGGATTTCTGTTAAGAGCAGCTCACTAGTGGATGATTCTAGAGCCAATAATGGATGGCAAATAACTTCATGGAAATTAGCTTTTAATTATTCATTGGCAATTTGACTGCAGTCCAGCAGGTGTCCTGATAGGAAGAAAATAAATTAATAAGTGGTGTTTTTCTGTTTTTGTTTTTTTTTTCCGTCTGTAGATACCTGTCACACTTTCTGTTCAAAATCTACATTCAGCTTTATATCTTGAGTTTGCATGGGAGGACCTGCTCAGGGTAAAGAGTCATAGGAAAGATGCCATTCTTTCACTGAGACACTCAGTAACTCATTCAAATCAGATTTCCCTTTTGCTACAGAGTTGTTCATGAAATGAGAAAATGATATATTATAAAAAGAAAAAAAATGTAAAAGAATCGAATGTGAGGTCATAGGGTCAAATTTAAACCTTTACTCCCCCACTTGTCCCATAGGATACAGAAAATGGTATTATGAGAAAAAAATTAACAAGCTGACCGATATTTGAACTGAAATGCCACCAGTTATTGGGTGTTTGACCTCAGAGAAATCAATTAACCTCTCTGAACCTCAATTTCTTCATGTGCAAATATTGAGATATTAGAATATTGAATGATGAGCAAAAGTGGCTTCTGTGTGCTTAGAAATATTTTTTGCTTTACATAAATGATGAAGAATATGATCATTATGAAGCAAAATGCCTCTCAAAGTGTCTTAGGAGGCTTACCAACTATCAGGGGAGGGAACATTTGGCAGTTAACAAATGGTGTGTAGACCTCTTTAAATATCATCTCATCAGGGATATTTGGAACTATTGAGTTCAGAGAACTACAAGTCCTGATTATCAAGCTCACTATAGTAAATAAAGCCTCTTGAGTTGATTGGCTGAAAAAATCAGGTTTTGGCTACATAGAAGCTAACCCTTTCCCTTTAAACATTAAAAACAAAACAAACAAACAAGCAAAAAAAATCCCACTATGATCATCAGTGAGTAAAACTGCAGGAATGTCAACCATCTTTACATGCTTCAATCTGTTTCTTTTCTTTCTTTTTTTTTTTTTTAAAGATTTATTTTATTTATTATTTGTAAGTACACTGTAGCTGTTTTTAGACACTCCAGAAGAGGGCACCAGATCTCGTTAAGGATGGTTTTGAGCCACCATGTGGATGCTGGGATTTGAACTTATCACCTTCGGAAGAGCAGTCGGGTGCTCTTACCTGCTGAGCCATCTCACCAGCCCCAATCTGTTTCTTAATATAGAGAATTTAATCATTATGCACCAGTATTCTAGACATTGAGATTCTGACTTTTGATTATTGAATGTTTATATTTGAATAACAGACAAAATAGAGAATAATAATTTAAGACTTATTATATAGATTTAATCCAGTTTTCTCCCTAGCAATAAGACAAAGACAATTATATTTTCTCCTCCCTTCTGTTCTGCATGCTTTTCTTTCATAATGGGACACTACTTTTCCATACAGATTAAAATGTGTTGACAAAATCTAAGGAAGTCAGAATATACAAAAATAAACTGATACTTTTGACATTTTATATTCATCTCTGTTCATGATATAACTTCTTATCATTTCCATATGATCATTCCACATTATACTATCACAGAATGATTTGCAAGGGTGAAGAAATGTTCCTGTTCTGTCAGACTTACATCAAGGACAGACAGGCAATGAGCCCTACTCCACCTTGACTAAATCTCATGCATGATGAACTGAGAGCGAAGCCTAAGCACAGAGGGAGAAATTCAGTGTAAAATCGGAAAAAGAATAAAATCTTGTTTCTCCCCCAAAGCACCAGAACCTGTGCTGTGTCCTTTATTTAGTCAGGGGGACATCCCTACAGGTCTGCTGCAAAGCATGACGGGTTAAGACATCTTTATGTTTCTTTGTTTTCCTTCCTNAAAAAAAAAAAAAAAAAAAAAAAAAAAAAAAAAAAAAAAAAAAAAAAAAAAAAAAAAAAACAAAAACAAAAAACAAAAAACAAAAAAAGGATGATGTTGAATTCTCTTAAGTTCTCAATAACAAGTACCTATGAATAGATTTTCTGAAAATAAGCTCTAAATTAGTAATAAAACATAGAATTGTATGTAAGGTTTGTGTTGTTTCCATAAATCCAAATCCAGACATTTTTTAGTAGAGATAGAGTCTCCTTAAGGATTCCACAGGAAATCATTGCATAAAGATAGAAAAGTGAAGTTTAAATTGGATGGGACAGGGTCATGGCACATCTGCCGAGGAAAGCTCTAGGTACACAATGGCAGCTGTTGTAAGAAGAAGCTCATGTATACAGAAGAGGCAGAGGGAAGAGGCCAAACAAGGCTGTTAGAGCCCACATAACTATTTTCTAATTTTGCTAACCATTTCAGTTTAGCTTTTGTTTTCTTTCCCTACTACCCGCCTGGTCATCATGTTTTCCATGTGTTTCTGTGTATTGAATAAATGTAACTTACTTTATAATGTTATTTTACAGATACTTATAATTGAGATTATCTTGTATCATGGAGGAAAACTGGATTTTTAAAGCAATATTGAAACTGTTAAAGACTATGGGGGACTTAAAAGATGTAGTAAATAAAATTTGCATTTTGAGATGGAGAGGAAATTCTAGAGGTGAGAGATAAAATATGTGATGGCAAGTATTTATCATCACTTTGACAGGATCTAGAATGATCTCAGTGACAAGCCTCATCGCTGACATATGAGAGATTATCTAGATTAGCTTAGCCTCTAAGCCTGTGTGTTATAGATTAACTTTAGAATTAGACTGCTACATCCACTCCAGTAGCAACCCACGTGACAGGCTGCAAAGTCTGAGCCCAGTCCCAAGGCAAAAGGCTCAGGGAAATTTAGTCTCCTGGAATTGTGGCATCCTGTACAAAGAATCCTTCAACGTCCTTGCATTAGTTGGTAAACAGATCTGTGTGCTTCATTATAAGTGCTTCTAAGGATTCATATTTTAACATATAGCCAAGTTAGATTCTAGGCAGTCCTTGATCCAACCTTGAGCAAGGAATTCACCACTACCTAGGAATAGGGAAGTTTGTGGCCTGAGAAATAACCAGACTAGATAGTTAGAACTCTAGCTAGCTGAGTTACACCCAGATACAAGTATTTACAATGGCCTAGGGGGAAGGTGGACTATGACAAGGGCAAGAAGCCCTTGCCCCTGGCTTCTAAGTTTAAGCTGACCTCAGGTGGAATTGTTTTTTATCCCAATTGTTAACCTCGATACTTATCCCAGTTGGTTCTTGCTAGTCCTTCCCCAGTTGCATTACTGTTTTGTTATTTTGCTGGTGTGTCACCTAACTTCCACATTTTCTTCTGTATAAAAGTCTGATGCTCAATTTGACACATTACATTCAGATCCACACTCCCTTGTGTCGGTGTCTGTTTGTCACTCGCCGAAACTTTGCCCACTTCCTCAAGAGAACTCAACCCATGCAGACAAGGGATCCAGAGGGTCTGCGGCATTAGACAATATAATTCTATATGATTTGGACTAATATTATCATCAAGGTGGTTTTTGCCAGGTGATTTTTCATAGTAGTAATAAATGTGGCTAATACAAAAAGAATTAAAAGTAAATTCTTTAGAAACATGCATCATAAAATAAGCTGTATTGAAAACATGAACAAATTAATCAAATATACAAGGAACATCTGTCACTTTATTACCATTCATTTTTCTGTCTCCTTGTCTGACTGTTCTCATATTTAATATGGTCATTACTATTTTTTGAAAGCCTTATTTATAGTATTAACTTGAATGATGTATACCTTATGATTACCATATCAAAGCATCCTGAGCTGGTCTGTATGTGAAGTATTACAACTGAATATTATCTTTCCATATTTTTCCCTCATTCCTTAAAATTTCTTTCAATTTGAGGAATTCCCTTTTAGGCTTTGTGTATTAGAGGTCTCTTGGAAGTATGTCCTTTTGGGTTCTGATTATCTGACAATTTCTTTATGTCTATGGTGTTTCAAAAGGCTAGCTTTACTGGGTATAGGATTATTGGCTAACATCTTTAGCTTTCTCCTTTGGTGCTGTGAGTATTTCACCTTACTCTTCTGATCTGTAGTATTTCTGCTAAGAAATGTGCTGTCAGGTATACCTAGACACCTTACTGCAGTATTGTTTCTTTTTTCATGCTGCCCTGAAAAATCCCCAACTTATCTTTAACCTCTGAGAGCTTGCTGACTTGGAGTGGACTTGAGTTTCATCTAGCTGGTTATCTTTGCACACCTTTCTTTGTTTAGAGAAACTTCAATTTCTGTTTTATTTGTTAGAATTACTTTCCTATTAAGTGACTATTAAACAACAACCAATTGCACATGTTCTCCATTCTTGTCTTTTATCTCACCAAAGCTTACTTCTGTTTGATCTACTGAAACTTTAATGCTTTCTCTTTGATTTTAAATTTTGTTTGATGCATCTTTCAGGTCAAGGATTTGTGTTCAACCATAACATATTTTTGCACTATCAAAAGATTAGGTGACCGAGTTACAGTACTGAGTTACTTATCTATGTTTTGTTGATGATATTTACTTTCCTGAAATAGTTTTTTTTTAATTACTACATGAGAATTTGTCTATATTGCCCTACTATTTATACCACAATGTTAATCTGAACCCTTACTTTTGCAGTTTGGTGAGGATATATCTCTGAGAGCTCATGGTACATGGTGTCAAACAATGTCTCTGCATTAAGCAGATGGGTTGTTGGTTCCAATTTACTAGTCTGGCTGGTTTTTGCCCATCTTATTGGGAAACATAAGTGGGCTGCTTGTAGTCAGTCTGCTATTTCAGAACTAGTTGTTGCTCAAGTCCAGGTACACTGTGAGATCACTCTCTGAAAATTACTACTGTTTCATCATAAGAGTGCAACCCAAGCCCATGTTTTTTTTTTTTGTTTTTTGTTTTTTGTTTTTTTTCCAAAGCTAAGATTCATACATTTCTCAAGACAATCTAGGAAAGTACTTAAATAGAAAGGTCAATGGGCTCACATTTGTAGCCTATATTCATTCATCTGTAGTCAGTTACTGTGGGAGTTTGCCAGTTTCTGGTACCATGTGCAATTATTTTATGCTATTAATACCTACATCACCCTGCAACCTTTGCCACAACATAACACCAGCTCTGCACAAGTGGATCATAATTTTTTGCAGTAGATTGGTAAAATTGGCACATCACTTAAGTTGAATCAAGGTGTGCCATGCTGTAGGATACCTATTGCTGAGGTGGATGTGAGGCTCCAGACTATAGAGACCAACAGCAGAGAATTCTGGGAAGAACTGTAATCTGATACATGGAATCTATGCTGACAACAAAGTTATTCTGCCTGTCCTGCCATGGGCACTATTTCAGGAATGAAGATATTAGTATCTTCCTATTGCTAGGCTTCATTAGCCTAATATTGAATTTGCTGTGCTTGACACTCCATCCTACCTTCCCCCAACCCACAAATACTTTCTCTGCACTATGCTGTGTCCTAGCTCATTTTCAATTGCTATGATAAACTACTACCAAAAGCATCTCAAGGGGAAAGGGGATCTATGTCATTGTTAAAACTTGAAGGGGAGTGAAAACACAAACCTAGAGGCAAGAATTGAAGCATAGCCCAGGGACAAATTCTGCCTTCTGGCACAGTCTTCTCTGTTTGCTCAACTTTCTTTCTCATACTGCTATAGTAACCTTCCCAGGAGGTACATTGCCCAAATTGGTCTGGATAGTAACACACACACACACACACACACACACACACACACACACACACACACACACTGTTACTGATTTACCTGCAGGGCAATCTGATGAAAGCATTTTCTCATCTGAGGGTATGACTTCCCAGAAGACCCTAGCTCATGTCAAATTGAGATAAATGTAACTGGCATGGACAGTGTGGATAACAGAAAGAAATCCCCTTTACCAATAAGACTGACATTCATTTGAGTCACGAATGAGCCTCACAGCTTCATGAACATACCTCTGGAATAAGCAGCAGTATAATGTCCATGATTCAGAAACAAATGCAAGTCTGTCCCAACATGTTGTGTACTGTTTTGAAGCATATACTTTTGCCAGGTCAAATTTCTAACACTTGTTAGGAACTGACTGCACTACACAAGATTGAGAGTTGAATTGAAAATAAAATTCTAGACACCAAGGTTTACTCCCAGCTAATTCTCACCTGACTTGACTCAGGAGATGTCACCACAGCCCATGGAATTCCATGCTATTTTAGAGTCAAACAAGGGCATGCATTTAATCTGTAGCCTCTCCTACTGGCAAACAGTTGTCTACATGAAGCCTGAGACATCTAGATGCTGTCTCTGTGAATTGTGTCCTCCTATGAAACTTTTGTTTTTTTTGCCCAAAGAGGGTTTTCATGTAGCATTACCTGTAGTGCACTTTAAAGCACTTTAGAGCCCTGTATGAGATTTCTTATTTCATCCTACAGTGTGAATGAAGCTTTATGCTCTGGTGCCTAAGGTTGAAGAAAAGATGGTGTAAGCAGTCTCCCTGCTACCCAGCAAATGCAGTTCCATTCCATGCCCACAATTTTCAAATACTGTCTTTGTGGAAGGAGTTGTACAGTTCTGCCAAATATTGGGTGTGAGTCTAGAGTGCCTTGTCCTGGATTTAAAGTCTGCAGCCTTAATTTCTATACAATCCTAATGTCTGATAGACTAATGATACCCTTATCCTTTCCTTCCTGATTATTATGTGCAATATTTTGGACTTTCTCATCCAAAATCTTAGCTCATATTAATTTAATCTGTTAAGTAAATAGGTGTAAACTACTGATTTGCTTTGGTCAATCATTACTAGAGCAAATTAGCTACCACAGTACCCCATGCAACTCAATGTTTTTTATAAATATCATTTATAGACTTATTATGATTTTATATCCTAAAAATTAAAAATATATAGGACATTCTTTCAAATTAAAATATAAAATAAGAAATTCAAAACTGTAAGAGCATCATTTATTCACCAGATGTGATTGCCATCTCAGAGGTTTAAGCTGAATAAGCTCACACTTCCTAATTCTTTCTGAATTCTGTCTGACTGGTTCAACTCAGCAGTTCTGGCTCAAAGTCCTTTCCAAGCTGAATGATTCAAACTGGCTTCTCTCAGCTTTTGGCTGAATTGTTCTTTGTGGCCTCAAACTAACTCCTGCAATCTGTTCTAATCTTCTGGCTCCTTCTCATTCTCTGGCTTCTTCTACCTCACCTGTGTCTACCTTCTTTTCTCTACAACCTGTCTATAAAACTGTCCGTCATTTTTTTTTTTGCTTGTTTGTTTGTTTAAATACTGCCTTTACCCTCCATGAACTTAATTGCCACTAATAGAACTGCCACACTCAAGTACCTTGTCCTGCCTTAGCCCTGATTCCTTAGTGCTGGAATTAAGTGTGTCTATGCCTAGACCTTGGCTATTTCTGTACCTGAAGTTTGCTCTATAGCAGGCTTGCCTTGAACTCAGAGATCTATTTGCCTTTGTCTCCTGGGATTTAAAGCACTTCTGTGTTTCAGACAGAGAAGACTTGTTGCTAGATTAAAATTCCTCTATATAAAATAAAGTATTAGGAATAATATTTAGTTGGAAAATGAGGAAAGTTATTATCAACTCAATTTTTATGAGCTCCAAATCCATAAAACAATACAAATCCTTTTTACAAAGTAATTAAGTCTATGAAATATTTATATAATAATTTTTCTTCATGTTATTTTGTCTCTGGGTTTCATTTGATATTGTCTCTCTATGACAAATCTTTTGTAATATTCTCTAAAAGAATAAAAGGTAATTTAATCTGCTCCATAATGATGTTGCTCAAAATCTGCTTTCTATTAAGAAGTTGAAAGACTTTTTTTTTTTAAACTTCACTAATTACTGTATTATCTTATAAATGTTAAGGTTGTAATTAAATTTGGTTAACTCATTAAGATGTTTGTTTCACATATGAAATTAATCTCACTTCCATTTTGAATTTATAATATTAAGAGCTTTATGGAAGCCCTTTCTACTCTGGCATGGGCAAGGTTAACCTACATATGAGCAAAAGTGATTCTGAGCCATGCAAGTATATTTTACTTTATTTAACTAAGAGTAGGTATCACCAACTCAACTTTCCAATTCCAGAAACAGTGTGTGTGTGTGTGTGTGTGTGTGTGTGTGTGTATATATATATATATATATATATATATATATATATATATATATATCACAAATTTATTTCTTACTTGTAAGGAGACTGAGAAGATGAAGACTGAGTCATCGCTAAATACAGTGGTGAGGTTTCATTGTTCATAAACTGTACTTCCTGAGTCCTCATATACTAGAATGAAAAGAAAGTTGCTATAAAGTCACAAATCATACTAATAATCTGTTCCTATAGCTTAATCATCTTTCAAAAGTATCCTTTGAAAATTCTACCACCAAAGAGCTTATGACTTACCACATGAATTTTGAGGAGACATCAATTAGATATTTCAGGAGTCACTATGAAAGAACACTGGACATTGTGGAAGTCAGATGGAAGGAGCTACTTTCTTATGTTAGTCTCAATCTTTCTTCAGTTATATACAGATACATCAGTTGTACATCACATTATATTAATCGTGCCTTACTGTTAAAAGTTCCACAATGAACTCTACTAGCAAGTGGAAAGAAAAATAAAATCCTCCAAGGACTTTAGATGAGCCCATACAACTGAGGAGCTCAGCGCTTTCTTAATGTCTTCTCTGTAAGCTCACCTTGTTCAGTAGCTGTTGTTCATTGCTCAATCTTTCAAGAGTTAATGCATTAAAGCTGCCTACCTTTTTTGCCTTGCCCCTCTGTGAATTACCAACTTCTATGTAGGCGACTTTTAAAGCCGCTGAAGCTTTCTCTCATTTATTTCCTGAAAACCTAATCTCTTAACCTGTGTTGTCTGAGAGGGTTGCCAAAGCCAAATTATATTAATTTAGAAATTAATTTGGATAAAATGAAAGCACAGGTTCTTTGTTGCCCTATTTATTTTTTCCAGACTTAGTAGCCACAAGCAGCTGATGTCATTTCAGCTAAAGTTAATTTTGAACAAGTTTATGATCACAGAAAGTGGTACAGGCAGTTTCGTTCTAGAGACATGAACTATGCAGGAGTTCTAGTGTCAATTCGTTTGGAAGATGCTCTTTGTCTATAATACTTTTCATTGGAATTAATCCAAAGCTATTGGTATTCTGATGTAGGAAAATCCACCTGACATGAATTTTCTTTGTGATTGATAATTGAACCTTCTTACCTTATCTCGTTTTTTGATTGTCTGTTTGGTCTTGTTTTTTTGGTTTGGGGTTTAATGTTCTTTATTGGTCATAATGGAATATAGCTTTATTTAAAAAAATAATCACCTAAGATGTGCCTATTAATATAAAACCAATTTATTAAATATAATATACCACCTAATATAAAACCTTATATATCTGGTTTATTATTTAATCATCATAATAATTACTAGTTACAGATTAACTAGTAATTTTTTCTTGAAGATAAGAAACTAGAGATCTGGGAGAAAAAGAGGAGGAGGAGGATAGATAATAGGGCAAACAGAATCAGGTATTGGAGGGGACAGGAGAGAAGTACAGAGGGTCAGGACAATGAAAAGAAATAACTAGCCAGGGTGGATGGGGAACCGGGGTAGGCACTAGATAGTCCCAGACACCAGGGAAGTGAGAGACTCCTAGGATGCAACAGGGATGACATTAGCAGAAATACCCCCAAAAGGGGAGAGGGAACCTCTAGAGATCACCTCCAGTAAATAGGTGAGGCCCCCAGTTGAGGAATGGAGCTACCCACCCATCTCAAAATTGTTAATCTAGAAATGTTCCTGTCCAAAGGAAAGACAGGGAAAATAAAAAACAAACAAACAAACAAACAAACAACCCAAAAAACAAAAAACAGAGATTGAAGGAAAGTACATTCAGAAACCACTCCACCTAGGGATCCATCTCATCAACAGACACCAAACCCCACAGGATTTCTGATGTTAAAAAGTGCTTGCTGACAGGAGACTGGTATGGTTTTCCCGGAGAGATTCTACCAGCACATGAGGAATTCAGATGCAGATACTCACAGACAGTCATCAGCCTGAGCCCTGGAACATCAATGGAAGAGCTAGGGGAAGGACTGAAGGAGTTGAAAGGGATTGCAACCCTGTAGGAAGAACAATATTTACTGGACCACCCAGAGCTTCCAGGGACTAAATCACCAAACAAACAACATACATAGAGGGATCCTTGGGTCCATATACATATGTAGCAGAGGATGGCCTTATCAGGCATCAATGGTAAGGGAGTGGGTTGGTTGCTTAGAGGGATGCTAGAGCAGTGAGGTGGGTGAGTGAGTGGGTGGAGGAGCACCCTCTTAGAGGCAAAGGGGAGGGGACAGAGCAGGATGGGCTGGTTGAGTCTTTTGGAGGGGTAACCAGGAAGGGAGATATCATTTGAAATGTAAACGAATAAAATAATTAATAAAAAAGAAATAATCTAGGGAATCTCTGAGTTAAGAAATGCATTTAAATTCACAAAATAAGTACCCATATTCCAGTAATCCTTCTCCTCCTTGTGCCCTTTTCTGAAGTATTGATGACGGCTCAATATAGGGACAGTTGCAGGCCATACAACCTTCTACAGTGTTCAATAACCCCCCCCCCCAAATTTTCCTCATTTTCTCTTTAGAGATAGTTGTGATAAAACAGACAAAGTAACATAAGTTGTTTCAGGATGAATTTAATATTGCTAAAATCTTATTATTATTTATTATTATTATTTATCTTTCTTTTTCTTCTCCTTTTGTTTTGTTTTGTTTTGTTTTTGAGACAGGGTTCTCTGTATAATTCGGGCTGTCCTGGAACTCACTCTGTAGCCAGGGCTGGCCTCGAACTCAGAAATCCACCTGCCTCTGCCTCCCAAGTGCTGGGATTAAAGGCATCTGCCACTATGCCTGGCAATTTTTATGAATTTTTAAAAGTTTTTTACTTTTTGCTAAAAAGTTAGTAAAAGTTAGTGAGTTTTTATAGTCCTTAGAGTATGGCTTTGTATAACATGTGAATATATAAAATATGATTTGTATTTTTTAATTCTGTTTTAAAACAATTTTAGGTTCTGGTATGATAGTTCAGCAGTAAGAGGTATTTGCCTCCAAATCTTTCCTGCATGATACAAGGAGAGAAGATGTTCTCAGTCCTCCGTACACTCATTGTGCCATGCATGTGAACATACACAAGGAATTTAATTTAAAAATAAATACAATTTTAAATAGAATCAAATGCAACAGCCTCTGTAGCCTGATGACATCGGAGATGCTACTAAACAGGTTAAAACAAAGAAAAGAAAAGAATAAAAACAAGAATAGCAATGTAATTATGTGTTCTGGAAAGTTTGGATCCTCCATGAGTCATCTGAATACTTACAATCAGCCTGCCATACCAATGATTCGTTGGGTGCCACTCAGAGACAGAATGGATATAATAAGAAGGATATGGTTTATCTGCATCATTGCCACAATTAGGATCTCTATGTCTTAATGTCTTCCTATCAAAATGTGCATAAAATCATTTACCCCATGAAGAAATTTATAAAGGATGTAGTGATGAATTGCAAAAATTCTAGGTTCCATTACTGTAGTAAACAGTGGAATTAAAATGTACAGAATAATATGAAAGATTTGAAGTCTAAATTATAGGTTTCAACTAAAATATTTAGTTATTAAATGAGCACAATTCACTTGGTCTTTTTATATTAACCAAATAACCTTTCTTTCTATGTTTTCCCAAGTATGTCCTATGCTTGTTTCTTTTTCCTCCTCCACATATAACCACATCCTTCAGACATTCAAAGTTTTTCCTCACAGAGTGAGAGATGGACTGGTACCAGTTCTAGGACTGCAAAGAATTGGATAAATGATGTGACTTTACTGACATAGCTAGCTTTCTCTTTCTGTTTCTTTAGCACTAAAACTCAAGTAAACCTTGTCAGTAAGGTAGGCTGCCTACAGGCACAAAGCCCTGCTTTCACGGGTTTTCAATGTGACCTGTATTTGACACAACTTGCCTCTTGCAATAAGTTTGGGACTGGTGCAGTATGCATTATGTCAGAATGGTATGTCTCTGCAAGCCCATAAGATATTTCTTCTAAAGTGGACATTGCACATCCTGTACCACCTGCCTACACCTGAGGAGTTTTGTTATTTGTAGGAGTTTCTGGAGAAATATGATATTGCTAAAATATATTGTGGCACTAAAAGATTGAGACTTAGGTGTGCTTGTACTCTGTGAGAGCTTGTGTGTGTGTGTGTGTGTGTGTGTGTGTGTGTGTGCTCCAACAAGAAGGGACCCTGTGATTCCTTTGCTCCAAAGGGCATTTCTCCTCAGAAGTGGCTAATCTGTCATTGTCACTAGGCCAAGAAAGTGGTGGGGGAGGTGATAGTGAGGTGAGCGCATGCCAAGTTTGTGCAGAATGCTCATTGCACAGAACGATCCCCACAGCTGTTGCGCACCCAATGTAAATATGGACAGCCCCATTCATCACAGGGTTCCCTTCTGTAGCACACGTCCAAACACTGTGATGATTTAGTGCCTGCAGCTGGAACCACACCATGCTTCTTCAAAACAGCAAAGTGTAAAGTTGTGGGGGTGGAATTGGAGAGGAGATAGGGGATATAATGACAGAACAAGTAATTCTAGGTCTCTGGAAAAGGAAAAGGGTAAAATGGGGATATTCTAAGTGGCCACTCCCTTACTTTAACTTCAAATGTTGATGCACACACATTCCTTTTATTAAACTAAGGATCTTGAACCAGTATTGTCTCTGATTCATGATTTGCATGTGTCTTAAAAGTAGTTGTACAAGGTCTTCAGGACGTATTCTTTAAATAATGTTTACACGGAAACTTCAGGAAACCTCTGTGAGGACAGTGTACAAATTCATCAGGACAAGACAAAACTAGTTTAGTTTTTACTAAATATATGCCATTCACTCACTTATTCATTCAAAAAATTTTTGTAAGATTCTGAGGATGACTCAGTGGGTAAGGTGCTTGCTATGCAAGTATGAGGACCCAAGTTCAGGTCCCTGTACTCACTTAAAGGTCCATGCTCTGCCAACCTCTAACCATAGGACTCCGATTGTAGACATAGGTGGATCTTAGGGTATTCCCTGGATAGCCAATTTAGCCAGATTATGAGTTCAATGTATGGTGTAAGACCTATTAAAAGTAAGGTAGAGAGTGATAGAGGGACTATCCAACATCCTCTTACCTCCACATACACACTTCACACTGTCTACTACACACACACACACACACACACACACACACACACACACAGGATAAAATCAAGCTTTATTTCCTCCCTCTATGAAAAATAAATATAATTTAGATGTCAATGAAATAAATTCATAAATTAAGAGTTATACTCTACATTCGGCACTTAGTAGATGTTCAGTGAGTGCTGTAAAACAGAAAAAAGAATCTTATATCATGTCCAGTGCAGAAAATACTTTTTCTTTGCTGACATGACCAACTACTTCAGACTTCAGTAAAAAAAAAAAAAAAAAAAAAAAAAAAAAAAAAAAAAAAAAAAAAAAAAAAAAAAAAAAAAAAAAAAAAAAAAAAAAAAAAAAAAAAAAAAAAAAAAAAAAAAAAAAAAAAGATGGTGCAAAGTCTTCTTTAGGTTCTCAGAGAATAATATGTCAGCTTAGCTAAGGAATCAAATGAGATTTAAAAAGTTTCACTTCCAATACATGTAATTTAAATAAAGAAAAGAAAAAAAAAACAACAAAACAAGATAAGGTATGGATGTAGGAAGAAGAAGAAGAAAAAAAAAAAAGGCAGTTATAAAGCCTATAATCATGGTAACTAATTGTAGGGTTTGCTAGCCACACATGAAAATCTAAGATATCCTAGTGTGGTGTCAGCAAATTTACACAGGAAAATGATCTTTTCCATTTTGAAAAGTCATAGTCTTTCAGTTCAAAATCTACTTTGTAATTCTGCATTTTGATGCTTGAGCTGTTTATCTGACAATAAACGTCTTTCCCCTTAAAGCTGGAGAAAACCTTCTCGGAATATTCTGCAACTATGAACAACTAGAAGAGAACCACCTATAAGCAGATGGGTTGTATGCACCAGAAATGACCCAAGGTGAGAATGTATCTTAGAAGCATCTTTGTCTTTAGACTACAGTTCCTTTTATTCCTCTCACAGTCAGTGGTTGGACTGGGCATGGGTTCAAATCTTAGAGGAGGAGACCACTTCTGCTTTGTAAACCACCTTCTCTGATTGTCTACGGCTACTACAGAGTAAGTTATTCTTTCCATGCAAAGGACATACTCATGGACTCCTTAATATTTCTACTCATTCTCTCTCTGTGTGTTTCTGTCTGTGCCTCTCTTTCTCAATTCCTGCTTCTCACTCTCTCTGTCTCTCTGTTTTTCTGTCTCTTTCCAACTCTATGTCTCTTTCTCTTTCCCCCTTCCTCCCTCTTCTCCACATCCTACTCAGTTACCTGTATTTAAATTTTATCTGAAAACCACACTGTTTGTAAAGAACAATTAAAACTATTAGTTTTAAGTAGAAGAGAGAGAGCTTAGATATAGACATGCAGGTTTTAAAAAATTAGATATTTAATTAAGATATTCTAGGAGGAAGACAAAAGAATGCTGCCAATGGGAAGATGAACTTCAAAGTGACTTCCTCTCTGGCTGGAAAGTTTGAAAGGGTTTCTATATATTTAGAGACACAGTCATCCTATTGTACCCAGCTTGGGTTACTGGAGTGTGGTGATGTCAGTCAGACTTACCCTCTCTGCTGCTCAGCCTGGCTAAGTCCCAAACCACAGGGAACCATGAGGAGCAATGACTTTGAATCAATATTTACAGTAGTAATTTTATCAGAGATTTATTAGAAATTGAGGAAGAAAGTATTTTTAGGTTTAAAGTATGTCATTAAGCTCCTGTTTATTTTTTCTTTTATTGGATATTATATTTATTCATATTCACATGTTATGCCCTTTCCTGGTTTTCCCTAGAGAAATGAGGGATGAGAGCATGAATGACAGACAGTATTTGATGAGGTTGCAGAGATCTGAACACACAAAAAGGACCTTAGATCATGCAGTCTGTTGTTTTTTTCACCTATAGTTTCAATATGACCAGCATCCTTAGAAAGGTGAATGGCATGAAATGTATCTTCATGTGAAAAAAAAAGAATTTCTTTAAGGTTTCAGACTTTATCTAAAGTTAGTTTTATATTCACATAAATTTTTATTCATGTTGTTTTGTTCTTCCTGTCTTCTGGTAAAGAAAATTTTGCTGGGTTATAATTTTTTTATTGGTTACTTTATTTATTTACACTTTAAATGTTATCTTCCTTCTTGGTCCCTCCCCAGCAATCCCTCTATGCCACTCCCCTCTGCCTGCTTCTATGAGGGTGCTCCCCTACCCACACATCTGCTCCCAACACCATCCTAGGATTCCCCTAGAATGGGGCATTGAGCATCCACAGGACCAAGGGTCTCCCCTCCCCTTGAGGCCAGATAAGGCACTCATCTACTACATATGCAGCTGGAACCATGGGCCCTTCCATGTGTACTCTTTGGTTGGTGGTTTATAATCTGGGAGCTCTTGGGGAGTCTGGTTGATTAATATTATTGTTCTTTCTATTGGGTTGCAAACCTCTTCATCTCCTTCAGTCTTTCACCTAACTCTTCCGTTGGGGCTCCCATGCTCAGTCTGCTGTTTGGCTGAAGGATTCACATCTGTATTGGTTAGGTACTGGTGGAACCTATACCAGGCTCCTGTCAGCAAGTACTTCTTGGCATCAACAATAATGTCTAGGCTTGGTGTCTGCAGCTGGGATGAATAACTAGGTTGGGCAGTATCTGGATGGCCTTTCCTTCAGTCTTTGTTCCACTCTTTGTCCCTGAATTTCCTATAGACAGGAACAATTCTGAATTGAAATTTTTGAGATGGGTGAGTGGTCCCATTCCTCAACAAGGGGGAGTGTATAACTTTTTGTTATGATCTCTACAGGTTTTCTCTCTCCTTTTTTGTGTACTTCAGCTAATGTCAATTCCAGTTAAGAACCTGGGATCCTCTTGCTTTCCTGGCATCTAGGACTTTCTACTGGCTATCCTCAGTTCTACCTGGGTTATATTCTTAATTTTGTATGTTTAAAAAAATATTCAAATAGTTTATTAAAAATAAGATATGAAAATATAAGCTATCTTACTTCTATTAACACCAAACTCTTGGGTCCATCTTTTGCAATAAAGGGTTAATTATCTCAAAATGAGTTAGAAATGAACTCTAGATGGAAAATATAGAATATATAAACAAGACAGAGTAGAGGAAGTGAATCTAAATGTCTTATACAGAGGAATCAGGTTCCCAATATTCTTTTGGCTATATTATAAAAGCCATTTGAAAAAAATGAATGAAATTTGATTGTATGGAGGGGCAAAGGTATATAGAACCAAGAGGCATAGAGATATACTTAAAATGTTTATGTATGATCACAGATATGTGGGGATTTATTTAACGTACCCCAACACCCTGTGTGGCATCGTACATCTCTCAGTTAAAATTGTATTGGATGATCTTATTCGTAGAAAAAGGGAGAGGGAGGATGGAATAGGGGGTTTCCAGAGGGGAAACTTGGAAAGGGGATAACATTTGAAATGTAAATAAATAAAATAGCCAATAAAAATAGCATTATATAAAAAAAAAAAAGAAGCAAATGTGTGTGAGATTTCAAAAGAACTGGTCAGCACTGGGGTTTGAATGTGAATAAGTATATGCTGTACTTTAAGAAAAGGAACACGTTAAATATATTTTTAACAATTTATTGCTGGGAAACCAGGAAAGGAAAAAAAAAAAAAAGAAAGAAAGAAACAACTATTTTTACTGAGCCTGCAGCTGATTTGTCTGAGGGAACTAAGTTCAGATTTGCAGGTGTTAATTTTAAATTTTAAGCTTATAGTAAAGAATCACAGTGGCAAAGTTCAATCAGTAATTGGAGATGAATCTAGTTGTTAGGGAGGAAAAATGTGGCTTACTCAAATTTGTTGGAGATTGTGCACTTAGCATATATGCAACACTCCCCTCACATTTATGCATAATCGCTCCTGCAGAGTGGGAGGAGGGAAACAGAGACATACATTAGATTTTATTGAAAATAAGTTGTTTAAGAGTTTTAATTGTGAACAAAGGTGATCTCTGGACCTTGCTTTGGAACCTAGTTTCCTCAGAACATACATTTAAAAAACAATGGTGAGAAAGGTCACTTTTATGCATAATCAAAGCCCAGAGACAAACGTCACTGAGAGCCAACTGAAAAACATTAATAAAATCCAGGCTAGATTTGGTACTTTCTAAATGCACTGTCAGCATTTTCTTTCCACTAGGTTTGAATAAACCTCTATGCACTAATCTCTGAATAGCTCCTCTAACCTGTGTGTGGTACAGGTTGGAGAAATTACAAGGTACTTTTGAACTGAAAGTAAACCATTTAAAACTTTAAGTCATGTTCAGTCCGAAAACTATCATCCTTTTACCCAACAGTTTAACTAATATTTTGTGTTGTCTTAAACTATCTTGATAGCTTGAGCCTCCCTGGTAAGATTGCTTTTCTGGCAAGGATTTTGTATGTGTTAAATGACTAATGAAAGCAATCTGGAAAAACTGCTTGGGTGACTGCTGACAGATGTTTCTACATGTGGCTTTGAAACTAAGGCAGAGCCTTAGGTGAGGAAATGTCCACTGAACTGGAAGCTGAAGGACTTTGGTTCAATCCCTGCCTGACCTCTAACACGTACAGAATTTGCATATAATTAGTTCTCATGGTAGATGTGGAAACCTTCACATATGGAGGTAAACATTAAGATCAATTGCCCACATAACAGTTTTTGCCACAGAAAATATGCCGAATTTAATACCAATTCTTGCATATTTATTGCAATGCAATATGAGATGATGATAAAGGATCTAGGAACAACCTAGAGAATTATGTTATATAATCTCTTTGAAATACCTCAAAAAAATTAAAAGAAAAAAATAAAGGAAGTCATTGGCCCTAGGTAGATTGTGGCTTAATCAAAAGGACAGGGGGGTAACATAGAGTTTGTATTTGCCTTTCCACTCCATTGTTGAAACTATAAAGGCAGTATTTGTGTTTTGCATTTGAGATCATTAATTAAGTTTATTCTGTGAATACATGTTTTATGTACATTTTTGAGATCTCAATCACAAACCATGATAAACTGTATTAAATATTATGATTTGGTTAAAGTAAAAGTTAAGATAGCTTAATATTCAAGAAGAGGAATTTTAACTAATATTGAGTATCTCACTCATTCTAAAATATGAAATAACTAAAGCTGTTTAGAAATGAAGAGGTGGGGTCTTTAGGAGAGTTCTGTTTTCTCTATATGGTAGAACACGTTAAAATATCTACTTTTCCTTTGGATGTTTCAATCTTATAGAGAAGGTAGGAATGGACTCCTCAAAAAGTCATTCTTTTACCCCAAGATAAAAGTTCCAAGGTTATGGGATTTTGATAGCTGTATAGACTTTAGAATATGTACTGATCTCAAGGAGCTCCCAGAGATTAATTAATCAATATCACCCAATAACCACATCTATGAACCAGTATGATTCAGTAAAATACTATATTAACTGGTCTCAGCTATGTTTTTCTCAAGGTCCTTGGGAAAAGGAAACAGAAGTTGGAAATCAAACTGAATAACATTTAAGATGACAGGTGAATGAATGAATGAATGAATTCATTAACAAATGCCTAAATATGTAGGTGGGATAGATGGATAGACAGATAGGCAAATACATAAGAAATGGAACATTTGTCTTCATATTATTTAGTAATTAGGGTGTTGATCATGTACAACAAATTGTTAAGCTGACAGAATCTGAAATCTTATGGAATTGCGTAGAAGCATAGACAGATACACACACACACACACACACACACACACACACACAAAAAAAAAAAAAAAAAACTAAAGCTGCCACCAACAAAACCCTATGCTCTAAAAATGTTTTCTAAAGGATAAACTTTTTCGGAAAATAATCATAAATTTTCACTTTCCATTTTTCTTTCAAAATTTCCAACTTGACCTTTTGGAGTTTCAGAAACAGGTGTCTTCACCTTTCTTTCCCCAGTTGTATCTTTTTAAAATGTAAGAAATTATTTTTCATATTTAGCATTGAAGAAAGTCAGCAAAAATAAGACAATCTCATATGCAAATTCATATATATATAACTTATTTTGAAAAAAAATTCTTTGTTCCATAAGAGAAATGTACAAAATGAAAGTCTGAAAGCATTCCAAATGGATAAGTCTATAAATAATTGGGCAAAAAATAAATAAATAAACAGAATGCAGACTAGTATAGAAACTAGAATACTATAAAAGTCTTGAAGAACATTCTGGAAATCACTCCTAGCAAAGGAGGAGTCATTGCGTGTTTATGTTGTTGTAGATGTGGCCTCAAATTCTGGCTTAAAATAATACAAGTGGTTCAAGAATAAAAGCAGCTATAGATGTAACTCAGATGTAGAGCTCTTCCCTGGAAGGTATAAAGTTCTGTATTCATTTCTGAGTACTGCCAAAAAAGGTAGAAAAAATAAATGATATTCCATTTTTCTGTTTGAAGAATGAATCATCCATGAATCTCATACTTTTATTGTCGAATGAGTGGATTTATAATATGAGCTGTAAGCAAAAGTTAAATAGCAAAATAGCAAGTTTCACTTAGACAGCTGAACATCAAATCAGTGAACACATCATCTCACAAAACTGACTGGGCTGCTCAGTCTTGCTGAAAGAATTTAGATAGGGTTTCTCATTGAAAATTCCAGGCAGAGAGACTGACCTTTCCACAGATGAGTCCTGTGGCTTCCTGTTCCCACCACAGGCATTTTTATACCACAGAAGAAACAGTAGTAGCTTTTGCTAGAAACTATTTACTTCTTATAACCTTAAAGAGCACAATATTTTTTTAGCATCTGAAGCTGTTTGGTGATGTTCAGTTTTTCTCCTTGTCACAATGTTAGTCGGCAAGCCTGGACTAGGAAAGTATGTGTGGGCATGTGCTTGAGTTCTTTGTGTCTGAGACAAGGAGGTCTACTTGGCTTACAAAGGCTGCTCTTGAGAAACACAAAATCACACGACAATTTTAACAATATAATTAAGATTACATAGAGTTATAGAAATTTATTTAGAAATTTTGTGATAATGAATTTGTTGGTCAAGTCACAATCTGAACATAAAATATGATCTACCATTTTGATATTTAAAATGAAAGTTTATGTTTAGATGAAATGTGGATAATTATATTTTTCTACCTTCACTTTTATCTCTCATCCATCTTACTCTGTGTGAAGAAAAAATGGTCGGCATTATTCAAGTCTCCAATGTTAGTACATTTTCTGTTGCTACAAGAAACCAATAGAAACAAACCCAACTTTATTTTGGATTTTGGCTCTAGAGGGACAGATGCTTATAATGATCATGAAGGCAAGGTGGCAGAAGACTAAAGAATGGAATCTGATTGATCACATTTCATTCACACAGGAAACAAAGAGATCAATCAGGAGGTTCAGTGAGGCTATAGATCCTGAAAGTCTGCTCAGAGTATATCTTTACTCCTCTAAGGCTCTACCTCCTACAGGTCCCATAACTTCCCTAGAGTGGCCAGTTGAGGACACAGTGTTCAGATAATTGAGTCTATGGGAAAGATTTCTCATCTAGGTTGCAATATCTTACATTGTGTTACCAATGCTAGTGGAATCTCCAAATTTCTTCAGGCATTCTAAGACTCCCTACACTCTTAAATCCTCTTCTTTTTTCATCCCACTGTAAATCATTATACGTACCCAGTGATAAGTGTATATTTGCCATGAAGTATGGGATACCTATGATAAACCCCAGAACCCAAAGAAATTAAACAAGAAGTAAAGTTCAAGCAAGGATGCTTGAATCTTACCTAGAAGGAGAATTAAATAATCATAAGTGGTAGAGGGAGGGAAGAAAATTGGTAAGCAAGGGATTGGGGAGTGGAATGGGGAACTTAGGATCAGGTATGTGGAGAGATAGTAGAGAAGGCTAAGGAGAATGAATGGAAATCTGCAGCTGATGGATGGTAAAGTGGGGAGACCAGAGACCATGAGTGTGGAGGCTCCCAGGAGCCAATGCAGGTGACCTTAGCCTAGTTGCCTAGCATTGGGGACATGGAATCTGAAGAAGTCACCTCCTGAACTCAGACAGGACTCCTAGTTTAGCACCAAGGTCATCAACCAATCCACAAACTTTTAACCCAAACTTTGTCCTGTCTAAAAAAAAAAAAAAAAAAAATAGTTCTCTGTCAGTTTCTGGAAATGTTTCTTGCCTGCCCCCACATCAGTTGGAGATTTACAAACACTGTAATCCTCTCCCCATCCTCTCTTCCAATCTGTTCTCTCCTTCTACCTGCCTCTTATGAGTATTTTATTCCTATTTCCAAGTGAGATTCAGGCATTCTCACCTGTGCCTTCCTTCTTATTTAGCTTCTCTGAGTCTGTGGAGTATAGAATGACACCTGGAATGTGTGGCTAATATCCACTTATAAGTAGCACATGCCATGCATGCTTTTTGGGATTGAGTTGTATCACTCAGGATGATATCCTCAAGTCCCATCCATTTACATGTCAAACTCATGATGTCTTGATTTTTAATAGCTGAATAGTATTCCATTGGGGAGATGGACCACATATGCTTTTTTCAGTTAAGGGACATCTGGGCTATTTCCAGTTTCTGGCTATTATAAATAAAGCTGTTATGAACTTAGGTGAGCAAGTGTTTGTATGGGATGTTGGAGCATCTTTCGGGTATTTGCCCAGGAGTGGTCTGGCTGGGTTTTGAGGTAGAGCTATTACCAGCTTTCTGAGAAAACACCATGAAATTTATTTTCAATGTAGATGTACCAGTTGGCAATCCCACCAGCAATGAAGTAGTGTTCTCCTGGCTCCACTTCCTCACCAGCATGTGCTATCACTTGAGTTTTAAATCTTAGCCATTGTCACTCTTGTAAGATAGAATCCCTGAGTTGTTTGATTTGCCTTTACCTGATAGCTAAGGACCTTGAACATTTTGTTAAGTGCTTCATCAACATTTGCAATTTCTCTATTAAGAACTCTCAGTTTAGCTCTGTGCCCCATTTTGTAAATTACGTTATTGAGGTTGTTGGTGTTTATCCTCTTGGGTTCTCTATATATTTTGGATTTTAGTTTTTTGTCAGATAAAGATCCTTACCCAGTCTGTAAGCTGCCATTTAAATTACATTTTAAATTCTCACTTTATCTAGACTAGATTAGTTCCCATTGAATGGGGCAGAAAACTTGTTAGCTGCAAAACAAAAACAAAAACAAACAAAACAACAAAAAACAAAAAGTTCAAATTTTAAGTAACTATTAGAAGTACAAAGATAAAAATTACCTTCAGATATAGTGAATCAGTGATGAAAATTCTATCAGAATCTCTCTCTCTCTCTCTCTCTCTCTTTCTCTCTCTTATTCATAACAGAATAGATAGATTAAATACCTCCATGTGATACAGAATATAGACATAAATGGCTTGACATTAAAATTTATTGAAAGACACAGTCCATTGGAATTTAAAACACTCCTGAAAAATTTCACTTCACTTTATCTGAAATTACTCACAAGAAAAAATACTCACACTTGATTACTGATTGTTTCTAGTCTGTAAGGTGTATACACAGTGTAACAGAGTATGTTTATATTTCCTTCTGTGAAGAAGTAATATTTCCAGAAGTCTCTCTCTTAATTTCTATTAGATATTTTCTTTATTTACATTTCAAATGTTATCTCCTTTCCTGGTTTCTCCTCTGAAAACCCTCTATCTCTTCTCCCCTCCCCTTGCTCACCAATCCACCCACTCCCACTTCCCTGGAATTCTTCTACAATGGGGCATAGAGTCTTCACAGGACCAAAGGCCTCTCCTCCCATTGATAACAGACTAGGCCATCATCTGCTACATATGCAGTTAGAGCCATAAGTCCCACCATGTGTACACTTTGGTTGGTGGTTTAATCCCTGGGAGCTCTAGGGGTACTGGATATTTCATATTGTTGTTTCTCCTATGGGGCTACAAACACCTTCAGCTCCTGGATCCTTTGGAAATTGGGTTATTGGGGTTGTTAGTGTTTATTTTCTTGGGTTCTCTGCTGTCACCTGAGTATTTGATCTTAGCTATTCTGGCTGGTGTGAGGTGTAATCTCAAGGTTGTTTTTATTTTCATTTCTCTGAAGACTAAGGATGTTGAACATTTCTTTAGGTGCTTCTCA
>LR749837.1:25515-82905 GCA_902729485.2 Mus minutoides
GTACTCACTGATATGTGGATATTAGCCCAGAAACCTAGACTACCCAAGATACAATTTACTAAACACATGAAACTCAAGAAGAAGGAAGATCAAAATGAGGACATGTCACCCCTTCCTAGAATTGAGAACAAAGCACACATTGAAGGAGTTACAGAGATCATGTGTGAAGCTGAATCCAAAGGATGGACCCAATGACTGCGGCTGCCAGGGATCCATCCCACAATCAGCCACCAATCATAGACACTATAGCATCTGCCAGCAAGATAGTGCTGAAAGGGCCCGGATATAGCTGTCTCGTGGGAGACTATACCAATGCCTGGCAAACATGGAGGTGGAAGCTCACAGTCAGCTATTAGATGGAACACAGGGTTCCAAGGAAGGAGCTAGAGAAAGTACCCAAGGAGCTGAAGGGGTCTTCAACCCTATAGGTGGAAGAATAACATGAACTAACTAGTACCCCCTGAGCTCATGTCTCTAGCTGCATATATAGAAGAGGATGGCCTAGTTGGCTATCATTGGGAAGGGAGGCCCCTTGGTCATGCAGACTTTATATGCCCCAGTACAGGGGAACGCCAGGGCCAAGATGTGGGAGCGGGTGGGTAGGGGAGCAGGTCCGGGATGGGGGAGGGTATAGGGAACTTTCTGGATAAAACTTGAAATGTAAATGAAGAAATTATCTTATAAATTTTGGAAAAAAAAACATTGAAATATCTGCAAAAACATTTGATCTTTTGAACAGTTTTATCTTTTTCCTTTCCCCCCCCTTAACATTTGATTTAATTTGGGGACTTTTGAGCAAGACATGAATTTAAAGGCAAACAAATCAAACTAAAAGATAGGAAGAAACAGCAACTACATCCTTCATGAACACAATAACTGGACCTGAGGCATCACTAGAGCTGAGTGAGTACTCAGTCTGTTTTCAATCAGTATTTTCTTCATCTGTTCTCCTTAAATCCCCTTTGGGAGGCTAAGAGGACTGTTGTGTGCTAATGGTGTGAATGGTTAATTAACATTAAAGATGGATCCCAATTGTCCTTATATTGTATCCCTGTTCATATAGGCTAGCTTATGAGATGTCTCACTTTCCCAAGCTGATGATTACCTGAGTGTATACCTATTCTTTTCAGCCTCCTACATGTCTCCCTGTCTTATTAAGCTACATACAAAGCTTATAAGCCAGAGATACACATTCATCTAATATGGCAAAATGACCTTGTTATAAAGAGGAAGGCATGGGATAGAGTGGGAAGAGGCATGTAGAACTTGCTTCTGAAGCATTCACTCTAAGACTTTACCGTCAGTAAGGCAGGGTCCAAAGTGAATTAGAGTAATTTAATCTATATCATCAATTCAATACTTGTTGCAAAGCAACTATCATCTATTAGACTGAGGGTAAGAAATTTGGGGAAATCAAGTACTTTACAATGGTCACAGAATGAGCAATATATGTATTCATATGTAAACATATATGTAGTTATACTTATAGTATATAATATATTGCTAGATTAACACAAAAGCATATATTTATTTAATATGTAAAATGTCTCCAAGGAAAATATTACAAAAGTAAGAAATTCATCAAGGTATTTCACTGAATTTATAGGACTTAAAGACACACAATAAGTAATTATTCTTATGAGAATTAATGTTTCATTGTATATAAACATTGTCAGATATGTCAAAGACACATAATGGAGTTAAAAGTTAATCTAAAAATATGGCAAAATAAACTCAAATTAGCATATTTAATTATTCTTTCATATTTGCTAAAACATGTAAATGTATGTAAATTTTTAAGAAATGTTTTCCCCCCTCAGGCTGAAGTATTCAACCAGTCTTTTTAAATCCACAAGTATTTTCTGTTGATGTATAATAAAACAGAAATGTAGACTATCAGTGTATGTTTAAATAAAGAAGTATGATAAAGACTATAAGTGTATGTTTAAATAAAGAAGTAAATAAAGAAGGAAACGTGTGATGGATACATTGGAATCTGTTGCTTGTAAGCCACAGATAATATCAGAGAAAGATGGTTGTACAAATAATATCATGATGAGCAAATGGCATATACTTAACAAAAATTCCACAAATAATGCATTATAGTGAAATGGGAAGAACTCTAGCTGAGAAAATTTAATAAATGAAAGAAGGTAAGTAAATGTATACCGGTCACTAATTATGTATAGAATATCACAGGATCAATTACTGAGAGTTGTGTTCAGAAAATTTAAGAGCATCCTACTGGGGGACATGAGTTACTGTTGGCTAAAACTTGATGGCTGTCTTTTTCCTAACCCTTTTATTTGGGTGTGTGTGCTTTTTGCACATCTTAGAGTGAACAGGCTCTACCCAAAGCTCCATCTGCTATAATATTCATTAGGAGCACAGAACTAACCAAAATAAATATTCTGGATTAAAACCTCTAAAATTTAAACACCACCACCACCAACAAAAACAAAAATAAATAAACTTTTCTTCCTTCATTTATGCAGAGTATTGTGCCTCACTGGTACGAAAGCTGATCACCACATGACTGAAGAATTGATTGCTATTTTATTATTTAGAAAAAAGTATGTCACTCTCAAGAAGCAGGCAAGTTAATCACCAACTCCATAATTTAAAGAATAACTGAATTTGATTTTCATACAAGTGTAGAGTTGGTTATAGCATTGTTTTTATGCTGGGTTTGTATTTACCATTTTCATTTCTGATTGATTAGTTCAATTCTATCTAGGTTTGAACATCAACCTATATTGCAAGTCCTAATTAGAATTATATTTTAACCAGTTGCCAGTGATATGTGTAAATACATTGAATTTCACAAGAATAGATTTAAAGTTTTTGTGACCCATATTTGGATTTGCAGACTCCTCTACAATTATTTATTTTTATTTTTATTTTTTATGGTAGATTAAGTTAGAAGGATGTTCATGGTAGATTAAGTTAGAAGGCTCCTGATTTACTTATAATTTATGGGAAAATATCATAGTGAGTCAATATGGAAAAGCCAGTCAAAAAAGGCTGATATAGATTCAGGGCTTACAAGTATTTAGTACTAAAGTACATTTGACTGATTTTAATGGATAGACTAAGGATGAAGGAAAAAATTATTTTTCTGTTTGTCTTTAACTGTAATAACCAGGTGGTTGAGAAGATAGCAAAATGTTAGAGAAAGAATATTGGAACAGAGAATCTATGATTATTCAACATCTGGGGAAGTTAATGTTGAAAGATTTTAGATATCTATCATGATATATGGGTTTCTGTCCCATGTTCATAGAGATGAGATATAAAAGGGTATCTCAGAACTATTATCCCAAAAGAGGAATTTAGGCTGTGAGACAAAATAGAGATTTTTAGAAAGTGTAAAACAAGAAAATAAGAAACAAAGATTGAAAGATGTTGAGTTCCAAGTTAGGTAATATCTGAAGAATTACATTCATTTTCAAAATTATTTTCACAACCACTGTATCATTTGAATAACAGGAGCTGCTTCGGGAATGGAAGGCACCATTATTATCCTCATTTTACACATAAAGAAACTGGGGCTTACAATCTTAAAGTTGTTATGGCTAGTAAATCATCCAGCTGAATGCACAGCTGAAGCAGATTCAATTGCATTGTAAGGCATTAAGTTAAAAGAAAAAGTATAGAGTATACTGTAGGTTTAATAAGTATGTAGAAAAATGGTGGAAGCCACCATTATTAGAGAAACCTTCATGAATAAAGTGCCCATTATTTCACCAACTGCTGAGGTTATCTTGGTGTATAGCTCTTTTAAGAAGATATTTATGGTTTAATTAATAATTTTGCTGTTAACACTATGGCTAATTGTTGGAAGTCCTGGATAATTGTTAATGAAGAAAATAAATGCTGTTTTGACTGTTTTGTATGTAATGTTGACGATTTTAAAATGCCCAATGCAAGATATTACAAAATAATTGGTTAGAGCTGGAGAGATGGCTCAGCAATGAAAAGCACAGGCTACTGACACAGTCTTCTATTTTCAGGAACCATAAAGTGGCTCACAAGAATCTGTATCTCCTGTACCCAGGGGTTCAAAGCCCTCTTCTGGCATTTGTGAGATCTGACATTCTCTTCTGGCCTTTATTGGCACTGCACATAGGGATACACAGATACCCTATCAGACAAACACTTATATACATAAAACAACATCTAGAAAAATTTACAAAGTAACTAGTCATTTTAAAATATTGAATGGCAAACTACTATTGCAAACATCCCTTCATTACGCTATCCCATAAAACCAGACTAATTGTGGTAATATAAAACTACACTATGACACATCACTAGAGCAAGCAATTCTACATATATGAGGCAGTTATTGGAACAAGAAAAAGAGAAAATAACTATTTTACAGTTGGGGACATTAAAAAGGAAACTTCTGACACTCATTATTATCCTTTGGCAATTAGACAAGCATTGCATCATTCTCTGTTCCTGTAAATAGTCGCTATTTTATTCTCAGAGAGTTTATAAGTACATTTTCTTCTAGTCACCAAATTTAAGAAATTATTTATTTATTTATTTCCCAAATGTTGTACCCTCAGGGTCATCCTTTTCAGAATTCTTGCTTCCACCTGAACCTGGCAGAGACTGCTAAGGTCCCCAGAGTACTCTCCACGCCTCAGGACCTCGGGATCACCTTGGGATCACAGGTGAGTGGAAAGCAACATCAGCTCCAAAGAATTGCGGACAGCCTCATGCCAGCAGGAACAGGGACAAAGGAACCCTGCCTGACCAGAGGCTGGGATCCATTCCAGTAAGGGCCAGCCCTGCCATCTTCCTCGTGAACCCAGCCGAGAGTGCGAAGGGTCCCAGAGGACTCAACAAGCCACAGGACCCCTATCACACCAGGAACCTCATGATCACTGGAGTGCATGTGGGCGAAAGAAGCAACAGAGCTTCTTGGACAGGGTGCCTTCAGACCTTCATCCTCAGACAGGAGGCAGAGCTGAGACCCAGACCCTTGGGCACCTTCCTTGCCAGAGGTGAGTCAGCCTACAGGGAGGGCTCTGACCCCAGGACTCAGGAGGTGGATCAGAGCTCCAGACTTCTAGACACCTGCCCTGCAAGAGGAGAGCTTGATTTCAGAGAGTGCTCTGACCACTGGGACTCAGGTGAGAGTTGGACTCCCAGGAGTGCTGATAGAGGCTATCAGAATCACAGGAGGATCAAGCTCCAGCCTGCCTGAGACAGCTAGAACATTAACACCAGATTACCAGATGGCGAAAGGCAAACTTAAGAATCTTACTAACAGAAACCAAGAGCACTGGGCATAATTAGAACCCAGTACGCCCACCATAGTGAGTCCTGGATACCCTAACATACCCAAAAAGCATGACTCAGATTTAAAGTCATATCTTATGACTGTGGTAGAAGATTTTAAGAAGGGCATTTTTACCTCACTTAAAGAAATACAGGAGAACATTGCTAAACAGGTAGAAGCCCTTAAAGAGGAAACACAAATATCCCTTAAAGAATTACACAAAACAACAACCAAACAGATGATGGAATTGAAGAAAACCATCCATGATCTAAAAATGGAAGTAGAAACAATGAAGAAAACCCAAATGGAGACAATGCTGGAGATAGAAACCCTAGGAAAGAATTCGGTAACCATGGATGTGAGCACTAGTAACAGAATACAAGAGATGGAAGAGAGAATCTCAGGTGCAGAAGATTCCATAGGGAACATGGGCACAACAATCAAAGAAAATGCAAAGTGCAAAAAGATCCTAACTCAAAACATCCAGGAAATCCATGACACAATGAGAAGACCAAACCTACCGATAATAGGAGTAGATGAAAACGAAGATTTTCAACTTAAAGGGCCATCAAATATCTTCAACAAAATTATAGAAGAAAACTTCCCAAACTTAGAGAGATGCCCATGAACATACAAGAAGCCTACAGAACTCCAAATAGACTGGACCAGAAAAGAAATTCCTCCCGACACATAATAATCAGAACAACAAATGCACTAAATGAAGACAGAATATTAAAAGCAGTAAGGGAAAAAGTTCAAGTAACATATAAAGGCAGGCCTATTAGAATTATTTCAGATGTGTCACATGAGACTATGAAAGCTTCTGAAAGGTCCTGGGCAGATGTTATACAGACCCTAAGAGAACACAAATGTCAGCCCAGGCTACTATACCCAGCAAAACTCTCAATTACCATAGATGGAGAAATCAAGTATTTCATGACAAAACAAAATTCACACAATATCTTTCCATGAGCCCAGCCCTTCAAAGGATAATAAAGTGAAAACACCAAGAGAATTCTTCCCCCATTCCCCCTCCCCTTCATCTTTGAGATGGTGCACCAACCCTGAGCACCCCCTGCCTAGAACATCAAGGAGTAGGCAAATCCTCTCACACTGAGGCCAGACAAGGCACTCTTTCGCTACATATGTGCTGTGGGCCTAAAATGACAGGCATGGTGTGTGCTCACTGTTAAGTGGATATTAGCTAAAAAGTACAGAATGCACATAATTCACCCTACAGACACTAAGAAGCTAAACAGGAATGACGTCTGAAATTATGATGCTTTATTCCCAGATAGAAGGAGAATAAAACAATCTTAGTTGAGAGAGAGAGAGAGAGAGAGAGAGAGAGAGAGAGAGAGAGAGAGAGAGGGAGAGAGAGACCTGAATAGGAGAGGGGATGGGGAGGGGGAAAGGTCGTAGGGGATGGGGGGTGGGGGTGGGGAGTCAGGATCAGGTCTGTCCAGAGATAAGAGAAAAGCCAAGAGGGCCAGGAGAATGAATTGAAATATGCAGCTGCTGGTGGGAGGTATGTAGGGAAACTTTAGAAAGTACTAGAGAATTGGGGAGGCTCCCAGGACTCAATGTGAATGACCTTAGATGAGATTTCCAATAGTGGGGATATGGAACCTGAAGTGTCCACCTTCAGTAGTTAGACAGGACCCTCAGTGGATGGAATGGGGACACCAACCCACCTTTAAATATTTGGCCCAAAATTGTTTCTATATAAAAGATTGCTATAATTTTTTAAAAGAATCATGCCCCAGTACAGAGGAACGCCAAGGCCAAGAAGTGGGAGTGGGTGGATAGGGGAGCAGGGTCAGGAGAGGGTATAGGGAACGTTTGGGACAACATTTAAAATGTAAATAAAGAAAATATCTAATAATAAAAAAAATCATAACACCTAATGTTTGATTTTGTAATTCCTAAAATCTTACCAGGAAGACAAGATGTAAAATATTATTTCTATTTTATTTTAAAATACAGGCAAAATAATAGTTATAGTGATTGAACCTTATTCGCTGTAAAAGATTAATTAGTAGCACTGGTTTCAATATAAATAATTTATTATGAGAAATTCAATGCTAGCAATTGAGCCAAGTGCTTTAGAATCATTATTTGATTTAATCCTCACAATGAACTGACTATTATTATCCTCATTTTCCAGATAATAAACCTAAACCTTGAATAAGTCAAAAAAGTTATGCAAAGCTACACAGAAAATATGTAACAGATGTGGTTTTTAAGCTAGTTGTGACATTAAATCTTTCCTGTATGAGCCATTCAGTGATGTTTTATTGAAGAGCCACTAACACGGGGATGCAGTTGTAGGCACTGAACATTAAAGATTGTTATTTTACAAATAATGTGGAATGCTAAAGTATAAAAAACTAGAGTACAAAGCTTATTTAAATACACACAACACATTGTTTCTCTCACTGCAAAGTGTAGTTCAATGAGGTTGTATGACATGGTTCAGAAATAATGTGGGGGGAAGGGGAACTGTTGACAAGAGAAAAGGGTATGGAAGACTAAAATATGATTGAAGTACACTTGATGCCTGTATATCAATGACATGCAAGGACCATAAACTTGTGTAAGCCTTACATACATATAGTTAGATGACTGACAGTTCAATATTATATAAGACAAATCTGTAGACATTATGGTTAGTTTATAGAAATCTAGGCAAGGTTCAGACTGGAAGACTACATCCTTGAAAATTTAAGTTTTTCAAGGGATAAGAAATCAATCTAAGAAGAGTAAAGATCCAATCCTAGGAAGAGGTGTCAGCATAGACAACAATTCACAGTAAAACTAATATGCTTTAGATATTTATGTAATCATTTTGGAGAAAAATTTTATTGGAACCAAATTGTCACATATTCTTTGGTGAAAGTAATACTTCGACTTGCTTAATGAGGGAAGGATCTACTTCCTAGAGAAACTGTTGACTGTTCCACATGTAAAAAAGGAAACAAAAGTAGTGATTTGCAGTCAAGTAAGTGGGTGCTGAAAGCTTGACTTAAGAGAATGGCAGTGTGCATAGAATTAAATTGGTTTTGAAATCTTAATGAATAAGATTGAATTGTTGTTGGCTATCTTTCTCACAATGCTTTCCATTAAACTTAATTTTACTAAGATAAACTTACTCTGTTTTTAAAAATGCCAATGGGTAGTGTGAGTGTGTGTTTGTGTGTGTGTGTCCATGCATCAAATGTTAGTCTGGTGCTCACAGAGAGAAGAGGGTTGAAGTTTCTGTGGAACTTGAGTTATTGGTAGTTATTAGAAACCATTTAGTGCTGGGAAATTAATATTACAGTATTTTAAGTATTTCCAGTGTTCTAAACTGCTGAGTCTTAACCTAATAGTCCTAACCTAAAAGCGAAACCTTTTTATATTAAGCTATTAAATGTATAAATTTGTTCTGATCAAAGCTGTTGAACTTCCTTTTTGATGGGACAAGTGTAGATTCCTTACCTCCAGGTTCTGATGTACATATCTTACTTCGATTAGTTACAAATATTTAAGGATGAGGATTGATGTTGGCTTACTCTTGTGTTTATCACATGACTGTATCTGTAGAACAAAAATGTGTTTCTTATTGATTTAAACATGAATGAAAGCCAGGCAGTGGTGGCAGACACCTTTAATCTCAGTAATTAGGAGGCAGAGGCAGGCAGATAACTGAGTTCGAGGCCAGCCTGGTCTACAGAATTAATAGTTCCCGGACAGCCTGGGCTACACAGAGATACCCTATCATGAAACAAACAAACAAACAAACAAACAAACATATCAACAAAAACCAAAAAAGAACTAAAAATATGCACTTCTTACCTGAGCTTAATACATAACTGAATTCACAGTTGGATATATCTGATATCCATAACCTTTACATTTCTATTTCAATTATAATATTGTGTTGGAATTCATTTCAAGATTCTTATTTCTACCATTATAATTTCTATGCCTTTTATGATGTCCAAAATATTTTTCCAATTAAACAATCCATAAATAATTAATTAATAAGATTGTCTTATGTATTATGTATTTTGAATTGTAATATCTTTTCATTGTCCTCTACACAGAAACATTTATGATTCTTCTCATTACTTGCTTGGCAAAATCAGCTTTTAAGAAACTATATCTTTTATCTTTTGAGATTATAATATAATTACTTCTTTTCCTTCCCATCACTTCTTCCAAACTCTCACATAAACTTCTACAGACTCTCTTTCAAACTCATGGCCTGTCCATTTATTTAGTTTTTTTTTTTTTACATATATATGTACACACACACACGTGTGTATATATATATGTGTGTGTGTGTGTGTGTGTGTGTGTGTGTGTGTATACATATATAAATCTCTATGTAGATATTACTAAGTATATAAATATAACTTGTTCAGTCTGCATAATGTTATTTGAATGTATGCTTTTATGGCTGATTAGTTAGTATTAGAAAAAAAAGTTGCTGTGTTTTTCCTTGGGAAAGACTATCTTTGGGTTCATGCTGGTACAGTAAAGTGGCAGTGGTAGGGTTTCATTAAGATCCATGCTATCCTTTGCTTTTTGCTCTTTGCCCTGCTCGGTTGGCTAGAATTCCTTTACCAGTAATACCTTTTCTCTTGCTTAGTAGGTCTTAACTATAATTAGAGAGTCATTGTTTACTACCAAGTTATATTAACCAGTCTTGCAGCCTTAGTGTTATTGTGCCATACTGGTCCTATTGTGTTTATGAGTCATAGTTTGGTGAAACTGTTGGTTTTATGAATCCTTTAGAAAATTATATGGTGTCTTCTGGTACTGTGTAAACTAAACCCCACAGAGACCATCCAGAACACCAAGAAATAATAAAAGTTTCTTTATTAGATTTCCTGTGAATTTTTGAAAAAGTCTTCCACATGAATGGACTTCAGGAAAGAATAAGGACACCCAGTTTTCACCAGAAGGATGAATGGGAGTTGTAGAGCATTTTCTACTTTCCTCCTCAGTAAGTACTGTGCCTCAAGTGGCTAATGAAGTCAAATAGTGGTTGATTAAGTACACTATTAAAAGGCCTCCTGTAGGGAAAGTCTTACTGGTTCCTCTTATTTTTGTTGTTAGAGTTGGAATTCTGTTCATGTGTCTTCTTTTTTAGGTTTGTTGAAAGATTACTTTCCTGCTTTTTTCTCCAGCTTAGTTTCCCTCATTGTGTTGAAGTTTTCCCTTTATTATCCTTTGAAGGGCTGGGTTTGTGGAAAGATATTGTGTAAATTTGGTTTTGTCATGAAATACCTTAGTTTCTCCATCTCTTAGGGTCTGTATGACAACTGTCCATGATCTTCTGGCTTTCATAGTCTCAGAGGAGAAGTCAGGTGTAATTCTGATAGGTCTGCCTTCGTATGTTACTTGATCTTTTTCCCTTACTGCTTTTAATATTCATTATTTGTATTGTGAATTTGGTCTTTTGATTATTATGTGATGGAAGAAATTTCTTTTCTGGTCCAAATTTTTTGGCGATTTTCCCACTTAGGGATCCACCCCATAAACAACCACCAAACCCAGACATTAGGCAGATGCCAACAAGAGCTTTCTGACAGGAGTCTGATATGTCTCCTATGAGGCTCTGCCAGTGCCTGGCAAATACAGAAGTGGATGCTCACAGTCATCCATTGGACAAGCACAAGCTCCCCAATGAAGGAGCTAGAGGAAGTACCCAGAGAGCTGAAGGGGTCTGAAGCCCCATAGGAGGAGCATCAATATGAACTAACCAGTACCCCCAGAGCTCCTTTGAACTAAACCACCAATTAAAGAAAACACATGGTGGAACTTGTGGCTCTAGCTGTATATGTAGCAGAGGATGGCCTAGTTAGTCATCAATGGGAGGAGAGGCCCTTGGTCCTGTGAAGGTTCTATGCCCCAGTATAGGGGAATGCCAGGACCAGGAATAGGAAGAAGTTGGTTGAGGAGCAGGGGGAGGGAGACAGGATAGGGGATTTTTGGAGGGTAAACTAGAAAAGGGGATAACTTTTGAAATGTAAATAAAGAAAATATCTATTAAAACAATAACTCAAAAAGGCTTCCTGATCTTTATTTTATGCCAATTTGAGGATATAATATACTGTCTTGTAGTTTTCTGATCATACTTACTGTTTCAAAAACATCAATGTCACCAAAATTACTCATAAATAAAATGTTGTCATAATGAATTTCAATAATAGCTAAGAACGAAAATTATTTTAAACATCGTTTTTATCCTTGGCACTATTTTAACTGCCAAATTCTGTGCTAATTCTAAAATCTGAACACCTCTTCAATTATATTTCTAGCAAATGTTATCCTGCAGAAGATTCTCACCATCTATCATGCACTATGAAAAATGCATACAGATGCTTAACCTTCTGTACTCTTGTACTTCCATTTCTACTCATTACTGGACTGGTCATTTTCTTATAAAGTCTTCCAAATCTTGTAACAGAAAGTCTGCTAACTTATTCCCAACCCAGCTATGATGCACCTACCCCATGTTTGCTAATGGCTCCCTCTGTCTGTGGCAAAAAATTCTGCATATATTTATTAGGGAAAAATAAATTACAAGAGTAATTATTCACAGTGAGCAGCCTTCATGCTACAAACAATAACCCCTATAATTATATACATTTTCTTCATATTTTTGTTTGATGCTCTTTCTGAATTATGTCTGGCATTTAGTCTGGATGTATATGGTACTAGATTTTAGTCATCTTTCAAGCCATAAATAAGCTATTTTTTAAAATCATCTTAGTTCATGACCTTTCAGAATGAAAAAGACAGTCTTACAATTGTATTAGCCATCTTGGTAGATAAATACTTTCATCGTTTTACACCTATATATATGATCAGGTAATTTTGCAAATAAGATATTGAAAATCTATTCACTATCTTCTATGATCAAATACAAAAAAATGCAGTGAAACAGAAGCACAGTAAGATTAAAGTAGAATAAAGTATGTAGAGTTTAAAAAGGATGAGTAGAGTAGAGTAGAATAGAACAGAATAAAACAGACCAGACCAGACCAGACCAGACCAGCCCAGACCAGCCCAGAACAGAACAGAACAGCCCAGAACAGAACAGAACAGAACAGAACAGAACAGAACAGAACAGAACAGAACAGAACAGAACAGAACAGAACAGAACAGAACAGAACAGAACAGAACAGTAGAATAAAATAGAATACCACAGAGTTTTGGGAGAGTTTGTAACTTGTTTGAAGTATGGAGATAGATTAGTTGTGTATACTGACAGTCAATTTTTAGAAGCTTGATTCCTAAATTCTGTTATTTATACCATAGGAAATTTATTATTGGAGCCTACTGGAGGATTATTATAAAATATCTTCCAGCAGCGTATTAGATCTTGAGAGGTATAATTAGTTTTCCTATAAAGCACAGATATTGCACATGTTTACCATCTTCTTCATGTTGTTATTTTCTTGTCTACTTCTTTGTCTTGTTTATAAGTCCTTGTTAAATATTGACCACATGGTAGTTTGGGCATTCTAGCTGCTGTAACTGGAAACTGACAAAATTTCATGTATAACTGCATTAGTTAGGGTCAGGTATATGCTATAACATTGCATAAGGAATAAGATATTTTGTGACAATTTTTAGATTAAGTCCAATCAGCTAAATGATATATTTCTTATTTCTGGATAAAATCCCAATTAGGTGCCCCTATGCCATTCATCTCCATCTCTATGACAACTAGCACTAAGTATCTCATGTTCTCTGACTCCTGGTAGCACCTATATTTCAGCTGATACAAAGTCAACCTTTGTAGAGATGGCACCTCTGTTCTGGTGTGATCACCAAGAAGCCATAAAGGAGAATTACACAGCTTAGGAAGATAATTGATGAGCATCAAGTGTCCCTTTGCATAAATGACTTTTGCTTCTAGACTAATGGCCTCAGGGATCAAGAGACACATTGGAGACAGCTTGGATGCCTTTGTTTTACTCTACTTAATATGTGCCTGTTCCACAAACTTAAGGTATGAAGAGCAAACTTTCAATGAAGTGCATGCCTCTAGGCTAGTACTCTTAATGAGAAGTTTTCTTTTTGGTGATCTTTTTCTGATAGACTATTCACTTGTGCTAAGGCTGCCAGATCTTGACATGGTGGGTTTGCTGTGTCCCTCCATAAATGAAAAATAAATTTAAAAAAAGAAGCTAACAATTTACAAGGATTTATTAGTTTTACAGGGTTTTGACAACTTGATTTGCTCCCTCTTAATTTGTTAATGGTTGGTTCAGGCTGTAACAGCCTCCAGCAAGGCTTATGGCTCATGTTCAAGGCTCAGAACCTTGAAATGTAGGCTCAAAGCCCAGAGTGGTTAAAAAAAGAATCAGAAGTAGAAAAATAATGTGTCTTATCCAGAATGAAAGTACTCTCCCTCGACCCTGTGTCATATAAAAATAAACACAAAATGTAATTTTTCTACAAGTTGAGAGACTGATAAGCAATTCAGAGAATTGTACATGGTTTGTTCCTCAGCACATTCATTCATTAGGTTAGGAACCAAGGCCTTTGACCCTTATCCAAAATTTTTTTCATGCAGTTGTCTTTTGCTTCTTTTAAAAGATTTATAAAAATACTAGAATAAAATGCTAGGACGGTGCTCAATAGGATAATGGGTGAAGACAGAAAAGAATGATGGAATGGCAAACGTATTGGTCAATATTGTTTAATGCAAGTATGTACACCCACATTTTCCAACACAACCCACTGATTGGCATTTTCCTTTTGTGCAGAGTTTCTAGGCAAAGAATCAATACATCACTATTCTGCAGAATGCTGCCTCCCCCCCCCCCCAGTATCAAAAAAAAAAAAAACTCCTGGGAGCACTATGTGAGTCATAATGACAGGAGCTGGGTGACAATAAAAGTCTTGCATTATGCCACATTAAGAAACATCTTCCTATAAAACTGGTAAGCTGCCCAAATATTCCCCTGTGTAACTTCAGACACAACCATCAAATATTTAGCATGGATTTTTGGCTAATATGACTCATTTATTTCCCTAGATAGTCTACTAAAGCAGACACTGGCATTACTAGTCTTTCAGACACAAAGAAACAGCCATGAAGAGATTAACTGGACAAGACGTGCGTTTTTGGAGAAGCCAAACCGATCTCTTAGATCCCTTTACTACAATAGTCATTCCCTGCTTCTCTTGGCTCTAAGATCTGACAGGATTTTAGAAATTTTCTTTGCGGATTCTCTCCAGCTGCTGTATCTGCAGCCAGAGAGTTTATGATTGCTGGCTGGCATTGAGCTTCGCCAAGCACTCCCGTCTATAACCACACTTGAGTTTGTCCCTTCCCTATCCTCAGAAGGCTATTCTCATCCAACCTCCCCTGGACTTAGCATTAGCATCCCTCATGCTGAAAGACTCATTTTGTTTATTAAGCAGAGAAGCTAATAGAAGGCAGTAGAATTTAAGCTTCCCTGGGACTTGCTCTACAGGCTGACAAAATCATTCTTTTCTCTCTCTCTGTTAAATATTCATGGCTTTCCAACTTTTAGATACAAAGGTACATTTTGTTTTAAAATGTGCTGATCCAAGGCATACTGGATTGCATTGATTTCCCCCTCTTTGCATTTCGATTACATTTGAAATAAAGTGGTTCTCATTCATTTTTTTTCCTGAAATATGGACCTGAATTTATCTTTGTTTTTCTCTGTTTTCTCTTTAATTTTGTTGCTATTTAATGAAAAGACTGGAGTTCATAGAAAATTTACGTGTTTGATAGTTTTTCTCTTTTGACATTGTATACACACACCCACACACACACACAGAGTGAGAGAGAGAGAATCACAATTTTTACATGTTTCTTGGCATAATTTTAATATAATTTAAAGGCAGCTTTACAAAGGCATGATCCATTGCACTTGTCAAATATTTGTACAATGGAAAGAATTTAAAATACACATATTTACAAAGTTAAAGACAAGTCTTACCCTGAAACAGCCAAAAAAAAAAAAAAAAAACGATAGAAAGTGAAATGGGGGAAGAGGTGCCACTGTGGATTAAGGACTGTGGAAAGAGGTTAAGGTGCTGGGGTGGGAAGAGAATCCTGACTAATGCAGGTCAAATTTCATTTAACAGGGCGTTAAAACATACACTGTACAAGGCTTTCAGACTCTGAGAGGTAAATGTTTGGATTCTTGCTGTTTTCTGTTTCTTTTGTTTGTTTGTTTGTTTGTTTTTAGCTTCCAGTCTATGAGCTTCCAGTCTCATATACATCCTTATATTTTAATGAAAATGTAGCCTGTTGTTTAGCAAACTGGGCTTTTGCTCACTACACTAAAGCAATATAATATTTTGTAAGACTGGGAGAAGTCTTGGATTGAGAAGGAAAGAATACGATTTTAAAAATCATTGCTCTCTTTAAATAAGGCACTTTAATTTGGTCTTAGTCTTGGTACAGACAACAGTATTTAGGATTAAAGAATATTTATTAATAGAAAAGGTGTGTCCAGCAAATGATCGTTGATTGTAAATAGAACAAAGGTAAACATTTAGTACTTATTCAGATAAAGTTTTATAAAGATACAATAATGACTAAATACATTTTTTTAAATCATCACAGAAAATAGTGTGTCAGAATCATAATCACATGCTAGTGAAGGCAACTGAGGCTTTGGGTAGTCTGGTTTATCTGATCTAGAAAATTGTACATTTTATCCAGATTTTCAAGTTTTGTTGAGTATAGGCTTCTTTTGTTGTTGTTGTTTGTTTGTTTGTTTGTAGACAAGGTTTCTCTGTATAGCCCTTGCAGTCCTGGAACTCACTCTATAGACCAAGACAGTCTTGAACTCAGAAATTTGCCTGCCTCTGCCTCCCAAGTGCTGGGACTATAGGCATGTGCCACTACTGCCCGGCAAGTATATGCTTTTGTAGTAAGATCTGATGATTTTTTGAATTTCCTCAGTTTCTCTTGTTATAGCTCCCTTTTCATTTCTGATTTTGTTAATTTGGATGCTGTCTCTGTGACCTCTTGTTTTTCTGGCTAAATGTTTATCTATCTTGTTGAATTTCTCAAAGAACCACCTTCTGGTTTTGTTGATTCTTTGTATAGTACTTTTTGGTTCTACTTGGATGATTTCTGTCCTGAGTTTGATTATTTCCTGTCATGTACTCCTCTTGGGTATATTTGCTTCTTTTTGTTCTAGAGCTTTCAGGTATCTGTTAAGCTGCTAGTGTATGCTACTTCAGCTTGTTTCATGGGACCATTTGCTTGGAAAATTGTTTTCCAACCTTTTACTCTGAGGTAGTGTCTGTCTTTGACACTGAGGTACATTTTCTGTATTCAGCAAAATGCTCAGTCCTGTTTGTGCATCCAGTCTGTTATTCTATGTATTTTCTGGGGAACGGAGTCCATTGATGTTAAGTGGTATTAAGGAAAAGTGACTGTTGCCTCTTGTTATTTTTGTTCTTAGTGGTAGAATTGTGTTAGTGTGGCTATATTATTTTCGGTTTGCTGAAAGATTAATTTCTTGCTTTATCTAGAGTATAGTTTCCCTCCTTGTGTTGGAGTTTTCCATCTATTATCCTTTGAAGGAATATCCTTATGAATTTGTGGAAAAATATTGGTTTTTGCTGGCATTTTTGTTCTCTTATGGTCTGTGTAACATCTGCCCAGGATCTTCTAGCTTTCATAGTCTCTGGTGAGAAATCTTGTTTAATCTGATAGATTTGTCTTTATATGTTACTTGACCTTTTACCCTTACTGCTTTTAATATTCTTTGTTTTGTGCACTTGGTGCTTTGATTATTATATAAAGGGAGAAATTTCTTTTCTGGTCCAATCTATTTGGAGTTCTGTAGGCCAATTTTATATCTATGCGAATCCCTTTTTTTTAGGTCAGGGAAGTTTGTTTCTATAATTTTGTTGGAGATATTTGAAAACCTTCACTCTCTTCTATACCTACTATCCTTAGGTTTGGTCTTGTCATTTTGTCCTCAATTTTCTGGATGTTTGGGGTTAGGAGCTTTTTGCATTTTCTTTGACAGTTGTGTCAGTGTTTTCTACAGTGTCTTCTGTACCTGAGATTCTCTCATTGTCTCTTGTATTTGTTGGGAATGCTTGCATCTATGACACTTGGTTTATTTCCTATCTCCAGGGTTGTCTCCCTCTGTGATTTCTTTATTGTTTCTATTTCCATTTTTAGATCTTGGAAACTTTTGTTCAATTCCTTTACCTGTTTGGTTCTTTTAATTCTTTAAGGAAGTTTGTGTTTCCTCTTTAAGGGCTTCTAGCTGTTTACATGAGTTCTCCTGTATTTCTTTAAGGGATTTATTTATGTTTCTCTGTCACCATTATGAGATGTGATTTTAAAATCAGAATCTTGATTTTTTTGGTGTGTTGGAGTATCCAGGGTTCACTGTGTTGGGTAAACTGGTTTCTGATAATGCCAAGTAGCCTTGGTTTCTGTTACTTATGTTCTTGCCTTTGCCTCTTGCCATCTCATTATCTCTGTTGTTAGCTGGTCTTTCTGTCTCTGACTATGCCTTGTGTCTCCTGCAAGCCTCTGTATCCTTACTTCTGGGAGACCAGTTCTCTCGACAGGGGGTGGGAGGATATGGGTATGGAGAGCTGTGGTACAGGGTCAGCTCAAGTGGACAGAAGCAAGCTAGAAGGATACTGTCCTAGGCTGTTCTTCAGTGTCCTGATTGCTCTGGGTGGGTCCCACTTGGGCCAGCAATTTGAGCAGAAGTGGTGGTCTTACCTGTGCTCACAGGCTTGTCAGCACTCCTGGGAAACCTGGTCTCTCCTGATGGTATTTAGGTATGGAGCACTGTGGCACAGGATCAGCTCCAGGCATAGACAGAAACCAGAAAAATCCTGGTTAATAAATTATATCTATTTATATTATTTATATAAATATTTATATTTATATTATTTCTATTTCTTAGGCAAGTCCTATTATTCTGCTTATCTGTGGAATTTATTGATTTGGTTATAGTTACATAATTTTTTCCTTATGAATTATTTTATTTTATTTATTTTTTATTATTTTTATTATTGATTGACAAATATACAATAAGGGATTTTGGGAAATGCATACATGGTAACATAACTAGACCAAAGTACACACACACACACACACACACACACACACACACACACACACACACATATATATATATATATATATATATATATATATATATATAATGCTTTAGGTGAAGAATAAACATAAAATTTACCTCATAATTATTTTTAAGAATGCAATATTTTAGTAGTAATTATAATTACCATGTCATATTAACAGACCTCTTGATCTTACTTATTTGATATAATTTATTTTTTTATATCTGTCCTGATTGATTATTTTTTTCTTTTAATTTCCATTTTTATTAGATATTTTCTTCATTTACATTTCAAGTGTTATCCAGAAAATCCCCTAAACCCTCCCCCAACCCCCACCCTACTCTCCTACCCACCCCACCCACTCCCCCCTATTGGCCCTGGCATTCCCCTGTACTGGGGCATATAAAGTTTGCATGACCAAGGGGCCTCTCTTCCCAGTGATGGCCAACTAGGCCATCTTCTTCTATATATGCAACTAGAGACATAAGCTCTGGGGTACTAGTTAGTTTATGTTGTTCTTTCACCTATAGGGTTGAAGACCCCTTCAGCTCCTTGGGTACTTTCTCTAGCTCCTTCCTTGGGAACCCTGTGTTCCATCTAATAGCTGACTGAGAGTATCTACTTCTGTGTTTGCCAGGCACTGGTATAGCCTCCCATGAGACAACTATATCAGGGCCCTTTTAGCGCTATCTTGCTGGTATATTCAATAGTGTCTATGTTTCGTGGCTGATTATGGGATGGATCCCCGGCTACAGGAGTCACTGGTTGGTCCATCCTTTAGATTCAGCTCCTCACTTGATCTCTGTAACTCCTTCAATGTGTGCTTTGTTCTTAATTCTAGGAAGGGGCGAAGTGTCCACATTTTGATCTTCATTCTTCTTGAGTTTCATGTGTTTAATAAATTGTATCTTGGGTAGTCTAGGTTTCTGGGCCAATATCCACTTTTGATATAATTTATTAACCTTTGACCTATACTATACCAAATTAAGGAAAGAAACACTCTACATTTTGCTTTACTGAACTCACTTTTTTGGAGATTATACAAGAATCTGTACTTCTAGATGAATATTTTCTTAGCTTTTTATCATTGATGTACTTGCAGTAAAGATGGCATATAAACCATTATACTTATGAAATACTGGTGAGATATGCAACTGTAATAGGCTACCTTAGGCTGGTAACAACTAAATCTTCCAATGCATTAAAAAAGTTAAATTCTGAGATGGGGAAATGGTTCAGTTGGTAAGTGACTTGCTAGGCAAGCTTAAGACCTCAAAATCACCTCCTTTACATGCACATTTTAAAAAGAAATAAAACAAAACAACAATGACATAACTGGGGTGCTGTGTATTCTGGTTGCAATTCCAGCCTAGATATTCTTGGAGCCTGTAGGCTGGTCTCACAACCAAAATTATTGAGCTACATGTTCAGTGAGAGCCTGAATCACAAAAATCATAAAACTTGCTGGGGTGAGCACACATGTATAACTATATACTTTCAGAGACATACAAATGAACATTAACACAGAGATATAGATGAATTAAAATTAATTTCTATGTATAAATTATTATTTCTCCACATTTTAGACATTTTGTGGCTTGTGTGTTTATGTATGTATGTATGTATGTATGTATGTATGTATGTATGTATTATGTATACACTTATCCATATGTTCTTATAGCAGCCAGAAATTTTAACATCACATATTTGTCATACCATCTTAGTTTTTAGGGGTAGTGATAAAAAAGATGCCAGAGAATTTTGTTGTTGGTACTTTAGAAATAGGATTAATCTCTATCTTATTTCTGATGGATAGTTTTGATGTTTTTTTTTATTCTTATTGGATGATTTATTTTTTTAGACATTTATAGTATCATCCCACTCTCTGCTAGCTTTAAGACAAGGGCTCAGAAATCCACTAGCCTTATTGTGACTCATGTATGTGAGATGTTTCTTTATAATTTTCAGGATATTTCTGTAACTTGGTGGTTAATGCTTCATTGTATATTTTATGTGCATTGAATTTGTTTGGAGACCTTTAACCTTTTTTGTGTCTATGTCTTCATGTTGTGATATTTGGGATGGTTACAGGTAGTTTTTCTTTAGACAGACTTTCTACCCGACCTTGTTTCTGTCTTGCTCCTTTAGGTTCTGTGACTCAAGCATTTAAAATTTCGAGGTAGGCATTCAACCTCTAGATGCTGACCTATAAAGCTCTGGATTCACAAAACTGATAAATTGTTCTCTTTATCACATTTCTCTTTAATTTAGTATTTTTAGCTACAGATCTATTTACTTTGTTTTTGAACTTCATCGTTGTTAGTAAATTTCTCATTTGGGATTGCTGATCTCCAACCAAGTCTTGTCAGGCAGTTCTTAACTTCCATTTATTTATTCCACGTACTAGTAATATTTATTATTGTTCCTTAGGTGTTGTGTTTTGTGGATCAATTTCTTTTTTTTTTTCAACTTTTATTAGATATTTTCTTCATTTACATTGCAAGTGTTATCCAGAAAGTTCCCTATACCCTCCCCCCTCCCGGCCCTGCTCCCCTACCCATCCACTCCCATCCCTTGGCCCCGGCGTTCCCCTGTATTGGGGCATATAAAGTCTGCATAACCAAGGGGCCTCTCTTCCCACTGATGGCCAACTAGGCCAGTGGATCAATTTCTTACAGTACTGTGGTCCTAGCAATCTCAAAGGGTGATTACAGAAAGTGAAATGTCCTTTCTATTGTATTCAAAGCATCTTTCTTTGTCTATGATGTACTCAGATGCCCTAATATCTTATCAAGTTTCTTTAGCCGTTGTGAACTTATTTTCACTTATGGATAGTTATACTCTCAGTGTTTCAGCAGAGGGAAGAGAACTGGGAACTTTTGTCTGATCTTCTGGCTTTAATTATTGCTCAGTAATTTTGTTTGCATTCCATTAAAATTAAATGTCACTATGTCATGGACCTTTGCTATTTACTACTTAATCCTAATTTGCACTTTTTATTGAAGAGCAAATAAAATATGCTTTTGTAAAGACTGTTGAGAAAAATTAATTACTTCATGTGCAGTGAACTCCACTTACCTATGCAGTTATCCAAAATACATTGAGACCAAAGATATGTAATAGCACAGACAGGGGCAACTGCTACTCAGACATTTTCCTTGTTATGGTCCTCCGTATTTTTTTTTTTTTTTTTTTTTTTTCCTCACATTGCCTATACTAGTGTGTAAACATATGTCAAAGTATAAAGCATTTTGGTGAAAAATACAGATTCTGAGAAATTTTATCTCCCTCTTCATTTTAGAAATGGCCTTGTTGACATAGTATTATGTGTATCTTTACCAACATTAGGTCATTTTACTATTAAACCACACACACACACACAAGTAGAACATTTACTAACTTATTGACAATATATCCAGAGGTTAACAAGTTTTCTTTTTTTTTTTTTTTTATCAATTTTTATTAGATATTTTCTTCATTTACATTTCAAATGTTATCTCGAAAGTCTCCTAAACCCTCACTCATCCCCCCCGCCCTGCTCCCCTACCCATCCACTCCCACATCTTGGCCTTGGTGTTCCCCTGTACTGGGGCATATAAAGTTTGCATGACCAAGGGGCCTCTTCCCAATGATGTCCAATTAGGCCATCTTCTGCTACATATGCAGCTAGAGACATGAGCTCTGGGGGTACTAGTTAGTTCATATTGTTCTTCCACCTATAGGGGTGGAGACCCCTTCAGCTCGTTGGGTACTTAATCCTGGCTGTACCATTGACTATGGGAAATTGTGTGCTGAGGCACTTTGAGCCTTAGCTTTCTCTTCAGTAAAACAGGCATGACAAAATCTGGCAACATTACAGAGTAGCTGAGAAATGTACATGTCAGAATGCAAAACTTGTTTTAAATTACTAATGGCATTTTTATACATTAAAAAATAGACTTCTAGAATTTGAGAAACTTAACTAAGGTGTACAATTTAGAAAATTTGAAGATGGTGGCTAGGGAGAAAGATCAGTTGGTAAAATTCTTGTTTTAAAATAACAGTCATGTTCATCTTGATCCCCAGAATCCAAGTTAAGAAAATTAAGCCTGGCTTTGTGTTCCATGTTTGGAATCTAAGCAGTGAGAAAGGGGAGGCAAATAGATTACAGAAGCTCTTAAGTCAGAAAGCATAGGAGTCCCAAACCAGTAAAATACCCTGTAGGGAGAGAGAGGGAGAGAGAGAGAGAGAGAGAGAGAGAGAGAGAGAGAGAGAGAGAGAGAGAAAGAGAGAGAGAGAGGTGGAGGATGAGGAGGAGGAAGGAGGAAGAGAAGAAGAATAATTAGAAAAGTATTAATAATACATGAGGAATAACACACAAGATTTTTATACATGAACATATATATTCATGTACGCACTCAGCATGTACATGTACACCCACAGTAAAATATTGTGAAAGAGAAAAAAATAGGGATAGAGTTCATACACAGTCCATTTTAAAATCTAGTCACTGATAGGGATCAATGAATGCAAATCAGAAAACTACAAAGATGATAGTTATAACAATGAATCTAAATTTTAGCAAACCATATTATCTGCACATATTTGGAATGCAAATATCTGTACATGTACATTTTTGGAATAACTATGTGACTCAGATACATATTTGATCAATATTTAGTATAATAGACATTTGGAACAGCTAAATGTTTTGCCCAATGTGGCACAGACTATAGGAATTCAAAGTCTACCTTTGGCATGCTTTTAACAACAGCACTATAGAGGTTCTCTGCTTTGGAGAGTCCTGTACTATATCTTGAGAAATATGGATATAAATATGTTTAAACAAAGTAGGTTTAGTCATTGCTGTAGTATGTACAGAAATTCACAGAGAAATATCACATGATAAGGTTCTACATTGCTCATAAGTACCTAGAACTCCATGATTGCGGAAAATTGAAGTCTTCTAGATTTTTCCACAATTAAACTCACTTAGGCTATCATTAATTCCTCTGTTATGCATTTATGGTGTACCCTTGTACCTGATTTAATATCCTCTTTTTTGACTAGCATTTTGCAATGTATGAACTTAACGGACCACTAGTATTCAACAATGCAAAAGCTAAGATCTATTTATATAGCTTGTAAAATCTAAGGCTGATACCCAGGCTTCAGTATAATTCTCCTAACTATATTCTCAGAAATATATTTAAAAATGCCTCAATTTATATATTTTGCAGTCTTTTCTTTGGTTCCAAAAAATGTTTCAACATTGAAACATCATTTGGGATAACATGAGTCCCCATTAATCACTCAAATTTAGTTAAAGAGTAAGTTCTCTCTTGCATCCTTTGATGTGGGAGCTGTGTTTTGTGTCCACATAGGGAAAGTAGTGGTTGGAAAAATAACCTGGCAGCATCTATCTAAAATTAGCATAAAAAGGATCCAGGATCAACAAAATCAAAAGCATAAACCAATGCTTGCACAACATGCTCAACAAATATTTGCTGAATAAATGCATATTTATGAAGCTAGTAGGAAATTTTCAATCTTAGGGTAGAGAAACAGAATGTTCTTCTAGCCAAAGAATCATTGATGCACAGAATTAAAATTTAAAGACTATGAAAACAGAGCTGGTGGTGGGAGGTTGCATGGCACAGCTTGTAAAATGTTTATAGCACAAGCATGAAAACTCAAACGTGATGCCCTGGAATCCATGTAAAAATACTGGATGTGGTAGCATATGCTTGTAATTGTTGGGCTAGAGAGAAACTACAGTTTGCTAGTAAGCCGGGCTAGTTAAACTTGTAATGTCCAGTTTCAGTGAAAGAGCTTGTTTCAAAAATAAGGTGAGGAGAAATTGAGGAAGACACAGTGTACTGATCGTTGGTCTTCATACACATATGCAAACATGTACACGGGCAAAAAGTTATGAAGACCAGGTTATCATTCCCACATGAATATTAATATCTTCACTTTCTTTCTGGGTACTGGTAACTCAGTGAAAGAAAATGCAGATTCTGGATTATAGAACACAAACAGAGCTGGTGGTAGGATGTGGCATGGCACAGCTTGTAAAATATTTACTGTATATGAATGAAAGCCCAAATGTGATGCCCTGGAATCCAAGTAAAAATACTGGATGCGGTAACGTATGCTTGTAATCATAGGGCTTGAGAGAAGTCTAGCCCACAGAGAATTCAAAAGTTTAAAGTGCTGGAGTTTGAGAACATCTTATTTGCAGCGAGTTATTTGGAAGACAGAAATGAGCGTGGTTAATACTGTAGTAATGATGACTAGAATCACAGGAGTGAGTCTGCACCGGCAAAAAGATGCTTGTCGACATTTGGGTCAGTTCACAATCTATTGATTTCTTTCACAATCTGTTTTTATTACTCACAGACTCCTGTTAGCTCCAGCAGCCAACATTTCAGCAATGACAATTTCTCTTAAGCCTGCCAGCCTGGGTGCTGTTGAGGGCCTATGAAATATGAAGGTCCATGTTTTCTTTAATTGGGCATGTCCCATTTAATAATGTAGGATAGATGCTGAAAGTTTGAGTAGATTTTTCTTACAAGAAAAAGAGAAGGTGAGAGAAACAGACATTCGTGTGTGTGTGTGTGTGTGTGTGTGTGTGCACGAGTGAAGGAAAAATAGAGAAAATAGCTGCTTCCTGAAGTCAGTCATCACACTCCTAGCAGGAGGTATGACTTACAGGTGCCACCACTTGACCAAAAAAATATAAAGATCCAGATCATCCATTATCTTGGATTGCTAGTAAAATTACAAATGTTTACACTCTTCTCTGTGCTGAGTGCATAGAAAGATCAGTCACTGACTCACATAGTTGTTTGTTAGGTCTGTTATGCAATCAAACTCACCTTACATCTGTACACCAGCTTGTTTTTTCTTCAGGTAAAGCAGAGATGCTCATGTGAGTTCAGTATGTAGAATGAAGCATCTCTAACCTTAGATAATACCTTCGGAGTGTTTGGTAAATGTCAATTGCAATAAATGGAAACAGCAGATATTTGAGATATATTTGGTGTCCCTCAATAAAAAAATGAATAAAACCAAACTGATATTTTAAAAATGTATTTAGCCATTTAATAAACATTTATTAAATCACAAAGATTTATTAAATATTAAAACAAATGTGCTGTGTGCTGGAGGTTTGGGATTTAGAGGACATTTTCTGTCTTTTGTTTCTATTAAATCCCCTGGTGGGGTGGAAAGGAGAATATGTGTCTAGATATAGTTACAATATAAAAGAATCTGGCTTTGTATCATGAAGCATGAAACTATAAGATCAGCAAAAGTAGGATCTCATCCAACTGTAAAGACAAAGCTCCCTGAAGGTAGTACCTCCTAGTCATAGGCACAGAGTGAGAATATAACCCAACCAGAAAGAGAGCACAGAAAATCATTGCATACAGATGGAATAATACTCTCAGAGTTTGTGGGACATTTAACAATCTTTAATATACAGGACATTAATTCTAATTTACTATGAGGCACAATTAGAAGATTGTTAGTGGTGAGTCAGATATTTTTACCAGATTCTAGAGCATGGCATTATTGGCAAACTCAACAGTAGATTGTATTATATTAGTATATCATATTATTTACCATACTTCTTAGAAGATCTAGTATGCAATAAGGCTTTATGATTTTAATGTGGATCTGTAACTCAAATTATGTAAAATCTCAGAACTTTCGTCACTTTTCCTTCTGATATTGCTATTCATAAAACCACATTCTCTATAGTTCAAGTTATCATGTATACATGTTTACTTTTTAATTTTATTCATTCCACACTGTCTTATTGTACATACCTTCTTTAAAATAAGTTTTTGTTCAGATGTCACAGGACTTAGTAAATGGGAGACTCCTGCTTTTCAATATTCAGTTCTATTTAAGTTGTCTTCCATAGGTCCATGTAATCCCAATCCCAATCCTAGAAAATAAAACTTGGAAAGCCAATTCTAAAACTCAGAAAACACCCAAGATTTAAAGTAACTAGTAATACTTTGAAGAAGGATAATCCAAGCATATAAACTGGATGATTTAAACATATATTATAGTAAACTAAGTATTATGGACCTAAGGTAACTTAATGTATAAATTAATGAAATACAGAAATTTTTGACAGAGACTTATTTAGATATCATGAATTTTATATACAACAAACTATTAAGAGAAAAATTATAACATTTTCAACAAATTATACTGGATATGATATTTCTATATGTTAAACATATAAGTAAGTTTGATATTTTGAACTATTTTATAAATGAAACATAAATCAAGTATAAAGCTACATGTAATACTTAACATTGAAAAGTTGTTAGAAATAAAAGCTAAGATAAGAGACATTGAAATTCAGACCGGTGAATACCAATTTGATTATACCAGAAGACTTGATAGTTGAGATGACACTTGTATCAAAACATCCTAAATTATACTTAAACATAAAAATGAGGAGTGCTATTGAAAAATGATAAAGAAAAAGGTTCACTTGCACTGTGGTCAATCAGGCCATCCTTGTATGGGGAATAAAGAGAAGAAAGGGGCTTTATTTATATTTGGCTGCTGATGTCACAAAATTCAACAGATACTTGTTTATATTTATAATTTTTATACACAGTCAATATTCAACCCAATCCTTGGACACCTGTGAATTCATGAAGATTATAAACTTTTATATTCTACTTTTAAAAAGACAGGAAAGAGTGGTTTAAATATATTTGACTCATGGGCAGTGACACTATTAGAAAGTGTGGCCCTGTTGGAATAGGTATGGCTCTGTTGAAGGAAGTATTTCACTATGTGAGTGGGCTTTGAGAGCTGTTAATGCTTAGGCTCTGCCCACTACACAAGAACCCCCCTCCTGGTTGCCTTCCACCAAGATGTAGAATTCGCAGCTCATTCTAGAGCACCATGTCTGCCTGAATACTAATGATGTATCCTGCCATGATAATGGACTGAACCTCTGAAAATTTAGTTAGCCCCAATTAAATGCTTTCTTTGGTAAGAGTTGTCTTGGTCATGGTGTCATTTCACAGCAATAGAACCCAAATTACGACAGTGTGTATTAGCAAATAATACTTCTGTGTGTTTGACCTCAGTTTCCAAGATTCTGAGACAGAAAGACAACAAACCTGCACTGTAAGTAGAATCTTTGGTTTTGCTGACATATCTAGCTGCCATCCTGAAAAACACAGAAAGTGCCCAACTAAATTGTATTATTATGTGATTAGATAGGACCCAATATCCCAAGACATGATAGTTGAAAATAATAATCTTGTACAAACATACATTGAATAATGACTAACATCTATCTATTTTGCATCTGCTTGAATTTCTCAGGTTCAATTACTAAACTGTTATCCTATTCATTTTAATGTAGATGCCCAGCAACAAAGCCTGCAGCAACGTCATATTTGTGCACGTGTGTATACCCAAATACATGTATTTTAGTGATAAGAATTCAAAATAGTCTTCTTAGATGACACTATCTCTAAAAACTGAGTTTCATGGAGAGTTAAAATAGAGAAATAGTTGAAGGAAAAGTTGGATATTTTCTGTGTACTTAATACTCATATCAAAGCTTATTTAACTCTTGTAAATTTTAGAGGATAGAAGCAGAAATAGTGTTAAAACCTAGCTGTATCTTTTAATATTAATAACTATACACAAAGAACTAGTGAGGTGGTCCAATAGATAAAGCTACTTGGTGACAACCCTGATGATCAGCATTTAATGCCTGGGACTCACTGTGAAAGGAGCAGACTGACTCCCACAAACATTTTTCTAACTTCCATACATGAGCAATGACATAAAAGCACGCACACACACACAGATACACACACACACACACACACACACACACACACACACACAGAGACACACACACACACACAGAAACAGAGAGAGAGAGAGAGAGAGAGAGAGAGAGAGAGAGAGAGAGAGAGAGAGAGAGAGAGAGAGAGACTTGTAAATTAGAAAATAACTATATAATACCTAAGGGACACAGAGGAAATGTTCATTGGTGACTTGAGTAAGCTCAGTGGGGCTAAGAGTTTGTTGTATGATGATCTGCGTGTCTTCTTGGATTCCTTAGTGAATGATATGCAATTAGTTGTTAAATAGGAATGTGTCAGCCTGTGTTTTGAATTCATTTTGCACTCAAAATTCCCATTGTGGTGACCTGAGTGCTGGTCTTACTAGAGCATACCAACCAATGCTGAACTCCTGTTTTCTTGCATAGCGTTCTTTCTTGATCCTCACTGTTTGTCTTTCTCTAAGAACTGCAAACATTCCTAGTTTTATGAGACAGGCTCTCTCTCTCTCTATTATTATTATTATTATTATTATTATTATTATTATTATTATTATATCCTAGCAGAAATGTGTATCCTTGAACCTGGCATCCTGCTGTATTTTCTCGCCTCTTCTTGATTACGGACTGCAGGTTCATCCAGATCTCTACTTTTCCTGAACATGGGGATTCTCATAATGTATTCTGCTTGTTCACTCATGTCTGCTGTGCCAGGAGGTATCATTATAGAAACCCTCAAGCCTTCTATCACACCTTGATCTACCTTTTTGCCTGCTTTTTCTCCCAACACCTGCATCTGAGCCCCATCTGCATGCAGCTTTCTCAATGCTAAACCCATCTCTGCTGACTGAACTTTGCCTAACATAGCTTCTTCTTCTTCTTCTTCTTCTTCTTCTTCTTCTTCTTCTTCTTCTTCTTCTTCTTCTTCTTCTTCTTCTTCTTCTTCTTCTCTCTTCTTTTTTTTTCTGAATAACTGTTTGTATAACCTTTGTAAAGCACCACACGAATAGACAAAACACTGCCAAAAACAATAGCCAAATACAAACCCTGTGGAATGAATAGTAAAATAAAGTAGGTTTAACAATTTCCTTACTGTTTCTATTTGCCCATTGTTGTTTCAGAGAATTAAGAAAAGGGATTATTTTGCTATGGCCCTGTGGAAAAAATAATGTTGTATTATTATGTTTGAAAAAACTTCAATCAGTAGACATTTAAAGGATACAAAATTAGTGACAAAAGGGGATTTAGTGCTTAGATTTTGGCTGTGAATAAGAAACATTTTCTAAAGGAGTAATAATCAACGAGTTAAAGTGTAATTTGAGGACAGGGCTTGAGTGATTCAGTGATGTAGTCACATAAGAGTGCACACTTCTTTTATATATTTGTTTTCCTATTAGCGATATAGTTTTCTGATAAAAGAAATGATAAAATCATGTAATTGTATTGAATCTTAATTAAATAAAATAATGAATTGGTTAAACTTCTTCATTAATGATTTTATTTCATAAAATGAAATATTGAGGACAATGGTAGTTAAGAGAATTATCCAAGAACATTACATAAAGCAATGAAATAGGCATTGACTTGCTGTGCACCTGAATTCTCCCGATTCCGAAAGTAGAAACCAGTGTAGGCAAAGAATGTTTTTCTTACTTTATTTTTATCTGAAATTTTACAGGATCAGTGATTATTGTCTTTTTTCCTTTTACTCCATTTTTTAAATTTGTATACTTTTTAATTTCTGAAAACCTGTTAGGCTTAAATAAATGTTATAATGTACTACAAGGAATCTTGGTGTAGTATGGCAAGCAATGCTCAAAATGAGAAATTAACATTGACATATTATGAATATCTAATACATAGATACTACTAATTTCTACCAGTTCTTCCACTGAAGGATTTTAGTGGTTTAATATAAAGGCTAGAATCACAGACGGTATTCAAATTTCAAGTCTCCTTTTGTGCCTTTAATACTTAGATGTTTGGGGTAGTATGAATAAGAATGGTTTCCATAGGCTCATGTATTTGAATGGCCTCCATAGGCTCATGTATTTGAATGGCCTCCATAGGCTCATGTATTTGAATGACCTCCATAGGCTCATGTATGTGAATGCTTAGTCAAAGCTCCAAGTAACATTATTCAAGAAAGATTAGTAGGTATAACCTTGTTGAAGGAAATGAGTCTCTGGGCATAGTTTTTGAGGATTCAACAGCCTAAGCCAGACCCAATGACTGATTCTCTCTCTCTCTCTCTCTCTCTCTCTCTCTCTCTCTCTCTCTCTCTCCCTTTCTCTCTTCTTGAAGCTCATAGATCTGGATGTTGAACTCTTAGATACTTTCCAACACCATGTCTGCGTATGTGCTGCCATGTTCGCCACCATGCAACTAATGGACTAAGCTTCTGAAATGTAACCAATATCCTACTTAAATATTTCTTTTATAAGAGTTTCCAAGGTCACAGTGTCCCTTCACAGGAATAGAACAATAACTAAGACTATATTGTAGACAACGGTGGTCTATTATTTTACCAAGTGTCCCTAAATTTGAGTTTAGTGTATATTTCTATGGTTAGATTTAGAATATGTGGATGTTTTGTGGGCAGGTTGGTTTTCAGGGTTTTGTTTGTGTGGTTTTTTTTTTGTTTGTTTTATTATTTTTTTTTTTCAGTTTTGTCTTCCTTTTGTTTGGTTGGTTGAGAATTGCATAGAGGTGAGGTACTTTTCTCATTGCATCATATTACTGTCCTATATATTTTACCAGATTAGTACATTTCTGATGATAATAAATTCTGTTCACTTATCAAATTGTGTGAGCACTAGTCATGGTTAATCACTGTCTTCCTAAACTTACTTCATCAAGGAAATGTTTAGACCATGTGATGAAAATTCTTCTTTTGAAATTTAAACAGAACTGTCTGTGACACAATAACATATGATAGTGAATGAATGTGAACTTCAAGGAAATAATGTACCCCAAAGGTCAGCATGAGGCCACTGCAGCACCTTTACCTTGAACAATGCAAGTCATTAGATCACATTCTGATCCCTCATTTAGAAAATCTGTGATGCTGAGTCATTGTAAACACAGCCCACTGATGATTCCAATGTTACAGAGAAGTCCTCTTCTGCCCTATTCTTTCAATCAGATTGGGCAACAGTTCCCGAAATCAAGACAATTAAAGATGAGAAAAAATATTTTTCCCACAAACTCAATGATTTCTCTCCATGTTCTTTGTTTGGCTCCATTGCTTCTAGATGGTGAGACAATGGTGACACCAATGGCGAGACAGAGTGTCATGGCAGTAGGAGAGTTTGGAAGAGAAAGCTATTTGTCTCTGTGTAGAAAAGAAGGCAAGTTTCAGGAACAGATTTGGACCAGGGAAAAGATATAACTTTCAAAGGTACATCTTTGCTACCTTATTGTTGCTGGATAGTTACCAGACTTCCTAAAATTGTGCCAGTGGTAGGGCACCAAGCCTTTAATACTCAAGCTCATAGGAACCATTTCATATTCAAACTGTGACCATTGGTAAGCTGTTTTGTCAAAAAATGCTATGTTACAAGGTAAAAGACAGAAATACAATTACTTTCATAAAGAATTTCCCTCAGCACTTGTGTGGGAAGATTGCCACAGTGCAAGGAAAAGCAACAGCAGGCAAGAGAAGCAAATGAATAAAAAAAAAAAAAAAAAGACAGAAAGAGTGTTTGTATGTTATCTGTTGTGCAGTTGGTGATATCCCTTCCCTCACACAGGCTATTTTTCATGAGCATTTCCATCCTCTATACAGAAAGTGGAGATATTATTCAATGATTGTCAGCAGTGAAAAATGTATGGAGAGATAAAGAAAGGAGTTTTCCTCTTCGTGACAGGGTATAAGAAGCTATTCCCTTTATCAGAGGATCTGGACTCTAATGAATGGATCCCACTGTGCTTATCCATCTACTGAACAGAAGACAAATCTAGCCCCACCACTCTTGTGCTGGCAGCCTGGGCTCTCCTGTGTGCTACTGTGTTCACAGTCCTCTGTTCTTGTGAATAAACTATTTACTATCTTCTTTTACAAGCTGTAAGTTTGTCCAGAAGCAGGGCCGGCACCCAAATTAAGCAATGTGATTATTCCATGCTAAACCAACAGAAAGAAGCTTTCTACTCATAAAACTATCTGAACTTGTGCCCTTAGCTTATATTTATGCCTTCGTTTTTAGCACTTCAAGCCTATGCATTTCTTCTTCCATTGAAAATAAGCAAAACTTTCCATGATTTAGATCTTCATTAATTAAAATTCACTTCTTTCTAAGTGATAAGATCAATTTTAGTTTTTAGGTATTATTTATCAATATTTTTGTAAATGCTGTATAGTCACAATGTGTGGATCTAATGCTGTTTTCTAAATCTAGCATCATGCAGCATAGTCTATTGTGAACTTTTGAAAAATTATATTAAGAATATTACTAAAGATTAAAAAAGAGATATCAAAAGGCATGATGATGACAACCTATAACTCTAGCATTCAGGAAGCAGAGGCTACTGAATTGAGAATTTAAGGCCAGCTTAGGCTACACAGGAACATTTTGACTAAAAAAGTAATCGATAATTAAACAATAAAGATACTATTTATTATGATCTTAGTTCTATTTTTAAAAGTATAGTTTTCAAAGAATATACAAGGATACATTCATAAGAATAGATATGACATTATATAAAAAGAAACATTTGCCAAAATTGTCATCAATACCTCAATTGTTGACTAGTAGTTCATCCATACAGATATATATTGTATAACTATAAGAAGAAAAATGATAATTTCATTCATGTATATATGCTGAAGTTGAGAGATTGTCAAAATTCTTTTTTTTTTTAAATGGCTTCAGAGCTTTATTGTAGAAAGACAGAAAAAGAAAGGACATAAAAGAAAAAAAGGGGCTGGCCACAGGAACATGGAAAGCAGGAGGGGCAAAGTGAAGAAGGAGGGCTAGAGATGAGAGTTAAAAAGATGAGAGCTTAAGACCCCAAATACTTTTATATAACAAGAAGCAAAGTAAAATAACATGTTCTGAGATTCTATTTTATTCTGTTTCTCAGTGAAGTTGTTCACATTGGAGAATTCTCATTTTTTACAAATTTGAGGATATAGCATCTGATCACATATTGAATGTGCAGAATACATACATAAAGCAAATGTTGAACACTGTGGCCACTGTCATGGGCATTCATCTGCATCTCAAGAGGCCTGCTGGTTCCAAAGATAAACAAGTAACTCTGTCCCCTAAGTCATCAAAGTCAGAATCTCAGGCATACTAGACCTGATTGAAGGAATCAGTACACAAGTCCATGAACACATTATATTAAAAACATTCCTCTTGTAAAAATCCAAGAAATATGAGACACTATAAAGAGATCATATCAAAAAATAATAGGATTAAAAGAAGAAGACAATTCCCAACTCAAAGGCCCAGAAACTATTTTTCCTTAAATCATAAAAACAAATTTCTCCAACCTAAAGACAGGTATGCCTATAAACATAAAAGAAACAAACAGAACACCAAAGGATTGGACCAAAAAAAAAAAAAAAAAAATTNTTCCCACTGCCACATAAAAACCAAAACACTACATATATAGAACAACAACAACAACAATTATATTAAAATTTGCAAGGGCAAAGGCTAAGTAGCATACAATGGCAGACCTATTAGAGTCATATATATCTTCTCAACAAAGACTCTAAAAGCCAGAAGAGCCTGGGCAGATAGATGTCTTGCAGTCTCTAGGAGAATACAGGCTAATATTCTTACCAAAACTCCCTATCAAAATAGATTGAGGAACAAAAGATACTCTATAACAGAACCAAATTTAAACAATATCTATCCATAAAGGTTTACAGGAGATGCTAGAAGGAAAACTCCAATTAAAGGTAAACTAAACCAGAGAAAAGAGGAAATAAATAATTTCACACAATTAACATAAAAGAAGGGAAGGAAACACACACAATGAACAAAATCAAAATAACAGGAAGTAACAATCATTGCTTATTATTCTCTTGCAATATCAATGGACTCAATTCCCCAATAAAAAGACAAAGGCTCTTCCGAAGGTGATAAGTTCAAATCCCAGCAACCACATGGTGGCTCACAACCATCCGTAATGAGATCTGGCGCCCTCTTCTGGACTGTCTGAAGACAGCTTCAGTATACTTACATATAATAAATAAAATAAATCTTAAAAAAAAAAAAAAAAAAAAAAAAAAAAAAAAAAAAAAAAGACAAAGTCTTGTAGGAGGGACTTAGCCAAGCAGGCCAAGCTGCAATGCTAGTGCATGCACAGCTGATGCTTTCTGCCTGAGCCAAAATAGAATCTACCAGCATAGCTAGGGGCCTCTGATGCTGAATCAGGTGATGAAGTGAGCCAATGGGAAAGAGACAGCACCACATCTGGATAGTTGAGAGCTACTGAGATGCTAGGAGGGAGTATAAATGTTTGTCCACTTTCTGCAATAAATGAATCTGCTTTTTGACACTTGCCTAAATCCACCAAGATGCTGTCTCCATTCTGAATATCTATGCCCCAAATACAAGAACACTCACATTCATAAAAGAAAAATTGCTAAAGTTAAATCGTACATTGAAACTCAAACACTAATAGAAAAGAAGTGCAGACAAACACTAAGGAGATAAATAATGAAACTAAGAGACAGTATGAATCACATGGACCTAACAGATATCTATAGAACATTTCTTCCAAACCAAAATAATATACCTTCTTCAGTACCTCATGAAAAATTCTCCAAAATTGACCATATATTCAGCCACAAATAAATCTCAACAGACACAAGAATGCCAAATAACCTCTTTTATCTTATGAGTCCACCATCGACTGAAACAACCAAAATACCAATAAAAAGCCTACAAAATCTTTGGAACTGAAAATTTTTCTATCCAATGACCATTGGGTCAAGAAAGATAAGAAAAAGAGAGAGACACAGAGAGAGAGAGAGAGAGAGAGAAGGGGGAGAGAGTAACTAAAGATTATCTAGCACTCAATGAAAATAAAGGTATAACATATCTAAGCATTGGGAACATAATGAAAGCAGTGCTGAGTAAATTTCATAACACTAAGTTCTTTCATTAAAAGGAAAAAGACCTTCTTTCTACCTGATCCATTCTGCTGGGACAGACTGCTTGCTAGTCTGATCTCTTGAAGAAACCACATCCTGAGATATCCCAGGAGATCTGCTGCACTCAGAGCATTTGGTAAGACCCCTCCTGAAGTCCCACAGCTCTTGCTGGGAGCCCAGTGGACTCAGGGATCCATAATCACCCACAACCCCAGAGGGCTGAATACCACAACCCTTGTCCCCAGTCCTTTCTGCTGGGGTAGACTACTAGTTATTCTGCTTTCCTGAAGATATTACATCCTGAGGCATCCGAGAACTGTTGTACACAGGGCATCTGACACCACAGCCTGAGACATCCCAGGAGATCCAATGTACTCAGAGTAACTGACACAACAGCCTAAGGCATCCCAAGAGATCAGCTGCCCGCAGGGCAACTGACACTACAGCCTGAAGGCACCGCAGCTTAAAGGCATCCCAGGAGCTCCCCTGTACACATAGATACTGGGACAAAAGCCTCCCTGGAGTTCTGCTGCACACAGTGAAACAGAAACCACAGTCCATAGCCATCCCTGGAGAACAGCTTCACACAGGACAACAGCTTGATTGCTTCTCTGAAGAACCAACAGTCTGAAGGCCTCCCAGAAGATTTACTACAGCCAGGGTAACAGATCAGCAACTTTTCTCCCCTTCTGAAGACTCCCCAGTTGGAAGGCTTCACAGGTCTACTACATCCAGGGCCTTAGGCCCAGCAGGAAAAATGAAGAACCCAGGGACAAAAGACACAGACTCCAGACAGAGTCATCCAGAACAGCAAACACCAGGAATAACCAGATGGTAAGAGACAGGAACAAGACTATACACAACAGAAGCCAATATACTTGGGCATCATCAGAACCCAGTTCTCCTACCACAGCATGCCCTGGATACTTGAACACACCTAAAAAATCAGGAAGCTGATCTAAAATACTATTTCATGAAGATAATAGAGCCTTTAAAGTAGGATATAAATAACTCACTGAAAGAAATACAGGAAAACAGAGATAAACAGGTAGAAGACCTTAAAGAGGAAACGAATAAATGCCTTAAAGAAATACAAGAAAACACAATCAAATAGGTGAACGAATTCAATAAAGTGGTCCAAGACCTAAAAGTGGATATAGAAATAATAGAAATAGAAATAGAAATATATAAATAGAAATAGAAATAGAAAAGACAAATAGAGGCAAGTTGGAAATGGAAAACCTAGAAAATAGGTTAGGAATTACAGAAGTAAGTATCACCAACAGAATATAAGAGATAGAAGATAACATAGAAGAGATTGAAACAAGTGTCAAAGAAAATTTAAAACATAAAAAACTGCTATGATGAAATATCCAGGAAATTTAGGACACAATGGAAAGATCAAACCCAAGGATAATTGGTATAAAGGAAAACAAAGATTCAACTCAAAGAACCCGAAAACATCTTCAACAAAATTGTAGAAGAAAACTTCCCCAACCTAAAGATAGCTCTCTCTTGTGAGGCTATGCCAGTACTTGGCAAACACAGAAGTGGATGCTTACAATCATCTATTGGATGGAACACAGGGCCCCCAATGAAGGAGCTAGAGAAAGTACCCAAAGAGCTGACAGGGTCTGCAACCTTATAGGAGGAACAATATGAACTAACCAGTACTCCCCAGAGCTGTGTCTCTGGCGGCATATGTAGCAGAGGATGGACTAGTCGGCCATCAATGGGAAGAGAGGTCCTTGGTCTTGCAAAGTAAAGGGGAATGCCAGGGCCAGGAAGCAGGAGTGGGTGGGTTGGGGAGCAGGGGGGATATGAGGGACTTTTGGGATAGCGTTTGAAATGTAAATGAAGAAAATATCTAATAAAAAAAGAAAGTGATGGTCATAAAGATACAAGAAGCCTATAGAATACCAAATAAATGGGACCAGAAAGTAATGTCCTCTCATCACACAATAATCAATCTGTGTTTTTTGCACAGAACAAAAAATATATTAAAAGCTGCAAGGAAAAATGAACAAGTAACATACAAATGTAGAACTATCAGAATTACAGGAGACTTCTCAGCAGAGACTATGAAAGTCAGAAGATAATGGTTAGAGGTCATGAAGAATCTAAGAGAACACAAATGCCAGTTCAGGCTACTTTAACCAGTAAAACTCTCAAGCAACATATATGGAGAAGCATAATATTCCAGGATAAAACCAAATTAAACAGTTTATATGTACCAATCCAACCCTACAGAGGATCATAGAAGGAAAACTCCAATACAAGGAAGGCACCTACATCAAAGAAAAGGCAAGATATTAAGCTTCTCACAGCAAAGGCAAAAGGGGAGAACCGCAAACGCATAAAGCCATCAACAAAAACAAACATAACAGGAACCAACAGTTATCTGTCTTTACTAACTCTGAATATTAGTGAACTCAACTCACCTGTAAAAAGACATAAGCTAACAGAGTGGATTCCTAAACAAGATCCAGCATTTTGCTGCATACAAGAAACATACCTCAATAAAAAGGGCAGACACTGTCTCAGAGTAATAGGATGAAAAAAGTTCTTCCAAACAAATTATCCAATCAAACAAGATAGATTTACCATTCTGATATCCAATAAAATAGACTTTTAACCAAATGCTATCAAGCATGATAAGTAATAAGACAGCTATAGGTGATCAGGGGGATACCAATTGGAAAGAAAGAAGTTGAAGTATCACTATCTGCATATGATATGATAGAATACATAAGCTGTTCCAAAACTTCTACTAGAGAATTCCTAAATCTGATAAATACCTTCAGCAAAGTAGCTGAATACTAAATTAACTAAAAATATCAGTAGGCCTCCTATATACAAATGATAATCAGGCTGAGAAAGAAATTAGGTAAAGGACACACCCCTCACAATAGCTGTAAATAAAATGAAATATATTTGTGGCACTTTAGTGAAACAAATAAAAGATCTATATAAAAAATTTAAGCCTCTGAAGAAAGAAACTGGGGAAGATATCAAAGGATGGAATGATCTCCCATACTCATGGATCATATGGATTAACATAGTGAAAATGTCGATCTTACCAAAAGCAATCTATAGATTCAATGTTATTCCCATCAAAATTCCAATAGAATTCTTCACATCACATGAAAGAACCTCATATGGCAAAACAGAAAAATCAAGATAGTCAAAGCAATCCTATGCAATAAAATAACATCTGTAGATACAGATCTAAATAGAGAATTCTCAACAGATGAATCTCTAATAGCTGGGAAGCACTTAAAGAAATGCTCACAATCCTTAGGCATCAGCGAAATGAAAGTCAAAATGACTTTAGATTCTATCTTACATTTTACAAGAGGGCTAAGATAAAAACCAAACCAAACCAAACAAACAAACAAAAAAACTCAAGGGACATCACATCCTGGTGAGGATGTAGAGCAAGAAAAACACCTCTCCATTGCTGATGGGAGTGTGAAGTTGTACAACCACTTCAGAAATCAATTTGGTAGTTTCTCAGATAATTGAAAATAGTATGCTTTCAAGACTCAGCTACACTACCCCTGGATATATAGTCAAAAGATGTTCCACCATAACACAGGGACACTTGATCAACTATATTAATAGCAGCTTTGTTCTGAATAGCCAAATCTGGAAGCAACCTAGTTGTCTGAAGAATGGATGAAGAACTGTGGTACATTTATACAATGGAATATTACTCAGCTATTAAAAACAATGACATCAAAACTTTTGCAGTAAACGGATGGAACTATAAAATACTATCCTGAGTGAGGTAATGCAGACTCAGAAAAAAAAAATTATATGTACTTACTTGTAAGTGAATGTTAGCCCCAAAGTGCAGGATACACATACTGCAAAACACAGACCCAAAGAAGCTAAATAACAAAGAGGATTTAAGGGGTGATGATTGAACCTTAGTGCAAAGAGGAAATAAAACAGACATCTATGGAAAGTGAAGGGTTGGACCAGAGTAGGAGAAGGGGTAAGGAGGAAATAGGAGGGTTCAATCTGGGTAAGACAGAGGAGCAGAGAACTGAGAGAGTGAACTACAGTAGAGGGGGATAGTATCTATGGGATAATCTAGAAACCTATGAGGAAGGAAACTCCCAGTAATCTATATGAATGACCCTCGCTAAGATTTCTAGGAGTTGATAATATGGAAAATGAAATTGTCCCCTCCTGGATTCCAGGCAAGATGTCTAATGGAAATATGGGAACACCAACTCAGCCACAAAACTGTCAAACCACTTTTTCCTATTTATGTGATGTGCAGGCGAAAAGATTGTGCAGAGATTGAGGGAATGGGCATCCAGTGACTAGTTAAACTAGTTCATGGTCATGCCATGAGAGAGAGACCACTTCTAACACCAACAAGTATAGAATAATGATTTTCTGACATATTTGCAACAGGATTAGAGCATAACTGTGCTCTGACTGGCTTCACCTAGAAGATGAAGGAAACCAATGCAGAGACACACAGCCAAACACTCATCAGAGCTTGGGGAATATTGTTGAAGAGTGCAAGGAATGATTTAAGGAGTCAGAAAAATCAAGGACACCTATAGAATCAAGTAACCTGAGTTCATAGGGTCTCACAGAGACTGAACTACCAACCAGAGAACATGTATGGGAAGGACCTAGGCCCCATACACATATGTAACTGTTGTGAAGCTTGGTCTTCATGTGATCCTAAGAGCAGGAACAGGGGATGTTTCTGACTCTACTTTCTGCCTTTGGACCCCTTCCCCTTAACTGAGATGCCTTCTCTAGCTTCAGCAGGAGGAGGTACACATAGTACTATTGCAACTTGATATGCCTAGGTGGATTGACAATCATGACAGGCCTCCATTTCTCTGAATGAAATGAAGGAGAAAATAGGGAGAGGAGAGGAGACAGGGTAGGACTGAAAGGAAATGAGAGAGGGAGAGTGTTAATCAGGATGTAAGTAAATAAATTATTGGATATTTTTTTTAAATTTTACACCGTACAGAATGTTACATTAGCATTGAGTCACTTTAAAACAAGAAGTATTCTTCTTAAGATTATGCTATTTGTGTCAATCCTAGAGAAATATACATTATGATAGTTATTATAAATATATTATAGTCTGGTTTGAAGAAAGCCATAGAACATTTTGGACTTTTACTTTTTACAACAGATTCCTGAATTTTGTGTTTGTATGTCATTATTGTAGAGTACTGGGATGGATTTCAGTTATAACACCTGTCTACTATGGATATTGCCCTGTGTTTGATCCCTGACATTGCTTAAGATTTTGTGTGAAGATACATGCCTATCAGATATCTACTGCTATCCTTGGTCACATAGCAAGTTTAAGGTTAGCCTTTAGTACATAAATGAACTTGTGGCTCAAACCTCCAAATAATTTTAAAATGTCAGAGGAATTATTTTGACTTCTGGTATACAATACTTGGAACGAGAAACAGTGATTTCAAGACTCAAAGTCAACTAACAAGTTTTATGGAAGTTTTCACTTTCAGCATCTCCTTTTCCTTTGTGATGTGCCTCCAACCTTCAGCTTCTATTATGCCATAGGAAACTTTCTTTTCCTTCCTTGCTTCCCTCCTTCCAAGCTCTGTCTTCTCTCCAAGTCTTTCAGGATCTTCATTCCAAGTCTAAGTGTGAAAACAGCTGCTAAATGCTGATGCTGCCAAATTGAGATGGGGCCACAATGCAAGCAAGAGGCCAAGACAAGAATAATTTTGAATAGAGAAAGGCTTGGCAGGGTCTAATGCTCTGGGACCCATCTGTGAGAAAAGATCATTAATGTTAATCTAAGTGAGCTCAGGGAGCGAAGGAATAGAGCAGTGTTTTCTGAAGGAAATAGCTTGTGCTAAGGGCTGGTTTTATTTGACAGGGACAATGAGAAATCACTTGCCTGTGCTAAGTGGAAACATGATTATCTATAACTGATACATGGTTTTCAGCTCTCTTCACTGCTCTGGGACAGAGCAATCCAATAGGAAGCAGCAGGAAAGTCAAGTGAAGAGCCATACAATGCCAAAGGCGGTGCTCTAGGATTGGGTAAAGAGTTCCACTCTGGGATAAAGAATATGGTTGCTTAGCTTTAAATATATATCAGCTAGGGCTGGAGAGATGGTTCGGTAGTTACAAGCACTAACTGTTCTTCCAGAGGTCCTGAGTTCAATTGTCAGAAACCACATGGTGGCTCACAACCATTGGTTTTATGCTCCGATGCCCTCTTCTCTTGTTTTTGAAAAGACTGATAGTGAACTCATATAAATAAAATAAATAAATAAATCTTAAAACAACCAGCTAAATACCAGTGATTCAATTTCTCATATTCTAATATTAAATAAAAAGAGTTTGTATCAGACTGCCATGTATATAAGTTTTGATATGAACAACAGTGACCTCCTTATTTTAGATAAGCAAACTCAAGGCATATTTTCATCTACAAAGCAGAGAAATAATTTCATTTATCTCCCAAAGTTATGTGTAGTCAGTGTTAACAATGATAAATTAGATTTTAGTAATTATCACTGTATGCCATACTCACCTATGAAGGATATATAATTACAAATTATCTTTATGGCAGAAAATGAAACTGAAACAATGTTACTGCAATAAAGAAGAGACAAAATTTAAACATTTTTTTATGTAGATGTTAGCCTACACTGAACTTCACCATTTACAAAACCACAGTGGCTTCATACCGTTAAAATGACAGAATTTTGCCACATTGTCTTGAAAAGCAAATGTGATTAATATAATCCCCAGTATCCTTCAAAATTGTAAAATAAACCACCTTCCCATAGTGCACATTCAGATTACCCAGTGGCTCTGAGTAGAATTCTTTCTGGAAAAAAAAATGTGTTGAAATTGGTGCACAGTTTATTTCACACCTACTGCATTGTCACTTTTTACCCACTATGACAATATGACCTATAGGCTCCAGTAGACTAGAGCTACTCAAAGGCTACTCAACTGCTCTAGTGCATGGAAGAACGTCAGATGCAGTTCTCTAAATGCAAAAAAATGAGTCACTAGCATGTGTTTAAGGTCATCTTACCAAAAAACAATCTACAGATTCAATGAAATCCCCATCAAAATTCCAACTCAATTTTCATGGTGTTAGAAAGATCAATTTGAAAATTCATTTGGAACAACAAAAAAGCCAGGATAGCAAAAAATATTCTCAATAATAAAAGAACCTCTGGTGGAATCACCATGCCTGACCTCAATCTGTACTACAGAGCAATGGTGATAAAAACTGTACGTTATTGGTACAGCAAGAGACAGGTAGGTAGATCACTGGAATAGAACTGAAGACCCAGAAATGAACCAACACACCTATTGTCCTTTGATCTAAAACCATTCAGTAGAAAAACAGGATTTTCAACAAATGCTGCTTACTCAACTGATAGCCAGCATACAGAAAAATGCAAATTGATCTATTCTTATATTCTTGTAAAAACTCAAGTGGATTAAGAACCTCCACATCAGCTGGGCGTGGTGGCGCACGCCTTTAATCCCAGCGCTCAGGAGGCAGAGGCAGGTGGATTTCTGAGTTCAAGGCCAGCCTGGTCTACAGAGTGAGTTCCAGGACAGCCAGGGCTACACAGAGAAACCCTGTCTCGAAAAAGCCAAAAAAAAAAAAAAAAAAAAAAAAAAAAAAAAAAAAAAAAAAAAAAAAAAAAAAAAAAAAAAAAAAAAAAAAGAACCTCCACATCAAACCAGGTACACTAAAACTAAAGGAAAATATAGTGGGGAAGAGTCTGGAACACATGGACACAAGGAAAAATTTGTTGAACAAAACACCAATGGCCTTATGTTCTAAGGTCAACAAGAGACAAGTAGGACCTCATAAAATTGCAAAGCTTCTGTAAGACAAAGGAAGCTGTTAATAGGACACAACAGCAACCAACAGATTGGGAAAATATCTTTACCAATCCTACATCTAGGAGAATACAAATATCCAACATATACAAAGAACTCAAAAGATTAGACTCCAAAGAAACAAACGATACTATTAAAAAATGAGATACACAGCTAAACAAAGAATTCACAACTGAGGAATATAGAATCCCAGTGAAGTACCTAAAAGAAATGTTCAACACCCTTAGTTATCAGAGAAATGCAAATCAAAGCAACCCAGTCAGAATGGCTAAGAACAAAATCTCAGGTTACAGCAGATGCTGGTGAGGATGTGGAGAAAGAGGAGCACTCTTCCATTGTTAGTGGGATTGCAAGCAAGTACATCCATTCCAGAAATCAGTCTGGTGGATCCTCAGAAAATTGGGCATAGTACTACCTGAAGACCCAGCTAAACTACCCTTGGGCATATACCTAAAAGGTGCTGCATCATATAATAAAGACACATGACCCATTGGGTTCTTAGACACCGTATAATATCCAGAAGCTGGAAAGAACCCAGATTTTCTTCACAGAGAAGTGGATATAGAAAATGTGGTACATGTTCACAATGGAGTATTACTCAGTTATTAAAAACAATGAAGTCATGAAATTCTTATGTAAGTAGATGGAACTAGAAATTGTCATCCTAAGTGTGGTAACCCAGTCATAAAAGAACACACATGGTATGTACTCACTGACAAATGGATATTAGGCCAAAATCTTGGAATACCAAAAATAAAATTCACAGACTACATGAGGATCAAGAAAAATGAAGACCAAAGTGTGGATGCTTCAGTCCTTCTTAGGCCTGGGGAGTGGGAGGGAATGGGCTGGAATACTCTCAGGAGGAAACACAGACAAAGTGTGGAGCAGAGACTGAAGGAAAGGCCATAGAGAGACTGCCTCACATGGGGATCTATCCTATTTACAGACACCAAACCAAGACACTGTTGTGGAGTCTAAGAAGTGCTTGCTGACAGGAGCCTGATATAACTGTCTCATGACAGGTTCTGCCAGAGCTTGAAAAATACAGAGGTGGATGCTCATAGCCAACCATTGGACTGAGTGAGGGGTCCCCAATGGTGGGGTTAAAGAAAGGATTGAATGAGCTGAAGGGGTTTTCAACCCCTAGGAAGAACAACATATCAACTAACCCCCCCCCCCCCCGATATCCCAGGAACTAGACCACCAATCAAAGAGTACACATGGAGGGACCCATGGCTCTAGTCACATATATAGCAGAGGATGGCCTTGTTAGACATTAACTAGAGAGGACGCCTTAGTCCTGTGAAGGTTCAATACCCTAGTGTAGGAGAATGCTAGCTCATGGAGGTGGGAGTGTGTGGGTGAGCACACTCATAGAAATAGGGGATAGGGGATGGGATAGTGGGTTTCTGGAGGGGAAACTGGGAAATGGGATAACATTTGAAATGTAAATAAATACAATGTCCAATAAAAAGAAGCTCTCCCAGCAATTCTGACATTTGAAAAGTTCTGTGTGCAGATAAAGATAGATAAATAAGATAAAGATATATAAGTCCTGGTTCCCTCACTTAGAAGAAGAAAGGAAGAGGGCTCTCTATTCGTTTTTTGTTTTTTTTTGTTTTTTTTTTTTTTTTTTTTTTCTGAATGTTTGATTGCTGCTTTCCTCAGCCTTTAATTGTCCTTGCTCTAAAATGCAGACTGAAGCTGGGGGTGGGGGGTCAGTCAGGTGTGGTGATGTATACCAGCAGAAACAGTCCTTCAAGGGATTTATTTAAAACATACTTCTTCCCTCTAGTGACCTAATGGTTGGGCAAGAACTTAGCTCTCTCTAATCTGTAAATGGAAAGTAATACTTTCCCTTCATTTTTTAGGTCACTAGGTAAGAGATGTAATTTATACATATAGACATATCATTCAAGAAGATCACCATGGGCAGTGATTTGAGTTAAGCACTGTTATTTATGGTGATTTAAAGATAAACAATTAACAACTCATATTGTCCTAGACAAAAATCAGGATTAATTGAGTCAAGAAGAATGCGTTGAAGAGAAAAAAACTTAAGTAGAGGATATAATCTGACAACCAGTATCAGGCACTGATCTAGTTATATCTGTACACACTCATTAAGGTCAAAGATGCATGGGATCCATGAATCCTAACTTCCTATTTATTATATGATTGTTCTATGGTCTTGTTATTTTCTCGTTTTTATGGAGTAATAAACAGAAGCATAAGAAAGTCATGTATTTTACCTAATGTTAGATAACTACTCAGCTGTAGAGACAAAGATTGATTCTAGATGAACATAACACAGTTATATATTTAGTGACTGATCTAATACATACATATATATATATATATATATATATATGTGTGTGTGTGTGTATGTATATATATTTGAAGAAAGATATTTGGAGAAATCACTACAGGAAATGGTATTAGATAAATTTTAGCATATATAGGTAAGGAAGGTCCAAATATTTCTGATAAGAAAAATTCAAAACTAAACATATTTCCATGTACTAGAAACAAGTTTTTAGCTGCCTTTATTGTACTGCCTCATATTTTATAAACCAAAATGTATTCCACTCACACAAACCACTTCAACATCTTTTGTTTTTAATCTTTCTAACATAGGAGAACAAATTTAACAATGAGATTCTGTTTCTGTTCTGTACATGTGGAATAATTAAATTTGCATACCACTTCAGTGTCAGATCTGCAGTTTAAAAAGAAATACATCAATTGGACACATGCCCCATGAATTCTTGTCTGCAAATATAGCTTTTGGAGGGGGGGGGGGCAGAAGCATCTTTCTCCTAAGCAATAATCACAGTAAAATCTTTGCGTAGTGACAGCTTCTTTGAGGTTGGATTAATTCCCATTTGAGAGGGGCCAAGAAGGCAGGAGGCAGGGAAGAGAAGGAAGGAAGATGGAGAGAGGCAGAACATAATTAGAGAAAGTCCCAGGGGATTTTGATATAGAAGGTTTGCAAGAGAGCACAGTCGGCAAATATCTGAAAAGAACCTAGGTCATAGAAACAGCAGGGACATTTTTCAGACTCTGGCTTGCTTCCAAGGTCTCAATATTTTCTTCCATAAAGAAATGAGGTGCTGGGCCTCAACCACATAATACTGTTATAGCCTATAATCAATTAATGCATGGAGAATAAGGAGGTGAGATGGGGTTTAAACCTTGGTCCTGCCACAGTCAATCTTTGAGACCTTAAGTGAGTAGTACCCTGAGAACTCTGAGATGTCATTATCAATGAAAAATATTATGATGATTATTTCTATTGCCCATTGGATTTAAAGCGGGACAGGAAGAATAGCAAATAAAAATTCTTGGCATGAATTGAGCTCTTAGAACTCCCCCCCCCCACTATCCCTTTCTATCATTCTTCCAATATTTCCTTTACACGAATATACTATTATTTTGTTTTTAAAATGCTTTCTTATACTACAGAAGATGCAGAAGAAATAGCTATACATAAAGAGCATAACTGTTTTTATTAAATGAGAGATATGCTGTGAAAAACAAATCAAAATAACCAAATAAACCAAAACTTCACATGTTCACTCCCTGTAACCTAGTACCATTCAAAAACATTTGTTTACTATGGCTCCAACTAACTATATGTGGTAGTTGAATAAGTTAACAAATATAGGGAATGGAGGAAGGGAAGAAGTGAGACAGAGAGAGGGGAAGGGGACTGGAGATGTAGCTCTGAGGCGGAGTATTTTCCAAAGATGCATAAGGCCAAGGGTTCCATCACGAGTACCACAATCATTCAATCAACTAATTAATGGTGAAGATTAATTGGTTTAGAAAGCAGATTGAGAATATTTTGATTTAGTCAAGAATCAGTTGTCCATGATCTCCTCTTACAGAAATTTTGGTGTTCTTTTTTGTTTGTTTTTTGTTTTAACCAGAATTACAGTATGAATGATATATTTTTCCACTGTAGAATAGGTCTAAAATCCAATCAGAAAGCAACAGATCTTCCACAGCATTAGTGCTACTATTACCCAAGTTGGTCTATCTCATCTGGAAAGTTGGTCTTGTATGTTAGAGGGTATGCAGATGGATGAGATATTTGATGGATTTTCTGCCTGAGGAGCTTCCTCAGCACCTTCCAACATTCTGAAAGCAAGCCAGAAAGAAAGCATTAAGCTTATTTGCAACATGATTTTTCTTTATCATCAAACTTTGTGTGTACCTTGATCAAGAAGGTTTTATCATTTGGTATTTTGTGTGTGTGTGTGTGTGTGTGTGTGTGTGTGTGTGTGTGTGTGTGTGTGTGTGTGAAATTAAGTGTCAAGAACCTGTTGCTTTGAGTACCAACAATCAAATAACTCAATTAAAATATGGGGTACAAACTAAACAATTCTCAAAAGGAATCTTAAATTTCTGAGAAGTAATTAAATAAATGTTCAAAGTTTTTAGTAATCAGGGAAATGCAAATCAAACAACTACTAGATTATACCTTACACCCATGAGAATGACAAAGATCAAAAATTTAAGAGCTAGAACATGCTAGTGAGGATGTGAAGCAAAAGGAACATTTCTTCATTGCTAGTGGGATGCAAAATTGTGCAGCCATTTTGGGAAATAAATTTAGCAATTTCTACAGCAAACCCCAGCTATACCACTCTTGGGAATAGACCCAAAATATACTCCAATGCCTCACATAGACATTTGCTCAACTATATTCATAGGAGATTTATTCATAATCAGCAGAAACTGAAAACAACCTAGATGTCCCTCAACTGAAGAATGGATAAAGAAAAATTGGCACATCTACACAGTAGAACACTATTCAGCTACTAATCACCAAGACACCATGAATTTTGCAGGCAAATAGATGGGACTTGAGAATATCATCCTGAGTGAAGTAACCCAGTCCCAAAAGGACATGCATGGTATGTCCCCACTTATAAGTAGATATTAGACATAAAATAGAGTTGCCATGTTACACTCCACAGACCCAAAGAAGCTAAACAAACAAACAAACAAACAAACAAACAAGGCCCAAGTGAGGAAGCTTAATCTCATTTAGAAGGGGAAATAAAATTGTCATAAGAGGCAGATGGAGGGAGAGAACACTGTTAGTGATACTCTATTAGACTTGCAGATAGGAGCATGTTGTCCTCTGAGAGGCTCCACACAGCAGCTGACTCAGACAGATACAGACACCCACAGTCAAACGTTGGATAGAACGTGGGAATTCATAGTGAAGAATAGAAGGAAGGACTGTGGGTTCTGAAGGAAATAGAAACTCTACAGGATGACCCACGAAGTTCATGAACTTGGACCCATGGGGCTTTCCAAGTCTGACCACCAACCAAAGAGCATATGTTGTACTAGCTTGACTGCCCTGTCTATCATCAGTGGTAGAGGAAGTGCCTAGCCTTGCGAAGGTTGGCAGGGGTGACTGGAGGGATACCAAGAGGACCCCCCACATGAACAGAGGAGATGTGAAGAAATTTGAGAAAGGGTGAGCAAGAGAGGAGCAATGAGAGGGATATAAAGTGAATAATTAAAACAAATTAAATTAAATAAAAATATATTACCCAATCCTTGTCATTGGGGCCTTGTTTCTTAGTCCATGCTGTAGATGAGCATGTTTTAGAGCTATACAGTGCATTTCCTTTCAAATTCCTTTTAAAAATATAAATTATACATTTTTAATTCATTTTCATGACCTTTACACATGACTTTTACATGACACATTCATTCTGGTGAATCCCTCCCTTTTCCCCCTTCTCCCCAGCCCTCCACCTATACTTCTAGAATCTTTTTACCATAAACATTCCTCTTTTCTTCCTACAGTCTACTACCTCCTTTTAGGTATATCCTCCTGCTAAACTTTTTCTAGTTTATTGGTCCCGATAGTATCTCTAAGTTAAAGATAACACATTTGGATAATTGATGCTGAGATTGGCCTGTAAGACAGAACATGCAGCCTTAATGTTTCTGTACCTTGGTTGCCCTATTCAATAAAAAATTTCGACATTCATCCATTTACCAAAAATTTAATATTTTCTAAGAGCAGACTAAAACTTCATAGTGTATGTATACAACATTCCACTATTCTTTCCTGTTCAACAGTTGTTGGATACACAGACTGATCTGAATTCCTAGCTATTTGTGAATAGAACTACAATAAACATGGATATGGAACTATACCTGTAAAAGGATTCTGAATCCTGGTATATGCTTAGAATTGGAATAATTGATTCAGAAGGTATTTCACCTTCTAGAGTTTTTAGTAACACCACATTGTTTTCTACAGTGGCTGAAAACTGTTTACAATTTCATAAGCAACAATGGGTCATATTTTTCCTCATATTCATGGTATTTTATTATTATTTGATTTCCGGAGGACAGATATTCTGACCAGGGTGAGAGAGAATATCAAGGTGATTTAAATTTGCATTCCTATCACAGCTAAAAATCTTGAATACAAATTGCTAACCACTCATATTTCTTCTTTTGAAAATTATCTGTCCATATCTTTATCCCTATTTTTATTTTGTTTGTTTTCTTGATTTTTTTAGTTCCTTGTATATTATTGCTTCTTTATTCAATGTAGAACTGACAGTTTTTCTACCATTATGTAGAAGCTTTTTTTTAACCTAATTTACTATTTCCTTTTTATGTAAAAGATTTTAGTTTCATGAGTTCCCATTTACCACATGCTAGCCTTCTTTCATGTGTGACTGAGTCCCATTTAGAAAGTCCTTACTTATGTCTATATATTGCACCAAATTCCCGAATTCGCTTCTCATAGAAGTTTTATGATTTGGGCTTAAAATACCTTTTTCATTATCTTCATGACATGAGCTGAAAGAAACTTGTTCAATTTTGCTTTCCTTTTCTGAAATAACATGTGTGATGCTCACCATTTCATAAAATGTTCCTGTATCTCACAGGTATCATCATGAGTCTGTGCTTCAGTATGGAACTCTGGGCTGGAGGTGGCTAGATGCCTGTTTAGCATAACTGTAACATTTGAAGACAGGAGATGGGTAAATGATTTTGAATTCTCTGAGCTACATATTATATACATATATATATATATATATATATATATATATATATATATATATATATATATATTATATATATATATATATATATATATATATATATATATATATATATATATATATATATATACATTGCTGTTCATATATGTGAAGATCTTTGGTTTGCAAACACTCTCTCCTATTTTATATGTTATGTCTTCACGCTTAAATGGTTTTCTTGCTGTGAAAAAGCATTTTACTTGGATTTAATCCCACTTGTCTACTTTTACCTTTATTGCTTATATTATGGAACTCATCTCCAAAAATATAATTACTTACATACTTGTCCAGAAGGGACAATACAGTTTAGTAATTTTATAATTTCAAATCTTTCATTATTATCTTAAATCCACTTTACTTTATTTGTACATGGAATGATATGAGGGTCCAATTTCATTATTATGCATGTACAGATTCTTGTTTTCAAGCAACATGTATTGCAGAAATTGTCTTTTCCTTTTGTGTATTTTCCACAGTTTTGTTAATCTTGTGTGTAGTTTTAAATGCTTTCAACTTTGCCTGGGATTGGCTATGCTAGAAGCCTCTCCCACCTTCCCATTTCTTTATTTTTTTTTTAAATTTTTTATTGGGTATTTATTTATTTACATTTCAAATATTATCCCCTTTCTAGGTTTCCCCTCCAGAAACCCCCTATCCCATCCTTCTACCCCTGCTTCTATGAGGGTGCTAAATCACCCATCCACTCATTTCTGCCTCCCTGCCCTGTCATTCCCCTACAATGGGGCATCGGACCTTCCCAGGATCAAGATCCTCTCGTCCCATTGATGTCCAACAAGGACATCTTTTCTTACATATGCAACTGGAGCCATGGGTCATTCCATGTCTACTTTTAGTTAGTGGTTTAGTCCCTGGGAGCTCTGGGGTATCTGGTTGGTTGATAGTGTTGTTCTTACTATGGGTTGTGAACCACTTGAGCTCCTTCAGTCCTTTCTCTAACTCCTCCATTGGGAGCCCAGTGCTGCTCAGTCTAATGGTTGGCTGTGAGTATCTGCCTCTGTATTTGTCAGTTTGTGGCAGAGCTCCTCAGGAGATAGCTATATCAGGCCTTTGTCAGCAAACACTGGTTGGCATCCACGGTAGTGCCTGGATTTCGTGTCTGTATATAGGATGGATCTGCAGGTCAGGCAGTGTCTGGATAGCCTTTGCTTCAGTTTCTGCTCCACATTTTGCCTCCATATTTCATCTCTTGAGTATTTTGTTCCCTCTTTTAAAAAGGACGTAAACATTCACATTTTGGTTTTCCTTCTGCTTGAGCTTCATGAGATCTGTGAGTTGTATCTTGGGTATTCTGAGCATTTGAGCTAATATCCACTAATAAGTGAGTGCATACCATGTGTGTTCTTTTGTGACTGGGTTACCTCACTCAGGATGATATTTTTTTTTAATTCTATTCACTTGCCTAAGAATTTCATGACTTCATTGTTTTTAATATCTGAGTAGTTCCATTGTATAAATGTAACACATTTTCCCGTATCCATTCCTTTTTGTTCTACAGTACTTAGCTCCACGAGGTGACGGTGTTGCCAGCCCACCCCCAAGACCCATGGATAAAAGACACTCACAAACAGCTTGTTACCTTAAACCTTGCCTTCTAGGAACAATTGCTGGGTGCAGATATCTCACGCCTGGAAGAGCGTGCCCTTCCCAAATCACCTGCTCTAAACTTAGTGGCTAGTCTCACCTAGCCCCTGACAAACACCGTAGTTGGCCAACCCAGCTCTAGAAGAAACCACTGTCCCACCTCTCCCCAAGACCTTGCATGGTTGCTTCATTCTACTCTTTTCAAAAGATGGCAGAAGAAGCCCCTTTCCTTTTTTGCATCTCCATTTTTCCTCCTGGGACCCAGAAATCCCATCTGTAACTTCCATCCAAAAATTGGACCCCCTGTTTGGCTTTCTATACTGACAAATCAAGACCTAATTAAGAAATCAGACCTTTGCATCAGAAACTCCCTTTAGAGTTAAAAGTTATATATTCAAATGAGTACATCTGGGCCATTTAGGGACTTTTGGGATAACACTTGAAATGTAAATGAAGAATTTCTCTAAAAAAAAAAAAAAAAAAATAGAATCCATGACTCATTACCAGTATTAGAGTTCAGACTTGGGAAAGGGACTGAGTTGCATATTTTATATAACCAAAGCAAATCTGGCCTCCGGGTTCTTCCAGAATCCCTCAGTCCCTAAGTCGCATACCACACCCTCTACTTGGAACTTTCCAGCCCAGGGTCTTGGTTCCCTTTCCTCAGAGGATCTTCCCTATATAATTCAGAAATTTTAGACTTTCTCTTCCCTTTTTTTCCCCCTTCGCTCTATGTATGTGCTTTCTTTCTTTCTCTTCCCCCTTCTCCTCTGTCTAGCTCCCCATGTTTCACTGACCTCAGGCATTGGGGCCAGAGAACTCACCTACCTAACAGCAGTGTCTCAATAAGTCTGTATATAATTCTAGCTTGAAATGACTAATTTTAACATCAGAGAAATAACTTATCAATCAACTTTATTTTAGTATCTCCAGATTGAGTTCTTTATCTAATGAAAAGTCTTTTGTCTTAATTTTGAACATTTTCAAAGATCTGTATTTTAAGACACATAATCATTGCTAAAAAGATATTTACCTATATCTGGTCATCAACGGATATGATATTTAATCAAAAGACTCTTTACCATACGACATGATGACAAGAAAAAGAGCATAAAGATGCAAGTCAGTGTTTCTGTGTTCAACTAGAACCATTAAAGTTGCATAGCTTACAAGCAACTACAGAGGTTGTGGGCTTATGTTTGCTGTATGTATTGTATTTTACTGTCAAACTACAGAGGAGACAAATGGTGGATTATGGTAGTTTCCCCTAATTTCATGTTTTTTTGCCTTTTCAAGCCACATAGTTTATCATTCCTGATGAGGATAAATCTAATAAACTACCAATAACAGAAGCAATGGTCACAATTACACTTTATAAATAAAATTGGCCTTGGTTTTATTTCTCTGTTGTTTCATGTAGTAAACAATCCATTTCTGGTACTAAAAGTCTCATCCCATCTTCTGTAATATTTTGTGGATTTTTTAGTAATTGTGTCCTTTCTTCCTGTACCTGACTAGGTCACAGCAGATGTATTAATTCTCCAGAAACTTCTATATTTTTTAGTGGAATATGTTTATGTGTGTGCATTTGCATCTATGTATATTTATAAATACAAGTTTAAACTCATTTCAACATATTCAAACAGAATGGGGATTAGAAAACATTGTTTAACTTCAAATCTAAGTGATATGCATTCAAACCTTCATTGAATCTAGTACTATACAACAAGCCAGTCATTCACTGGATGAGTCATAAACTTGCATTTTTTTCTACTTGGTTAATTATCTTTTAATATCTATGACATTGGTTAAATAATGCCAAAAGGCAGACAAAGGAGGAGCAGTTCAATTTAATCACCAACTATGAAACATAATTTTCCATCTTCTCCTAGTATACCTCATTGATATAGTTTGCTGATTTACACAGATTCACATTGATTTTGCTTCTATGTTTTCATCATCATTTATAGCCTGTAACCATAGGCTTCAGTGCTAAATTATGTTCTGTTTCAAATATGACAGTGGTTATTTTATTGCTTCTAATTAAATTGTAATATCCCTGAAGATAGAACTGGTTAATATGTGAATGCTATTGTCTCTCTAGTTTGTACTGTGTGACTGAGAAGCTGACATTTTACTATTATGTCCTGAAAGCTTTCTTGCTGATAATTTTAAATTTTTTAATTCAATATTAAAATAATAATTTTTCTAGTTAATTTTGTATTTGGAACATGGATGCCTAATACAATACATAAAATCATATATAAATAAAATAACAGATATCAATAAAAGGCTTGGTGTATAGAAAAATAGGAGATTGGAGGGGACATGTATCAGATGTAAATGATGGGGTTGGGTATGGGTATTGAATTTGATGAATTACTTATTTATGAAAACATTGTAAGGGCATAATTATTTCCATGTTTTAATACAGACAAAATATTGTCTGATCCTTGTCCCAAATTGCTCCTATATTTCCTCTTCTCTACCCTGATTATCTCTAATCCTCACCTCTCTTCTCATACACAGCTCAACTGCACAGTGTGGAGATGTATACAAAATACTTCTACTTCACCAAGTACAATCCATTAATACTTCTTATGGATGGCACAGAAATAAAAAATTTGAATTGAAAGTAAAAACACTTACATTTTTTCTTTTCTCTCTAGCTGCATATGTAGTAGAAGATGGCCTAGTTGGCCATCATTGGGAAGAAAGGCCTCTTGGTCTTATAAACTTTATATGCCCCAGTACAGGGGAACGCCAGGGTCAAGAAGTGGGAGTGGGCGGGTAGGGGAGCAGGGATGGGGGAGGGTATAGGGAACTTTCAGAATAGCATTTGAAATGCAAATAAAGAATATATCTAATAAAAAAATAAAAATTTAATGTATTCATTTTACATTCCACTCACTCCCCCTCTCAGTTAGCCCCTCCCACAATCCTTCCCCCATTCCCTTTCCCCTTCTCCTCTGAGTGGGTGGGGAGTCCCTGGCACTTCAAGTCTCAGCAAGGCTAGGCAGATAGTAGAATATATTCCAAGAACATGTAACAGTTTTTGGTATAGTCCATGTTCCTGATGTTTCCAATCCACATGAAGGGCAAGCTGTACACCTACTAAATATGAGTGGGTAGTCCCAGTCCTTGTGCATTCTTTGGTTGGTGGTTCAATCTCTGAGAGCCCAAAGGGTCCAGATTAGTTGACTCTGTTGATCTTTTTGTGGAGTTCTTATTTACTTAAGAGTTATTCATATTTTTCCTCCTATTCTTCCATAAGAATTCCCAAACTGTATCCAAAGTTTGTTTGTGGGTGTTGGTATTAGTCTGATTCAGCTGCTGGGTGGAGTATCTCAGAGGATAACATGACAATGTTTACAATAAGAAAAAAGTATCATTAACATTGCTTTGGGATTGGGGCTTTTAATTGGATGGGCAATGACAGTTATTGGTTTGCTATTTCTTCATCCTCTGCTCCATCCCCTATGCCTGGATTTTAAGCAATCAGGATAAATTTGAGGTTGAAAGTTTGGTGGTGAAAGGATTTTTTTTCTTCCATCACTCCACTGGAATTCCTTTCTGGCCACAGGACATGGCCTCTTCTGGTTCTATATCCCTAATGAAATGAGTCACAGTGAAGGTCACCCCCACTGATCCTTAGGTGCCAACCTTATCCCAGGTCTCTGGTACATCCAGGAGATGCCCCCAAACTCTGCACCCCAGTCGGTTGCAGATTTTCATTCATTTTCAAGTCCATCTAAATATCTCACTAGTCCTTCCCCACATGTCATACTGAACCACCTCCATCCCTCCATCTGCCTCTTATGAATATTTTATTCACCCTTCTAGGTGAGATTCAAGCTTCCTCATGTGGGCTTTCCTTCTTCTTTAGCTTCTTTTGGTCTGTGGAATATAACATGATGCCTGTATTTTATGGCTAATATCCACTTATTAGTGAGTACATACATTTGGGACTGGGTTACTTCACTCAGATTGATATTCTCAAGTCCCATATATTTGCCTGCAAAATTCATGTTGTCTGTTTTTCATAGCTGAATAGTAATCCATTGTGTAGATGTACCAATTTTTCTTCATCCATTCTTCAATTGAGAGACATCTAGGTTGTTTCCAGTTTCTGCCTATTATAAATACATCTGATATAAACATAGTTGAGCAAATGTTTTTTGTGGGATGTTAGAGAATCTTTTGCATATATGCCCAGGAGTTGTATGGCTTGGTCTTTAGGTAGAACACTTCCTTGTTTTGGGAGAAACCACCAAATTGATTTTCAAAATGGTTGTACAAGTTTAAACTTCCACCACCAATGGAGTAGTGTTCCTCTCGCTCCACATCTTCACCAGAATGAGCTCTCTTGAGTTTTTTACCTTAGCCATTGTATGTATATAAGATGGAGCCTTATAGTTGTTTTGATTTGCATTTCACTGATGACTAAGAACTTTGAATATTTCATTAAGTGCTTCTTAGCCATTCAAGATCCTTTGTTTAGAGATCATTGTTTAATTCTGTACCCTATTTTTATTGGGTTATTTGGGTTCTTGGAATCTAACTTTATGTGTTCTTTGTAAATTTTGCATATTAGTCCTCTGTCAGATGTAGGGTTGGTGAAGACCCTTTCCCAGTCTGTGGGCTGACAATTTTTCCTATTTAATAGTGCCCTTTGCAGTACAAAAGTTTTGCAGTTTCATGAGGTCCAATTTATTAATTGTTGGTCTTAGATCCTGAGACATGGGTACTCTCTTCAAGGGTAATTTGCCACTTTCTCTTCTATGAAATTTAGTGTATCCTGTTTTATGTTGTGGTCCCTGACATACTTGGACTTGTTTTTTTTTTTTTTTTTTTTTTGTTTTTTTTTTTTTTTTTTTTTTTTTTTTTTTTTTTTTTTTTTTTTTTTTTTTTTTTTTTTTTTGGTTTTGTTTTGTTTTGTTTTGTTTTGTTTTTGGTTTTAAGTATGGGTCAATTTCATTCTTTTACATGTAGGCATCCAGTTAGTACAGCAATATTTGTTGAAGATGCTTCAATATTTCTGTAGCATGCTTTTGGCTTCTTTTTCAAAAATCAATTAAGGACACGCAAATTCAAGGAAACAAATTTAACAGCTTAATTTACACATTAAGTCCACTTTGTTTAATTAGAAGATATTTGAAATAGGATTAGGAAATTCCAGATGGTAAGTATAGCTTCTAGGAGGGAAACAGGTGCACTTCTCAAGATTAAGCATTTTGTCTGTAGAGATTATTAGCTAAAAAAAAAAAAAAAAAAAAAAAAAGCCACACAACTTGTTGTTAATTTTCTCCAAATTTTGAATTACTCAAACTTTTCTATGTTTGCCCTTTCTTTGCTTTTTCACTGGTCCTTAGAGTTTACAAGGAAAAAGGGATGAGCATGATTTCTAATATTTTGATTTGACTGTTCTATATTGAGCCATGAATACCTTAATGAT
>LR749837.1:84546-126499 GCA_902729485.2 Mus minutoides
AGCTTCTTCTGTAATGAAATGCATGACTTCTTACCACTAAATTAACATTATTCTGATACTAACACCTAACCTCATTAAATTAGTTATTACTTAATCATTTTTACATTAATCCATTCAAGCAAGCTTTTATCCATGTGAATATTTATTCGTATCACTAAAACAGTACCTGGTAAGAGTTCAGAGAAAGAGGAACAAAGTAGTCCCTTAAAGGAGTTTATATTTTTAGTTTATGGACTTTGATCAAAGTGATATATTCAAGGCAAAAAAGAAAGTTTTGAAAATATCAACATTAGTTTTCCACCACAAAGATTCAAATATAGATCCTTTTAGTTAGGGTACATGTATTTGAACTTTTAAAAATTCCTCAAATGAATTGTCCTCTTAGCACTGCTTTCATTGTGTACCATAAGTTTGGGTATGATGTCCCGTAAGTTTGGGCATGATGTGTCAATATTTTCATTAAATTCCAGGAAATTGTTAATTTATTTCTTTATTTCTTCCTTGACCAAATTATCATTGAGTAGAGAGTTGATCAATTTCCACATGTATGTAGACTTTCTGTTGATTTTGCTGTTACTCAAGAGCAGCCTTAGCCCATGGTGATCTGATAAGATGCATGGGATTATTTCAATCTTCTTGTATAGATTGAGGGTTGTTTTGTGAGCAATTATATGGTCAACTTTGAAGAAGGTACCATAAGGTGCTGAGAAGAAGTTGTATTCTTTTGTTTTAGGGTAAAATGTTCTATAGATATCTGTTATATCCACTTGGTTCATGATGTCTATTAGTTTCACTGTGACTCTGTTTATTTTCTGTTTCAATGACCTGCCCATTGGTGAGAGGGAGGTGTTGAAGTGTCCCACTATTTTTATGTGCAGTTCCCTAGTAAAGAAACTAGAGAGATCTTACATTAGCAAATTAGCAGCACACCTGAGAGCTCTAGAAGAAAAAAGCAAACTCACTCAAGAGGAGTAGACTGCATGAAATAGTCAAATTTCAGGCTGAAATCAACCAAACAGAAAGAAAGAGAACAAAAAAAAAAAAAAAAAAAAAAAAAAAAAAAAAAAAAAAAAAAAAAAAAAAAAAAAAAAAAAAAAAAAAAAAAAAAAAAAAAAAAAAAAAAAAAAAAAAAAAAAAAAAAAAAAAAAAAAAACAAAAAAAAAAAAAAAAAAAAAAAAAAAAAAAAAAAAAAAAAAAAAAAAAAAAAAAAAAAAAAGCAAAAGATGGGTTACTGAAAGAAACAACAAGATAGATAAACCCCTATCCAAACTAACTAAAGGGCCCAGAAGCAATATCTAAATTATCAAAATCAGAGATGAAAACAGAGACATAACAGCAGAAACAGGAAATTCAAAAAAAATCATCATATCCGACTACAAAAACCTGTACTCAACATAACTGGAAAATCTAGATGAAATGGATGGTTTGCAAAACAGATACCATGTACCAAAGTTAAATCAAGAGCAGATAAACTATCTTAAAAGGTCCATATTTCATAAGGAAATAAAATAAGTTATTAAGAACCTCTCAACCAAAAAAAAAAGCCCTGAGCCAGAATTCTAGTGCAGAATTCTACAAGACCTTCAAAGAAGACCTGATGCCAATATTTCTGAAACTATTCCATAAATCAGAAACAGAAGGAATACTATATAATTCATTCTATGAAGCAACAATTACTTTGATACCTAAACCATACAAGGACTCAACAAAAAACGAGAACTTCAGACAAATTTCTCTTATGAAAACCGATGCAAAAATACTCATTAAGATCCTTGCAAACAGAATCCAAGGACACATCAAAACCATCATTCACCATGATGAAGTAGGCTTCATCCCAGGGATGACAGGTTGTTTTAATATACAAAAATCCATTAACACAATTCACTATATAAACAAACTCAAAGAAAAAAAATCACATGATCATCTTCTTAGATTCAGAAAAAGAATTTTACAAAATACAACACCCCTTCATGTTCAAAGTATTGGAGAGATCAGGAATTCAAGGCCAATAACATAATAAAATCAATTTACTGCAAACCAACAGCCAATATCAAATTAAATGGAGATATACTTGAAGCAATCCCACTGAAATCAGGAACAAGACAAGGATGCCCACTCTTGCCTTATCTATTCAATATAGTACTCAAAGTGTTAGCTATAACAATAAGACAACAAAAAGTGATCAAGGGAATACTAACTGGAAAAGAAGAAATAAAGGTATCACTATTTGCAGATGATATGATAGTATACATAAGAGACCCCAAAAGTTCTACCAGAGAACTTCTCCAGCTGATAAATTCAGCAAAGTGGCTGGTTATAAAATTAACTAAAATAAATCAGTAACCTTCCTTTATACAAATGATAAACAGGTTGAGAAAGAAATTAATGAAACAACTCCCTTCACAATAGCCACAAATAATATAAACTATCTTGGAATAACTAAATAAACAAGTGAAATACTTGTATGACAATAACTTCAAGTCTCTCAAGAAAGAAATCAAAGTAGATCTCAGAAAATAGAGAGATCTCCCAAGCTAATGGATGGGCAGAATTAATATAGTAAAAATGGTCATTCTATCAGAGGCAATGTACAGATTCAATGTAATCCCCATCAAAATCTCAACACAATTCTTTAAAGACATGGAAAGAGTGATTCTCAAATTCATCTGGAAAGGCAAAGACCCAAGAATAGTGAAAAAAAAAAAAAAAACAACAACAACAAACTTAACAATAAAAGAATGGCTAGGGGAATCACCATCCCTGACTTCAAGAATGGTAGGGCTAGGAATGGGATTGGATGCTTGGGGAGCAGGGGGACGTGGGAGGGGATAGGGGATTTTCACAGGGGAAACAAGGAAAGGGGATAACATTTAAAATGTATGTAAAGAAAATATTTAATTAAAAAAGCAATTATATACACTCCTTTTATCCCATCTCCTCACAGCCACTATCTATCTCAAAACTACCCAAATTCATGTCCTCATTTTTTAACCCTTCCTTTCCTATCAGAGCTACATATATACTGTCAAGTATGTAGCCATAATTTGAGGGTATGTGCCACAGGCCCTCTGGGTCTCCTGCCTGCGTGGGTCCAGTTCTCTTGAGGAAGTGGGCAAAGATTCGGCGAGTGACAAACAGACACGACACACAAGGGAGTGTGTAATATCTGAGTGTAATTTGTTAAACTGAGCATCAGACTTTTATACAGAAGAAAATGGGGAAGTTAGGTGACACACCAGCAAGATAACAAAACAGTAATATAAGCGAGGAAGGACTGGCAGGAACCAACTGGGATAAGATCCAAGGTTAACCTGAATTTTTGATCGTAGCCATTCTTACTGGTGTGAGGTGGAATCTAAGGTTTGTTTTGATCTGCATTTACCAGATGATTAAAGATGTTGAACATTTTTTCAAGTTCTTCTCAGCCATTCGGTATTCCTCAGTTGAGAATTCTTTGTTTAACTCTGTGCCCCACTTTTTAATGGGGATATTTGATTTTCTGGTGTCCACCTTCTTGAGTTCTTTATATATGTATATTGGATATCAGTCCCCCGAAAACCTAGACTACCCAAGATACAATTTACTAAACACATGATACTCAAGAAGAAGGAAGATCAAAATGTGGACACATCACCCCTTCCTAGAATTAAGAACAAAGCACACATTGAAAGAGTTAAAGAGATCATGTGTGAAGCTGAATCCAAAGGATGGACCCAAGGACTGTGGCTGCCAGGAATCCATCCCACAATCAGCCACCAAACATAGACACTATTGCATATGCAGGCAAGATGGTGCTGAAAGGGCCAGGATATTGCTGTCTCGGGGGGGGGGGGTATACCAATTCCTGGCAAACATGGAGGTGGAAGCTCACAGTCAGCTATTAGATGGAACACAGGGTTCCCAAGGAAGAAGGAGCTGGAGAAAGTACCCAAGGAGCTGAAGGGGTCTTCAACCCTCTAGGTAGAAGAATAACCATGAACTAACTAGTACTCCCTGAGCTCATGTCTCTAGCTGCATATATAGAAGTGGATGGCCTAGTTGGCCATCAGTGGGAAGAGAGGCCCCTTGGTCATGCAGACTTTATATGCCCCAGTACAGGGGAATGCCAGGGCCAAGATGTGGGAGCGGGTGGGTAGGGGAGCAGGGCCGGGAGGGGGGAGGGTATAGGGAACTTTTTGGATAACAATTGAAATGTAAATGAAGAAAATATCTAATAAAAGTTGAAAAAAAAAAAAAAGGATCCAAGGTTAACACTGGGATCAAAAACAATTCCAACTGAGGTCAGCTTAAACTTAGGAGCCAGGGGCAAGGGCTTCATGCCCTTGTCGTAGTCCACCTTCCCCCTAGGCTGTTGTGAATACTTGTATCTGGTTGTAACTCAGCTAGCTATAGTTCTAACTATCTAGTCTGGTTCCTTCTCAGGTTGCAAACTTCCTTATTCCTAGATAGTGGTGAATTCCTGTGTAGGGCAGTGACTTAGCTATTCATGCTCAAGGTTGGATCAAGGACTGCCTAGGATCTAACTTGGCTTTATGTTAAAATATGAATCCTTAGAAGCACTTATAATGAAGCAATATTAGGGGAAAGCACACAGATCTGTTTACTAACTAAATCAAGGATGTTGGAGCATCCTTTATACAGGATACCACAATTCCAGGAGACTTAAGTCCCAGGCCTTTTACCCTGGGACTGCGCCTAGACTTTTCAGTCTGTCACACCGGTTGCTACTAGAGCAGATGTAGCAGGTATGGGTATTAGATTGCAAGGAATCTACCCTTATAGAAAGCCTGACTACAAGCCTCCTTGGCCAATATAATATAGTCAGAATGATAGGGCAGGCCTAAGGCTATATGAATTACGATGACCCATGTGTCCCTTCTTTCCCAGTTGTGCTTAAGAAAACACAGATGAACTCTGCCAGTCTGAACTACAAAACTGAGAAGAAAAAACAGCATATGGAAGAGAGCCTGCTCTTCCTGATCTAGGTCAACAGACTTACAGTCAACTACAAATAGACAGGATAGCTAAATAAGAGACCTGCATGTTGGTAGTTATATAACTATATGTTGCATGGATTGTTAAGCTTGTGATTTACTCCTCTACCTGCAGGAGCATGGTGATGGTAGTTCTCTTCTTCATTTTCCCCCTCTTGGTTCAGATGACTTTTCTGCTACACCTTCTCTCTCTCTCTCTCTCTCTCTCTCTCTCTCTCTCTCTCTTTTTTCTCTCTCTCTCTCACACACACACACACACACACACACACACACACACACACACAATTTTAACCAGTAATTCATAAAGTCTTAACATTTGCCTATAGTGTACACTGGTCAAAATTCAAGATTTTGGGGTTATTAATTAGAAAGGGGATCCCAATTCTGCATGTAGATTGACTGTGATTTTTGTAATGGTCTCCATTTGTTGCAAATAGAAATCACTTTCATGAGGAATGAGGTCTGCACTTATCTGTGGATATAAAGATAAATAGTGTGGGACATTGGGCTATGCAGAGACAGGTTAGTCTCCAGTTGAGCTGAGGACTGAACCCTGGAATGGTGATAATTCACCTACATGACATGGTAGGCATTCCCTCATGCTCCTGGAACTGTGGCTCCTGCCTAAGTTACTGCCCCCCCCCCCCCCCAGCCCTCACAAGAGAAGCATGGCTAGCAGTCACATAGGCAAGCTCTTACCTTCAGGCTAAACTCTTCCCCAGTTACCTAGTAACAATAAAGATCATAAGAGGGGCTGCTTGGCCCCATCTTGCTCCTCTCACTCCTCTCACCCCTTTGTTCTCTTGCTCTTACTCTCCTCTCCTCTCCTGTCCTGTCCTCTCCTCTCCTCTCCTCTCCTCTCCTCTCCTCCCCTCTCCTCTCCTCTCCTCTCCCTCTCTCCCTCTTACTCTCTCTTTATCTCTAGACTTTCCTCTTTCTCTCTCTCTCTCTCTCTCTCTCTCTCTCTCTCTCTCTCTCTCTCTCTCCCTCCCTCCCTCCTTTCCCCCTTTGTCTCCTCTTGGCCATGGCCAGCCTCTCTCTCTCTTTTACCTTCTCTCTTTCCACCTGCCATTCTATAATAAAGCTCTAAAACCATAGACAGTTTCTGCTCATCAAGGCCTGCTGTGCTTGGAGGATGAGATAGGCTTTCTCCTAATTAGCCATTTTTAATCTCTGGATAGAAGGCCTTCCTGTGCTCCAGCCAAGGCCCACTAAGCTCAGGTGTACCCCCAGGGCCCCTTTTGGTTTGGAGGGCAGCCCCTTATCCACCCATGTCGAGTGGGTCAGAGGCTTGGATGCCCGCCCAGAGCTGAGTGGAATGTGTCAGGCAGCAGTCTCAGCCCTGTCCAGAGCATAGGTGGAACTCCCGCAAGATGTGGGCTATCCTCCCTTCTCTCTCCTTACCCTGGCCCCTTTTTTGTTCTCACAAAATAGTGTATCCTGTAAATTACAGGTGCTACCACCATGAAGTCTCAGCAACATTCCTGCCTGAACATAACCTGAACAAGGACAACATCAATAGACATGTTAGCATAGTAGGAGGAAGCTTATAGGACCTTAAACCTTCACAAAGAACTTCAAACAACTAAGGAATTTCAAGAGTGGGCAAGATACTCTTTCTAGGAGAAAAGCATACCAATTAGTTTTTCCAATGCCTAAGACTCATCTCTGAAAATAAATAATTTAAGTAATTTATATTTAATATAAGTAATTTATATGGTTGAACAGGTTATAGTTTTATGTCCCTAAATGTATATCAAAGGAAATAAGGCCATGAACTTGAAGGTAGTAAGGAGAGGGGTAGAAGGGAGGGTTTGGAGGAAGAAAAGGAAAGGTAGAAATGATACAATTATATTATAATCTGAAATAATAAAAATAGTATTGGGGCTGAAACATTGGTGTGGTGGGTACTTGCTACTGTCACAGAGGACCAGAGTTTGATCTTTGATCGCAAGAGTCCAGATGGTAATAGACTTCAGTCTTTAACTCTAAATCCTGAAATCAGAAGCCAGCCTCTGGTTTTCACTGGCTCAAGCATGCATGAGGTGAACAGATATACACAGAGAAAAAACACTCAAAACCTCCTCCTCTAAATTATAAAATTAATTATTACAAAAACACAATTATGAAAGTTACCCACTGTTTATTTAAAAATAAAATTAAACGGGAAGGCAATCATTTGGTTTGCATGTAGCTCTATCTTCTTAATTGAAACATTTCTTTCAGAAGACAAGAAGCCTGTTTATAACACACAGGAAATAAATGAACTATACGAGGTACATAAAGTAAGTTAAACTCATAACGGCTCTGGTTGCTTCTGAAAGTTACCAAGTCATAAAAGCCCTCCCCGAAGTCATGCAAACACTGATAATTACTGGCCAGAGAAGATTTTCCAACCACTGCAGCTGTTTTCAAGTGGTGCAATGAGCTACCTGGAGGCTGCTTTTTAAGTCACCATCCAGTCTTCAGTGGGCAATGTTGTGATGAATCTGCCTTTGAGTTATCAATGCTGTTTAGGAAGTGAACCCACACCCATGTTCCCATTAGTACACCTGGCCATCTTCCTGGTTTTCTAACCTAGATATGAGCTCAATCTTTTCTTTGATCTGCTGTCAGTGTTCTTCTTGGGAAGTAAAGATGTTTATTCCTGGTTCACCAAAATAGTCCCATACCAATTAGAAACTGGTTAGACATCACTAAGTAGGTGATCCATTTCAGGCAAGTTAACCTCTGTGTCTCACAGTGTCTTCATGTACAAAGTATGATGATTGTAATAGAATCCACCTCATAATATTATGGGAATTAAATGAGACTCAGTATATAAAAGTGAACTGTTCCTGGCACGTAGGACTACCAAATTGCTAGCAGTTGTTACTGTATATATCCTTCCTGGAAACTTTCCCAGTCTTATAGGGAATGTGCTGGATTATTTCATTGCAGTCAATTTGTCTTATTTCCCATTAGACTTTAATCATCATGAGAAGAACTATACATGCCAATATTTTATATCAAAAGCCTAGCACAGGGCTGATCATGTAATAAGCACAAACATTATTTATGACCAGATGAAAAAATAAGTAGAATAATAGAAACCAGAATGATTTTGAATATCATCTCCTCCATTTAACTCTCCTTTTTACATCATATGAAATGAATCCAATATTAGAACAAAAACCTAGTTTCTTTGCCTACAATATGAATCCTCATGAAGCTCTAACTCCTAAATGGGATTTATTCATATTAAAGTTATTGCGTGAGCTGTGACACTCACTCAGTGTTTCCATCGTCTACAGCCATGCAAATTGTCTTCAACATGCTATTTCTTCACATTTCAAATGACAGATATTTCATTTTACCAAAGCCTGATCCCTTTACAGTTGTCTCAAATTTATTCCACCACATTTCATTATATCTAGCTTCAGACTCAAGAATAGGAGACATTCTCTCCATAGGTGGCTCATTTTTATTTCAACAGTGTACACTGCAGTACAACATACATTTTCCAAAGTATATTCTAGGGAGTGATATCTCCACAGATGTTAGAACAAATGACTGTAAAATTAAAAATTTATAATAAGTTTGGGAAATGTTGTGGTAAGCAATATTAAATTGATACCTTTTTGTAAGTTTTTTTTAGAGTTTTTTAATATTCAGATGTCTTTTGTGAATCTCCAAAGCTTCTTGAAGTATGTAGCTTGTGTCAAAATTAGGATTTGGCCAAAGAAATAATTTATGTTTCCTAGGGCATTTTACAGCCCTACATTTACAAGAACAGCTCATGTAGACCTCTTAAGTAACTATTGGTTTTAATTTTTGATTGGACATCCTAAGCTACTGTTTTTGAAAATAATATGTCTCTATATTTTAAATAAACTGTTAAATTTTAATTGATAAAATTACATTTTATAGAGGTGCTGTTATTGCATTCTACTAATCCTTTCCAGGCTATCTAACAGTGCTATGAGATATTGGTGCTAACAGTATTCAATATGCCAACATTCAAATGTCATTATTAAAATTTGTATGTAATTGATATTTTCTTTCTTTCTCCTCATGTACTTTAAAGCTCATGATCTCTTCTAGGACATTCCACTAGATTTAATAGTCCTGGCTTCAGGGTCCATTTAGTTGTGGCAGCATCTATATGTTGCAGATCCATATTTTTTTTCTGTTTCATTTTTATATTTACTTTTTGATAAACCTGACAATTTTATGACTAGGTATTTTTAGAAATTGTCTCAGATAGGATTTCTCTAATAGTGTTTATCATAATGAGACTTAGTATGTTTGCAAAAACTCACAGTGGTATCTTTCGACTCACATCTTACCTAGGTGTGCATCATTCATTTCTTTTATAACATTAACCAGTTTGCTTGAAGAATTATTTGTCAGGTTCCTATTATAAGCTTGCACTCCACATATTTCTGCACGTAAGCCATGTCCTGTAACTCTTTGCTACATTAAATGGAATTGATTGCATGAGCTTTTGCATGTGTTTTGCTATCTTCCACATACTGTATTTGTTTAACTATTGATTATTTATCATTAATGTCTCATGTATATTTATATTGTACTTTAAACTCCAATGTTGCCTTACCCCAAATTTGCTCTTGATAAAGAATCTTGATAGATAGCCCAGAGATTTTAACCTCTTGATGTTAGTAAGCTATGCTGTCCTTGAATCTGTAATCCTGCTGCCTTAGGCTCCCAAGTGCAGGGATTATGAGCATATCTATCATGCATAGATCGGCTTTTTATTTTGGATCAAATAATTGATTTTTGGTCACTAAAAGCTTCCTAAGGTGGATCCTGTTTCACTTGTATAGAAGCCAAAAATTGTGTGTTTGTGCACATTGAGGTACATTTTGGTCTCTTATTCTTCTTGTTCATCTTGTATACTTTCTGTCTCTGTTCTATAATTGCCCATTTCTTAAAATATTTCTGATTGGATATATTAAATAAACACTGTAATGATAAACCAAGATCTTGGTGTTGGATTTACATATTGCTCCCAAAATGACTTTGCATTTAGGCTTCAACCTACAGACAAAGAGTAAATTTGTAGATTGTATTATATTGAACCTGTATCTTTAATAGTAAATTAAATACAACTTGCAGCTGTGTTTCTATACAACCCATTCTATCTTTTTGCTTTTGTCATTAGTAACTTCCTGCTCTATGATAACTTGATTCCATCATTTTCTAGCTATCAACTTGTTATTGATGCTCAGGACATGTGTAGGGATATGAAGAAGTGATAATAAATTTTATTGGAGGAGGCTACTTTATCAACTACAATACTGTGCTACATATAATTCATGATAGCATCACTAGTTTTACATTTACTTCTAAAGTCAGTAATTTTAGCAATTTCCTCCTTCCCATTAGTTCTGTAGGAAAGATTGGCACATTATTATTGTTACATCTTATCAAACCTAAATTATGACTATAATATACTGTAAATTTATCTATTACTGAAAGCAATTCCTCCCCTTTAAATAAACATGATTCTTTAAAGCTATCATCTCATTATAACTTTCCTTGTTCTATATTTCTGCCAGTCACCATTGGCTGGTAGCAATGATGTGGCTCTAAAGATGTGAACATCTTGTGATTGAGGCAGTATCAAAATTTCCAGGCTCATGCCTACTCATGTCAATATGATTTTTAGTACTGAACTGAACGATAAAGGACTGATTTCTGCATAGAGTGCAGGCTCCTTTCTCTCTAGAACCTTAATTAATTCACTGACATACTTTCATATTTCTTCCATACTATGTTTTCACTTCCAATCTGAAGGGTTTACCTCAAGAGTTACTATTGAAAAATTACTCCTTTGTCCCCAACACTTTTGGCACTTTTGACTGTTCCAGGAATATCAAACTGACAAAATTTCCTTGATACTGAAGTACATTTTCTTTGCCAACAATTTGTGGGCCAGCTTATTTTCAATTAACTTAAGCAATATTTTTCCTAATTTGTAAGAAATGTGGCTTTACCATATTCATTTATAAATGAGGAATTGGCAATGTAGGAGCCGGAGGTAAGTTTCTGAAGCCTACAGCCTTGTGAAATAGTCACACAAAGATGAGCCTGAATTTCTCCTTCCAAGTTAACTCATCATAGAGCTGCCTGTAGCAGAAAGTACCTATTTGGTCTTACATTGTTAGAATGAGAAGTTTTTGAGGGTAGGAATTATTTTACTGTCATAATCAGAACTTATATTTCCAGTACAATGCATGTGAACATGGTAAGAGTAGAATTCTAAAAGGTACTGCTTAACCACATAACTGACAATGTCCTCTTTAAAACCCACATAATTTTTTATGTATCATGATTGTTCTTATGTTCTTCAAACAAATCTAACTTGGATATTTGTTTCGTTTATTTCAGCGATGTGAAGGTACTTGCCCAGCCTCCCTTATATAACTTATTTCTGTTGAGGTTTGATCTGTTAATATGTGTTTGTAGTGCTAAATACTGGCCCCCAAGATCTAGTTGCCACAAGAATGAGGAAGTCTTCATCTACACCAAGTGATACTATGTAACCTTGCTCCTCAACATAAAACTATTGGTTAAATAAAGATGTCTACAGACTATAGCTGGACAGAAGAGAGGTAGGTGGGCTTCAGTTTCCAGGGCTTGTGATCTGAGCACAGGGCATTAGGAAGAGGAGTGTAAAGAGAGAAGACAACATCATCAACATCAACATCGTGGTGTAAGGGATCATGAGAACTGGCCACCAGGGCTGGCCAGTGGGAATCCAATCAACCCAGTAGGAACATGGCAAGTCATAGCTCTGAGTTACTGATGGAGAAGTAGACAAAATAGCTTAGATGATTAATATCTGCCCTGTTCTAGTGCTATTTAGGCTTATTATAAATATCACGTGTATATTTTATCTAGGAAATAAAGAATAAAAGGTGGGGTAAGAACCTCTAATTAATTGTTTTACAACAAAATTTTTCACTCAAATTAACTAAGTGGTAGAGACACGGCATACTAGCTAGAAAGTAGCATTGCTGATATTATCCATTGTTTATCCTAATTCCAATGAAGCCATCATTATATGTCATGAACTTTTCCACCTTCCTCCATTCATGTCTAGCCAGAAAGTGCTAGTTGCTGATGACAGTATGTTAAAAAGTAGCTATGATAAGTTTGTAAGGGCAATTGTCTCTTTTAGTCTCTTATCACACACACACACACACACACACACACACACACACACACACACACACAGAAAGAGAGGTGGGGCAGTGAAAGAACACAGCACAGTGTCTTCTTACGACCGAGTGGGGAAGATTTATATGAAACAAGTCTTGATCTTGAGTCACAGCCTCCAGCATTATGAGAAAATGTGCTGCACAGTTGATGGTATTTTGTTATCACAGCATAAACTGAATGCTATTCTAATGTTATTTGCTGCATTTTTGTGTTTATATGTCTCCTAAAATATATGCTTCTTTGAATAGAAAACAAGGTCTTCTTTGTGACACACAACTCTAAATAAAATTCTCCATGAAATCCTTCATCTCGTGCTCAGGACTTTTCTCTCACAGGAGAGGAGGTAGAAAGAGTAGGGAAGACAGAGGAGAAGGAGGACACCAAGAAAACAAGGACATCTAAAACAACTGGAAAAAAATATGAACTTACAGAGTCTGAAGCAGAAACCACAGGGCCTGTAAGAGTTTCTACTGGGTGTCCTGCACATTCACTATAGATTTCAATTTAATAATTTCATGGGGGTCCAGAATGTGAAAAAAAAATAAGTGGGTCTCTGAGTCTTATGGCCATTCATGGGGTTCATTTATTTTTCTGTTAATTTTCCTTGTCCAACTTTTGATTGATGGTGTTAGTTTTCTATTATATTTTATTTTGTTAGGAAAAGAAAAAGAAAATAAACAGACTTTTTGTCATTTTTTTATTCCCCTTATTGTAAATCTCTCTCTCTCTCTCTCTCTCTCTCTCTCTCTCTCTCTCTCTCTCTCTAAATATATATATATATATATATATATATATATATATATATATATATATAAAAAACAGCTAGCTGAGTATGGCTAATTTACAACAATCATCAGTAACTTACTTATAAAACATGTGGCTTAAGCTTCTTTCTAATAGGATTTATATTCTATTATATATCTATATGATTTCATCCAGAATACATGTAGTGTAAAAGGAGTTAGAGTTTGGTAGTTCAGTGACTGAGAATTGCCTAGTATGCATGGGGTCCTACATAAGATTTCTTACATTGTAAAAAGAAAAAAGAAAAAAGAAAAATGCCCAGCCTGGGATGGCCTTGGTGGTGACAGAATGACATGTGTTCCTATCCTTTGGACAGGACCCAGTAGTAAGCCTCCATAAATGCCAATGGTTGTTGTGGGAGTAAGACTTGTTTGTGTAATAATGTACATTTTTTATTGACCTGGTAGCAGTGGAAGGCTCCTTTCTCCCAAGGAATGTCCAAAGAAGTCACAATAATGTCTTTATAATAATTAGAAACAGTCCAAGAGTCAAGAGTATGGATATGTCTTGGCAAAATGGTAAACACTGGGGACTTCAGGACTTTGGCTATGGAAGGCTAAGGAAAAGAGCTCTAAATACATAAGTTCAAAACTATATAATTTTCAATCAAGCAAAAAGTAAGGATGCAATATGAATTATAAGAGGGACTTGATGAAAGGAACAATAGCAGCTGCACTTGTAAGGCAAATGAGAAAATTAATAAGGCAAAGATAAAGACATTTAGGGAATGGCAATTGAAAGAGATCCCACCCAGCTGAGTGTTTCTTTGTTTGTGTGTTTATGCTTACAAAGGCAGGTAGAGTCCTGAGTTCAGAGTCACCCTAGTACATATCAAGGCAGGCAATTTCAGGGCGAGGTCCCAGCCAACTAATTTATCCTCTGTGCCTAACAAAGGCAGATGGATCTCTGATTTTTTTTTTTCAATGTTAAGGGAAATATATATATATATATATATATATATATATATATATATATATATATATATATAAAATATGCTTGTTGTCTCTTAAAAATCAGAGGGCTGCGCTCGCTCCGGCCCCACTTGCTCTGGCTGAGGCCAACTGGAGCGAGCAGGGCCGGCTGGAGCAAGTGGGGGGGCCGTAAGGGGGCGGCCAGAGCAAGTGGGGCTGGCTGGAGCGAGCGGAGCCGGCCGGAGCAAGCAGGGTTGAGCTGAGCGAGCGGGGTTGACCGGAACAAGGGGAAAAAAAATCACAGGGCTGAGGTTACAGGATGCTGATTCTTAAGACAATAAAAAGGAAACCTAGAATAAATGACTAGATTTATATTGAAAATAAAAGACTGGACTTGTGTCCTGTAGGAAATGAGCTATCTAGAATTTTTTTCACTATAAAAAGAGAGAACTTTTTGGATAAATTGACACACACACAGAGACAGAGAACTCTCCCAGAATAGAAAGCAAGCACAACATAGATGGAGAAATCTTAAGAAAGAAAGCAGAACATAGAGAGAAGCAGACTGGAAAAGCTATATCAATTATAACACAGGTTATCAGCTTAGACATATGATTTGATTTCAAGTTGTCTATTCACTGCTCCCAGACACCCCTTCTCCCAGAACCCTCCTCTAAGTTGAGGCTGGTCCTTGTCAGAAAAGAAAAGAAAAAAAATTCTTATAAAAGAAGATATTCTTGGCTACAAACCATTTTATTTATGTATGTCCTTCCTTCCTTCCTTCCTTCCTTCCTTCCTTCCTTCCTTCCTTCCTTCCTTCCTTCCTTCCTTCCCTCCTTCCCTCCTTCCTCTCTCCATCCTTCATCCCATCCTCATTTCTCTTTCTTTCTTTCTTTCTTTCTTTCTTTCTTTCTTTCTTTCTTTCTTTCTTTCTTTCTTTCTTTCTGTCTTTCTGTCTTCCTTTCTCTCATTCACTTTACATACTGCTCACTGTTCCCATCCTGAACAACCCCTCCCACAGTGCTTATACCCATCCAGCTCTCTTCCTCTAAGGAGGTGCCTTTTCTTTGAGTATCCTGTCACCCTGTTACATTAAGCTATCAGGCTAGGCACAACTTTTCCTACTGAGGCTAGACAAGGCAGTCCAGATAGAAGAACATATCCCATATACAGGCAAAAGCTTTTGGGATAGCCCCTGCTCCAGTTTTTGGGGGACTCACATGACCTCCCCACACATATGTTGCAGGTGGACAATCCATTCTAAAGAAAGAAAGAAAGAAAGAAAGAAAGAAAGAGAGAGAGAGAGAGAGAGAGAGAGAGAGAGAAAGAAAGAAAGAAAGAAAGAAAGAAAGAAAGAAAGAAAGAAAGAAAGAAAGAAAGAAAGAAAGAAATGGATTTTACTTATTTGCCAAAGATGAACTGTCCATAGGCATGAGGGTTTGTTTCTGGGTCTTCAATTCTATTCCACTGATCTACCTTCCTCTTTCTGTACCAATACCATAGAGTTTTTTTTCACTATTGCTCTGTATTACATCTTGAGGTCAGTGTGATTTCCCCAGAAGTTGTTTTATTGTTAAAAATTCATTTCATTATCCTGAGTTATTTCTTTTTCCATATTAAGTTGAGGGTTTTTCTTTTCATGTCTGTGTAGAATTTTGTTTTATTTTTGATGGGGATTACACTGAACCTGTCAGTTGCTTTTGGTAAGATGGCCATTTTCACTATGTTAGTCCTAATGATCCTGAGCATGGGAGAACTTTCCATCTTCTAAAGTCTTCTTCAAGTTCTTTCTTCAGAGACTTAAAGTTCTTCTCATCTTTCCCTTGCTTAAAGTTATGTGAAGATACTTTATCTTTTTTGTGACTACTGTGAAGTATTTTGTTTCCCTAATTTCTTTCTCAGTAACTTTATCATTTGCATAAAAAAAGACTACAGACGTGATTGAGTTAATTTTATATCCAGCCACTTTCCTGAAGTTATTTATCAGTTTTAGGAAGTCTTTTGGTAGCATTCTTGGTGTTACTTATGTATATTATCATATTATCCAGAAATAGTGACATATTAACTTTGTACTTTCAAAGTAGTATCCTCTTGATCTCCATTTGTTGTCTAATTGCTCTAGTAATACTTGAATATTATATTGAATAGATAAGGGAAGAGTGGCAGCCTTGTCTTGTTCCTGATTTTTGTGGTATTGCTTCAAGTTTTTTCTTCAATTAATTTGATATTGGCTGTTGTTTTGCTGTCTATGCTTTTATTATGTTCACATATGTGCCATGAATTAAGCGATCTCTCCAAGACTTTTAACACAGAGAGGTGTTGTTTGTTGAAAAGCTTTTTTTTTTTTTAATATATTGAGGTGATAATGTGATTTTTCTTTGCATTTCTTTTGATAGTGCATCACATTGATGAATTTTCATGCATTGAAACATACCTGCATCACTGGGATGAAGCTTACTTGATCATGGTGAATGATGGTTTTGATCCACTCTTGGATTTGTATTGTGAGAATTTTATTAAGTATTTTTGTATTGATATTCATAAACAAAATTGTTCGAAGCCAAACCCATACAGTAGAAGAAAGACAGCATTTTCAACAAATGGTGTGAGTCTGACTGGTAGTCTACATGTAGAAGAATGCAAACTGATCCATATCAGTTTATCACCTTGTCAAAGCCCACCTCTCCGACCAGCTGAGACAATGGGAAGAAAGACACGCTCACACAGCTTCCCCATCTTCCTTTATTCTGTTCCTTCCTTCTTCATCATCTCCCTCTGGGACTGCCCACAATTTATCCTCTTCCATTCACTCATGTCACTTCATACCACCCAATCATAGATGCACACACCCAAGGCAGCATGCAGGATAGGCTGATAGAATGGTATCACGCAGCATAATACCATCTCTACCGGCGAGTTACAGGTGCTGCTATAATTACTCATGACTGAAACTGAGATAGACAAGGGAAGGTTGTGGGGCTTGACATAGAGCCAGGGTGCCATGTTGGCTCATGCGGGCCGTGCCAGCTTCCCACATCACCTTGTACATAGCTTAAGTCCAAGTAGATCAAGGTCCTCCACATAAAAGAAGATTCATTGAATTTAATAGAAGAGAAAGTGGGTAATATCCTCAAATGCATTGGCACAGGGGAAAATTTCCTGAACAGAACACAAATGGCTCAGGCACTATGACCAACAATTGGCAAATAGGACCTCATGACATTTAATAGCTTCAAAGGATACTACTATGAATAGGACAAAACAGCAAACTACAGATTGGGAAAAGATTTCATTAACCCTACATCCAATAGAGATGTAATACCGAAAATATACAAAGTGCTAAAGAAGTTAAACTCAAAAACACCAAATAACTCAATTTTAAAATGGTATACAGAGTTAATTAAAGAATTCTCAACAGAGGAAACACAAGTGGCTGAGAAACACTTAAAAAATGTTCAACTTTCTTAATCATCAGGGAAAGGCAAGTCAAAATGACTTTGAGATTCCATTGTGCACCAAGCAGAATGGGATCAAAAGCTCAAATGACTGTACATACTGAAGAGGGTGTAGATAAAGAGGAATATTCCTAAATTGATGATGGGAATACAAACTAGTAGATCAACTTTGGAAATCAATCTGTGAGTTTCTCAGAAAATTGGAAATAAACCTACTTGAAGACCCTAGCTATACCATTTCTGGACATATTATTCAGCTAGTAAAAGCAAGAACATCATGAATTTTGCAGACAAATGGATTTAACTAAAAAATATCTTGAGTGATGTAACCCAAACCCCAAAGGACATCCAGGGTATATACTCACTGATAAGTAGATATCAACATAAAAGTTCAATATACCTATGGTGCAATGCATAGAACCTAGGAAGTTTAGCAAGAAGGAAGGCTCAAGTATGTATATTCCAACCCCACTTTGAAGTAAGAACATACTTATTAAGGGAGGGAGAAGGAGGGAGGGAAGTCATTGGGAGAGGGGAGGGCAAAATTTGGGACAGGATCAGGTATGGGAGGAGACAGGAGAGAAGCCCAGAGGGCCAGGAGAATGAATAGAAATATGCAGCAGTGTGGGGTGGCTGGCAGCCACTACCTCTAGTTAGTCCAAGAGACATAGGATTTGAGTGGTTCCCAGGGCTCAGTTCAGATGATCTTAGTTAAAATGCCCAGTAGTGGGGAGATGGAACCTGAGGAGAGCACCTCCAATAGATAGACATGGACACGAGAGGAAGCATGTGGCCACACACACATCTTCAAAATTTTGACCCATAATCTTTCCTGTCAAAAAGAAATGCAGAGGCAAAAATGAAGCAGAGACTGAAGGAAAAGCCTTCCAATGATGGGCTCAGCTTCTGGACCATCCCACATGCAGGCACCAAGCTTAACACTATTACTAATATCATGCTGAGCTCGTAGACAGGAGCCTAACATGGTTGTCCTTGCTGGGCTCTACCATCAGTTGACTGAGACAAATGCATATACTTAGAGCAAACTATTGGACTGAAGATGGGAGAAGGTTTGATGGAGATGAAGGTGAATTCAGCCACAAATGAAGAATAATAGTATCAACTAACCTGGACCCCACAGAGCTCACGTAGTCTAAGTCACTGACCAAAGAGTATATGGTCCTTGGCCCCTAACACACATGTAACAGAGGCCTCAGTGATATAGAATTTGCCTACTAAATTTGAAACTTGATGCCCCAGGGAAGGGGGATGCTGGCAGGGGTGATATGGAGGTGAGTTGGTAGGTGGAGAGAACCTTCTCAGAATCAAAGGAGAGGGGGAATGGGGAGAAGAACTCCAGGAGGGGCAACCTGGAATGGTGGAGAGATTTGGAGTGTAAATAAGTGAAATAATTTAATTAAAAAAAAGAAAGGAAAAAAAAAGAAAGAACAAAAGAAGAAAGAAAAAAGAAAGAAAGGAAGAAGGAAGGAAGGAAAGAAAGAAAGAAAGAATGAATGAAAGAAAGAAAGAAAGAAATTCTACATTTAGCTATTTAAAGTATCATTCCATGATTTCAGAAGTGTCGTCACCATCTGCCCATCTGTCACCATCTAAATATTGGTCAGATATAAATCCATGACTCATAAGAATTCTTCCTGGACTTTTCTGGCACATTTTGTGAATGTCCACTAATGTCAGCATGCATATCTTCTTTAATCTCCTGGTCAAGAGCCTATTATCATGTCAAATGCTCTATTTTCAAAGTAAATGAACATTCTTCTTTCCCTCCACTCCAGCAGCACTTCTAATTATTCCTTTCAAAGGCATTCAAAAGGTTAGTGTTGCTTTATTCATCTGATCCTCTTTTTTTTTATTATTAGATATTTTCTTTATTTACATTTCAAATGCTGTCCCAAAAGTTCTCTATACCCTTCCCCCACCCTGCTCCCCTACCTGCCCACTCCCACTTCTTGGTCCTGGCATTCCCCTGTACTGGGGCACATAAAGTTTGTAAGACCAAAGGGCCTCTCCTCCCAATGATGACCAACTAGGCCATCTTCTGCTACATATACAGCTAGAGACACGAGCTCTGGAGGTTCTGATTGTTTCATATTGTTGTTCCACCTATAGGGTTGCAGACCCCTTCAGCTCCTTGGGTAATTTCTCTACCTCCTCCATTGGGGGCCCTGTGTTCCATCCTATAGATGACTATGAGCATCCTCTTCTGTATTTGCCAGGTACTGGCATAGCCTTATTCGAGATAGTTATATCAGGGTCCTTTCAGCACAATTTGCTGGCATATGCAATATTGTCTGGGTTTGGTGTAGTCTCTTAAGGCTTTAACCTCTCTTCTTTCTAAAATTCAGCCCCAACTAAATTTATTTTTGTCATCATTATTGTGATCAATCTGTCTGTTTTATGCTAATATAATGATGATTATATTATTATAGCTCTATAGTACAGCTTGAAATCAAGAACAGTGATATCTCCAGATGTTCTTTTATTGTAGAGATTTGCTTTAGCTATCTTAGGTTGTTTGTTTGTTTGTTTGTTTGTTTTATCCCATGAAGCTGAATATTCTCCTTTCAATATCTGTAAAAAATTGTATTGGGATTTTTATGGGGATTGCATTGAATCTGTAAATTATCTCTGGTAAATTGTCCTTTTTAACTATGTTAGTCTTATTGATTCATTAGCATGAGAAATTTATCTGATCATCTGTCATCTAACTGTTTCTAACTGTCTTCTTCCGTTTCTTTCTTCCTCTAGTCCAGGGTAGAACACCAAGCATATAATCTACATAAAAATAAATGTGACCCTGGCTGAACCTGAACAAGGGACCATGTCTATGGAATACCAATTCACCTAACTATGGGAAGAGGACAAATAATTCTTTAGTAAAAGAAATAAAGTACAATTCCTGCCCAGAACCTCTTCCTTCTAGCAGTAGCTTATAGACACTTTGATCTATTCCATAAGGAAGCGTTATGAAACCTCAGCTATGCAGTCTGCCTAACTTTCTCAGTTAGGATTCAGAAAAATGAATGAATCAATGAGTTAATCAATGAATGAAGTATGTAACCTTTTCTTACTCCTGTGTATTCTCTTTTTATATTCAGACCAAAGGCTGAACAAATTTTCTCTAGCACTCTGGGATTTTTTACTCTTCCTTTTTTGAAACTCTCAGCTTCGGCCACACAGCTTCCTATGTGATTACTGGAGGCTTGTTGAACACATGAGCCCCTCTCAAAAGCCATGGCTTTATCTCTTCTTCTCACCTCTTGACTCTGGGTTGCTGCCAAGATTTAGAGCTTGCCTGCACTGGTTGGTTTGTTTGATTGATTGTTTCTATAATTCTAATAAAATTGTCCCTGTGATTATACTGTGTTCATTTCTAACTTCCTTTTTCTAAGAAATTCAAAACATGAGTGAGTTTCCCCTATAACAAAAAGACTTCTGTATATTACACTAAATAAGTATTAGTGTTAGTAAGATGAAATGCTTTGACTGACTTGGTCAGCTTATATTCAAAGTGCACCATATTTTTGTGGATTTCTTCTTCTCTTTGACTCAAGACACAGTTAATCTTAGCCTATTAAATAAATCATGTGTCATATATCTCTCATACATTGCAATTGAGGATTTTATATCTGAACTTCAAATATTACCTTCTCTATTTGTCTGTATCTTGGTTTCCTCTGCAATGGTGTCATTGCTCCTAGGCAGGTAGACAGAAGTCAGGATTTCATTGTAAGAAAGAGAATAATTCATACATATATATTCCAATTTGAAATTGAGGAATTTAATATAATTTCTTTGATTTAAAACTTGTATGATAAGTTTCTAAGGTGAAACTCTTGATTCCTAGTGTGATTTCAAGCTTAGTTTGCAGTCTTTTATTTCTTAAATACATGTGCAATAAAATAAATATAAAGTTTGACTGTTGAAGGTGGGCTCATCAGTTAAGAGCTCCTATTGTTTTTCCAGAGGATCTGAGTTTAGGTACCAGCTTCTACATTTACATGCTTCATGGCTGCTTGTAACTCCAGTGTCAGAGAATCCTAGGCCCCCTTATGGCCTTTTTGGACACTGCACACACATGATACATACAGAAATATAGACTTGTGAATATGCACATAATTATTTAAAATTAATTTAAAACTCAAAATTTTGTATTATGCAACTACTGAAAATAATTTCCCCATTTGTGTTGTAATGATCGATGCTTGATAAGTATGATTCAATTTACATTTATTTTTACAATTTACATTTACTATTTACATTTATTTTCTTTCAAATCACTGTTTTTTGTCATTTGTTTTTGCTTTTTATCTTTATCAAGGGAAAATTGGTTAATGGCAAGTGTATTCATTTAAGAAATGTGACTTATAATAATAATAATAATAATAATAATAATAATAATAATAATAATATATGTATGTATGTAAGAACATATATTTATAGATACACACATTATAGATAGGTAGATAGATAGATAGATAGATAGATAGATAGATAGATAGACATATAGATAGAGATGAGAGGAGTGATTTCAAGTTGTACTAAAAAACTAAAGTTAAAAAAATTCAGAATTGGCACAAAAATAGGTATGAAGGTCCATGAAACTGTATAGAAATCATATTTGACAATGGTATCAAAAATGCACATTTGACAAATGATAACTTCTTTTATAGCTGCTACAAGAAAATCTAGATTCTCAATTCATAAGCTGAAGAAGGAAGGTAGACCTATATCTCTCATTTTATATAAAGTCAACTTATAAGATATTAATCATCTTAATATAAAAACTGAAATTTAGAGACTCTTTGCTGAAAACATTTCCCGATATAGGTAAAGGTGAGAACTTTTAGAAAAACAAACCATAGCTCAAGAAACAAACATAAACGTTGCACATTAAATTAAATAAGTTGAAGAATATCTATATCTCAAAAGAATTAATGGCTTATGTGAACAATAGCACACAGAATGACAGAAAATCTGGTAGCTGTACATCTGACAACAGAATATTTCTTAATGTATAAATAACTCAAAAGTTTTATACCGTTAGATCATTTCCTCATTTTTTAAGTTTTTTTTATACTTGTCCTACTTAGGACTATGTCATCCAGGATTTCTTTTACAGACACACACACACATACACACACACATACACACACATACACACACACACACACACACACACACACACACACACACGCACACCATACATCACATATTACACTTATCTAAACCATTCTTCTTTATGGACATTTTGGTTGAATTGAAAGGATCGTTTTTAAAATTAACACTTCAACATGGACACGATTATGAGAGTTCAGTTATCTCTGCAATAGGGTAATTTCAAATCCATTGAATATGCACTAAAGAAATCAATTTCCAGACTACTTGGCAATCATATATTATTACTTATTGTCATTAATTGTTGGACTGGAAAAGTTGCCATCCTGTTTTCTCTAACAGCTGAACCAAATCACATCCACACAGCCATTGCACAGTGTCCTTCTTCCTCCACATCCTCACCAATATTTGTTCATAAGAGTCATTCAAACAGGAATCAACTGATATGTCATGGCTGTTTTACTTTGCATTTCTTTGATGATTTGTGACACCAAGAACATTTTTTTTAATTAATAGCTAGTTTTACATCTCTTGAAAAATGTACATTTGTCATTTTTTTAAATTAAGTTTTTATTTTGTAATTGAGTTTTCTGGTGTCCTTGTATACTTGAGGTATTAAACTCTTATTAGCTTTATAATTTGAAAATATTTTCTCCAGTTGTCTTGTTGAAATTTCACCAAATTTTATCTGCATAGAAGCTCTTAAATTTGATGAAATTCAACTTATCTGTCTTTATTTGTTTGACAGGTGTTCTTACGCTGCATGAATTTTGGGATTTTACATAAAACGAAACAAAGAAAAAAACGAAATTATCAGGATTAAATTTTCTCTTTAATTTGTAAAAACTGTACATGACACAAAATTAATAAAGCATCTTATTGTGTAGGACACAATAGTTTTAGGCAGACATGGTGATACAGGCTGAAACCCAGAACTTGAAGCATGGAGCGATAGGATCATGACTTTGTGGCTAGCCTGGTTTACATATAAAGATACAGTATCAAAGAGAAAAATAAAACAATAGTTTAAAATATTTTCCTTCAGTGTCAATATTTTTATTCTTTTTTCTTATTGATCCTATGTCTAATCATAGACTCTATTTCCTGCTCATATGTACACTAGTGTATAGTTCAACATCATACCTGAAGTAATGATCAATATCCTCATATATTTTTATACTTAACATATTTTAAAAATATTCCATAGCTTTTGGGAATTTTTATATTTTATACAAGGAATAAATTATATTTATTCCTTGTGCACATTTTCATAGTTTCCTTTTGGTGAAATACAGTATGATTTGGCAGGCTATTACAGAAAATGTAGCTTATTTTTCAGTCTTTTCTAATTACATGAAAAATTAGATCAATGAAGACTATATGTGTGTTCCATTTCTTGGTTCTAAAGCTTAACTAACTTTTGAGAAGCTACTGTGAATTGTTGCAAAACTCACTGAATCTTTGCTTCTTTCAAATTCACTTTTTTCTCCATGGAAAGATATTTTCCTGTTGTACAGTGTAAGATGTGTGAAAATCCCACTCGAGAATCTTTAATACAGACAGAAATTACTTTTTCTCACATATCTGTCTACTCATATATTCTTCATAATTCAGGTCACATATTGAACTCCAGCTTCCCATATATTGTTCCATGACCAATTCATCTACCATGCCTTATTTCCGCTTTGAAATTGTGTAACAAGATTACTGCTCTTGGAACATAATCACTAACCATCCTATAGTTTTATTGAGATATGGCATATGTCAGTATCATATTATTGCAATAAAATACTACATAACTGTAAGGCAGAAACCCTCACATCTTTTCTGTTGCTTTCTCATAACTCTATATCATTACATTGATTACAAGATAAGCATGCAATAAAAGTACTTACTAAATTGAATTAGATCAAATTGAATTGATTTTTCTGGGTCATCAGCAGTTTCTGTGGCATGATATAAAGCTCTCCTATACAGAAGGGAACACACTTTTTCTTATGCACAATGCACCAGTGGAATTTATAAAAAAAACAAATGGTGTCTACACACATCTTATTTTTACCAGGGGAAAAATATCATTATGAACAGAATCGAGGCTTAAAATACAAGCAGAAGTGGGAGTAACTATCTAATTTAAAGTTGCTAGCAGGATTAGTTACTTTTCTGCTGCTGTAATAAAAGTTTATATCCAAAGCAATTTACAAAATAACATGTTTATTTTGGTTTACTCTTCTAGAGAGATGCAAGTCTATCGTGGTTAGAAGTCATGACAGCAGCCAGGCCTGGCATAGCACTTACAGCAGGAATCTGGGAGCTCACATCCTCAAGGGCAAGCAGGGAAGAGACAGAACAAATTTGGAGTGAAGAGAGTCAGTGAAATCTCAAAGCCAGACCCTCATGATGTTTCACCTGTTTCAGCAAAGCCGCTAAAGAGCATGGGCAACTCGATTGAAGTGTTATACTCAGGGTTATAGGGGATTATTTTTCATCTCGCCTCCACAGGTAAAATGATAGGATGAAAACTGATGTCTTATAGCTGTTACCATAAGAAAACATGAATTCATAAACAAAATGTCCCAGTCAGAAAAATCAAAGTATAAGAAAAGACAAAAGCATCATAATTTGGACCTAGGGCTCTGAAAGTCCATGTTGGTTCATGTTGACTCATTTTCCTTTTTTTTTTTTTTTTTTTTTTTTTTTTTTAAACGATGCTCCATTGGCTGACCCAACTTATGTCACTGAGTAAATAGAAGAGATCTACATACCTGCTTAAGAAGGATTGAGTAGAAAAAAAAATATTAAGATATTTCACTGACTATACCCACACTGATTATAATTAGAGAAATATAGAAAATCATGAATGATTCTTTTAGTTACTTTCTGTGTTACTGGAACGAAAATTGACAAAAGAGATTTAGAGAATGAAGGAAGTTTTTCATTTGGTTTGTAGTGCTAGAAGGTTACAGCAGGGAACTCATGACAGTAGGGCCTTGATGCTGATTGCGTTTATTGTCAAGAAACAGAGAATGATTCATTCTTGCACACAGCTAGGTGTTTTTCAGTTTATATAGACCAGGTACCAACTACTGGGAATAGTGTTCCAGTTTATAAGGTGGGTCTTCTTATCTGAATTAATCTAATCTAGGAAAACTATTATAGAATATCACAGATGCAATTTTCATCTAAATAATTTCTCTGGCTGTATCAGTCTTGAGAATTGTCTTCTAGGTTACTCTAGACTCTGTCAAGTTAACAACATTTATTGTCACTGGAATGAAAATGTCTCATTTCATAGAATTGGTGAAAGTTGAGCTTGTGTGTTTCATTCTGCTTCTAGGCCTTTAGATTTTATTTTTCTATTTTCTAGTAACCAGTACCCAAATTACCTTTTGGGGGGGCATTGTCTTAATCTACTACTTTAGGTGTGTTCCTACCTTCTATATACACACTTCGTATTTATCTGGTATAAATACAATACATTGATTTAGTATAAGTTCTTTGCTTTTAAGTTACAGGATGTGGATTTTTTTGTACTATTATAAATGGAGGTCTGACCTATGAGCCATTGCCCAGGACAACACAAAGACCACTTTCAGCATTATTCCTTGCAGTCATTGCAGACTGTCAAGTCAGAAGTGAAAGATTTCATAACTTATTCTTGAACTGAAACAATATTTCCAAATCAGATTTTTTATTGTGTTTAAGAAAAACAGCATAAAATTCCCAAGTCTCCAATGTCAGTCCCTTAAGTAAGTAGAAAACCTGCCAAATATGACCTTCTTAAACAACATATCTCTCTCTCTCTCCGTGTTTTTTTTTTTTTTTTTTTTCAGAGGAAAACTGTAAAGATCAAGTCTCAGCTGCACGTAGTACCTAATTAAACAAGTGTAAGAAAGCTGAGAAAGGTCAGGTTGTCAAAAATCATTGCTGTATCTTTACTGAATTGTATTTAAAGACTGATTGCAGCAAAGAAAATAACTCAATAAGGTCTGTGAGCCTGTAATATTACATGAACTCAAGGGGCAGGCTTCTTCCTGGCATATAACAGAGCATTTCAAGAAAAAAAAAAAAAAAAACTAAGAAACAAACTAAGGAATCTGAAAGAAAGAGCATATGTGCTGGGTGAGACAGGCAGCTAAATATTAATATAGAGAAGAGATTCAATATGCCAGGTTCAAGGAGAAACAAGACAAAATTACATATGACATTTTTTTTACTTGAATTTATTTTCCCTTTTAAATGAATGAATAAATTGAATAGGCTCATAAAATATACTGTAATTATGGGAGTCATCCATAATTATATGGCCAAGATTAAGTAATTAAAAGATATTTAGTTATTTTATCTCCTGAAAATATTGGTAATTGCCTGTATGTACTCTGAACTCCCTAGTGTGCATATGTTTGTTTGAAGGGCCTTTGAATGTATTTTGCTTCTGTTCTACTTCTGCTATAGGAACAGAAGACACAGATGAGTCTAAAGAGACAACCCACAACAAACCAAAGTATGAATTCATTGCTCCAAAGAAAGCAGCTTCTGCCTCAAGAAAGAGGAAATATGAAATATTATTTTCTTCCTAAAGTCTACTTTATTTTTGAAACATTGTAGACAGGAATCCACTGGGAATTGCTGAGGGGTGCTAGTTAGTAACTGAGTACAATTTTCAGTTCAGTAAACTACAGTCTGTTTTTAAATCTTTTCCTCTATCTCTGGGGATGTGTTATAATCTGAAATAAAGGTCCCATGACTTTTGGGAATGAACTGTCTATATTGTATTGGTTGGGCTGGAATGTATATTTTAGGTTTTCTTTAAAAAGAAAGATCTACCTAGGGATGAAACTATACAAAAGCTTAAGTTTCAGACACAAATAGATGTGTTTGAGCATGCATAATTAAATTTTTTCTTCATTTAGTCTATCACCAGCCCTTAGGTCTCCCTACCATGCCATAATTTAAACATTCATAAACCAAATAATAATAGAGTTTATAACCTTCAAGAACAAAACATTACACTTTTATTACTCTGACAGGTGAGTAATCTGCCTTTTCTCTCAACCTTGAGAGTGGTTTGGATGTCATCATGTCATGAACAACTGACAAAGTATTTGAAGTGTGCTATTGGAAGCTTAATTGCGATTTGTTGTAATTTCTGCTCAAATTCCTTCCTGACACAGTTGATTTATTTTGCAAATCAGTGCATCTAGAGGCTGTACTGTGTCGCATTATGGGCCTTTGATATAGAACCTTTGTTTTATAACAGGGAAAATAATTAGCTTTTGGACAAGCCTGAGTTGCGATGTCGGGTGCTATCTGTGGTGCTGAAAGAAATTATTAGCGCTGAGCTAATGAAGGCACTCAGCCAGGCTCTGCCACCTTACTAATTTGTCTCTTTGGGATTTTCACAAAATTAAAAATGAGATAAGCACAAAATTGAATGAATTTCATAAGGAAAACAGTAGGTTTGTTGAAAGAATCTGTTGAAAACCTGTTAGAGCCAAATTTAAGTGAAATGTCACTTACCAGTTTGCCTATGGAATACTGGTTTCTTTCTGCTGGTTTGGGATATAACTGTTTAAGCATATTTTAATTAACATCTGTATCTGAGATTTCAAAGCTTTGTTTGAAATTATCAGCAGTTGCAGTGTCAGCAAGCACTGTGTGTTAAATAAGGATCTAATTTCAGTCAACCCGCTTTCTAGACTGCAAGGTCAATTTGCATTAAAGGCAAATCAAATGATAAGTGAAATTAAACTGGAGATAGTTTATTTTGAAATGTAATGCTTACCAAAGACTTAACTATGTTTTTATTCAGTATTCTCAGAAATTGTTAAAATATGGTCTTGTGGTTGAATATCTGCTACTTCCTTAGAGTTGAAACACTGTGATCTTATTTGCATTATAACCAGTGGCATGTTTAACTTGATGCTGGTTAAGGGAGTACTTGGACTCAGTCCTAAACAAAACCAGAGCCAGCTGGTTGCTTCATATTTTACTAGGTTATAAAATAGCACTCAGGTATACAGCAGTAATCACAAAGCTGTGAAGCCGAGAAAAAAAATAACAACATTAAATTGACATTCATGAATAACAAGTGAGGTTCCATTTCGCTTCATTTCTGCTCACTTTAAAACCAGCATTAGCTTTTCTGGCACATAATTTTTCATTGTTTGCTGAACACAGCTCTATTAGAATGATTCACTGTCTTTAATATTAGTGATTATGGTACATTTCAATTACACAGTGTATTATATAGTTTGTGGCAGAACTCTCTACATTCCTGCTTTTTGACTCTGCTGGAAAAGATTGAATGCAGCAAGATGGTGAGAGGTGTTCAGTGTTGAGGGTAGGAAAGACCATTGTAAAGGTTGATAAGGTAATCTAGAGAGAAGTTCATCTATAAGTAAGCTTCCCCAAATTTATAAGATGGAAAGATAAGATTATGTCACTTATTCATATCACTTAATATTAGTATAGCAATCTGGATATATATATATACAGATTGCTATACAATATATATATATATATTATATATTATATATAATATATATATGATATATGATATATGATATATGATATATGATATATATATATATATATATATATATATATATATATATATGTGTGTGTGTGTGTAATATTAGTTTAGCAGTGACATTACTTACAAACAATAAAATCATCCATTTTAAAGATGAATTTATATTTTTAAAGGGGTGTGTGTGTGTGTGTGTGTGTGTGTGTGTGTGTGTGTGTGTGAGAGAGAGAGAGAGAGTGTATGTCCAGATTTGGTTAGGTCCTAAGGAGGCCAAAAGAGGGCATAAAATTCCTTGGAGTTGGATTTATAGGAGGCTGTAAGCCTTGCAACCTAAGGGCTGGGAACTGACCTTAAGTCCCTTGTAATAGTAACATATGTTCTTAACCACTGGACCATCTCTCCAGTTTCCCCAGATTTTTCAGCTTAAATATTTACTTCAAAGAACTTGATGAAAACATATGCTCCCAAAACTATTCTAGCAAATAATAAAATTATTTCTTCTATTCCCTTAATGTACTTTTGAATATAGTTTTTACATTCTATAACCTTATATGAATGGAATAAAAAGTAATACCCTTTCATGCCTCATACATTTGTAAATTAAAGTTTTGTTGTAGTAATCTATTTTCTTCTTCAGATATCATGTATATACTAAATAAGGTGATTCATTCATGAGTTAGTGACATTACAAGTTTCAATTTTATGTTTATTTTGACATTGTAGATTTTAACATTTGAGTTCTTTGTATGAGGATATGTTCAGTAAATCTCCAACCCAAATAAGCCCTGGCAATGAAAACACAACTCAGTTAATATGAATACATGCTGTGTGCCTAGATTTGGCAGATCTACTGCTACAGTACCATATTCCACATCTATGAGACCCTATAGAACTTGCAGTTTCTCCAGGCCATGTGATTCTGTACTGTCTTTCTTCTTCTTCTTCTTCTTCTTCTTCTTCTTCTTCTTCTTCTTCTTCTTCTTCTTTCTCTTCTGTGTCCTCTCATTCTTCCATTTCCACCTTCTAGCTCCCATAGGATTTAGTCAACCAAGCTAACTGGTTCAATTTTGGGGGGTGTGGGGTGGGGATGGGGGTCTAACTGTATTATTCTCCTTGGCCTTATACTAATTCTGGCAATATGTTATAATCATCTTGCTCCTCATTCTCTGACTTTGTCTTTCTTCACCTCTGTCTAGCCTGTTCTTTCTCTGCAAGCTGTTTCTGTAAAACTGTCTCTATAAAACTGCCACACACACACACACACACACACACACACACACACACACACATACACACACACATCATTCTCTCTGTGTGTTGCTTTTAAGTTGCTTCTCCTTCCTGTGCTATTATCATGAGAGTTAGGCATATCCTATCTCTAACTTATTCTGTCAAACCTTTCTCTGATTCATCACTTTGTTTGCTCCTCAATTGGAGGTCACTTTCAAAAATAGTATGTACTCTCTTATAAGCGGATATTAGCCATAAAACACAGGATAACCGTGCTGCAACCTACAAACTCAAAGAGTCTAAGTAACAAGAAGGGCCAAGGAGCAGATGTTTGAATATTTCTAAGAACGATCAATAAAATAGACATTGGGGTGGATAGAAGGAGAGAACTGGGTAGGAGAGGAGGTCAAGAAGGAACAAGAGGTGATGTATGTGTGTTGGAGGTGATGTATAGCTGTAGTTCTGAGTACTATACTTTCTCCTTCAGTGTTCATACACACCTGGACACAATGCTAGAAGGATGAAGTAGAGACTAGAATAGGTAGAGTTCTGCAGGACCAGATCCTGGTCCAGTTAGGAGTGAGTACGGGGGTGGGGGGGGTGGGGGGTGGGGATGAGAGGAAGAAGGCCTTCTCCTAGGATCCTAGTGTTACATCTTTTTTAGCCAAAGTCCTTCTCTGATGATATTCAGTGAAACAGCTCTCTTAGGCAATCATAGCTTCTGTGCATAACTTTATTCAGGGTGGGTTTGTATGCATACACTTTATTAACAGTTATATGCCTTAGAGAGTTGAAGGGAGATTTCAGGGTGAATGAAAACTGTTGGTTAAAGTTTTAAAGTTCTTTGAATACATCATTTGCATAGAGAGGAATTCCAAGAATCTCAGTCACTTGCTGGGCAGGTTTTTTTTTTTTTTTTTTTTTTTTTTTTTTTTTGAGTGCAGAATTGAACTCATAGGTCTGCCAAGTATAGAGTGCCAGGGTTTGGGAACTCCAAACAAGGACACAGAAGTATAAGCCTTGCTGGTAAAGGTAGTCCTCCATTTTGCATCGAATTCAAAGCGAAAATTAGGTAATTCCAGACTTTGGCCTTAATTTGCAGGATTCCCCAGAAGGAAGGATCAAGTGTAGGGAGGTCTGAAGGAGAGAGAACTGGAAAGTAGAAATGAGATTGTTTGAGGGGGCATCTCTGGGCTGAAACAGAAACCTAGGACAGGGGAAACTCCAATTAACCTATGAGGGTGACCTTAGATAAGACTTCTAGTAATAGGGGATAGGAAAGCTGACATGGTCAACTCCTGTAACTATACAAGACTTCCAGTGGAGGGATGAGGATACCAACCTACCCACAAAAACTTCAACCCACAATTTTCCTCCCTACAAGATGTACAGAGATAAATATGGAGTAGAAATTGAGGGAATGGCCAACCAATGACTGGTCCAATTTGAAACCCATGCTATGAGAAAGAGCCCACCTTTGACATTTTTTTTTTCCAATTTTTTTATTAGATAATTTCTTAATTTACATTTCAAATGCTATTCCGAAAGTCCCCTCCCCGTTCCCCCTCCCTGCTCCCCTGTCCACCCACTTTCACTTTTTGGCCCTGGCGTTCCCCTGTATTGGGGCATATAAAGATTGCAGTACCAAGGGGCCTCTCTTCCCAATGATGGCCGACTAGGCCATCTTCTGCTACATATGGAGCTAGAGACATGAGTTCTGTGGTTTCTGGTTAGTTCCTCTTCTAGGGTTGCAGACCCCTTCAGCTTCTGGGGTTCTATCTCTAGCTTCTCCATTGTGGGCCCTGTGTTCCATCTTATAGTTGATTATGAGCATCCACTTCTGTACGAGACAGCTATATCAGGGTCCCTTAAGTAGGCACAAGCTGTCCTATGCCATAGTGTCTGAGTTTAATGACTGATTATGGGATGGATCCCCCCTGGCGGGGTAGTCTCTATATGGTCCATCCTTTCATCTTAGCTCTAAACTTTGTCTCTGTAACTCCTTTGACATTCTTAACGATAATACTTATCTTCTATACTTACAAACAGGAACAGAGCATAACTGTCCTCTGAAAAGTTTCACTCAGAAGCTGATGGAAACAGATGCAGAGACCCACAGCTGAACATTACGTAGAGCTTGGAGAATCTTGAGAAAGAAGGGAAGGAAGAATTGAATGAAGCAGTGGAGTCAAGGACACTACAAAAACAAACAAACAACCTACAGAATCGACTAGCCTGGGACGATAGGGTTTCAGAGAGACTGAGCCATCCACCAAAGAGCTTGCATGGAATCGATCTAGGCCCCCTACACATATGTAAAATATAAGCAGCTTGGTTTTTATTTGAGACTCCTAGAAATGGAAGCAGGGGTTGTCTCTGACTCTATTTCCTGCCTTTGAACCCCATTCCCTCAACTGGTCTCTTTTGTCTATGATTAATAAAAGAAGACATAGTTCACCTAGTCCTACTGTACCTTGATATGCCAAGATATGTTGCTATCTATGTGAACATCCCCTTCTCTAAATAAAAGGGAAGAGGGATAGAGGAGGAAGGGGAGAGCCAAGGACTGGGAGGAGAGGCGGGATGAAAAACTTCTATCCTGATCTAAAGTAAATTAAATAGTTAATTTAAAAAATGATAATAGCTGTTCCTGGTATATGATTGTGCCTTGTTGTCATTTCAAAATTAGCTTTGATAATAACTATTGGTACTCAGTGTTTTATTTCCTTCAAAGATTGTGAGTTTGGGGCTGGTGTGAAGGCTCAGAAATTAAGAGCACACTTTCACAATAAGGACCATACCTTGGTACCCAGCATTCATGCCATGTAACTTAGGCCTGCCTCTAGGTCCAGCTCCCAGGATTCCAATGCCGTCTTTTGAACTCTGTTGTCATTTTCATGTATGTACACATACACATACATATAAATTAAAAATAACAAAGAAATTAAGATTAATTAATTTAATTTATTAATTAAATAAGCACCTGTGAGGTTGCTTGTTTGCACTACTGATTTTTAGAAGTGTTTCTAATATTTTCCATTGTCCAAACAGATCATTTTAACATTTTCCAGAATTTTAACATTTTTGAGAATTCATGTAAACTCTTAAGGCTCCAAATGATCTCCAATATTTAATGGGCTATCATTGACTATTCTTTTTGATATAAAGGAAACTTTGTGTTCTAAATGTTTAAAGACTTTTCTTTTAAATTTCATTACATTTTTATGTATTTGTTTAGCAGTGAAACCTCACCCCAATTTAAGGAAATTCTTGTCTAGTTTAAGGTTGCTGAGAACTTTTCTCATTAAAGAACACGGACTGTTATCAAACCATTTTCTTTTAATCTGTTGGGAAGTTTCTCTGCTCTATTAATATGGCAATTGTGTTGATTCCTTTACAAATGTCAAAGAAATCCTTGATTCCTCAGTGAACCTTGTTTTGTAACATTACCTAATCTTCCTGTGCATTACTAGGTTGGATGTGCCACCCAGTCAAATGCTTTTGCTTCTCTATTTTGGAGTAGATATTTAGTTTACTTTTCTTGCAGTGTGTGTGTGTGTGTGTGTGTGTGTGTGTGTGTGTGTGTGTGTGTGTGTGTTCTTTTTCCCAAGTTATCTACTTTCTCAAAAAACATGATTTTTATTAGCCAAGGATGTACTTGCCATATATGGGAGAATGAGAGCTAGCCTCTCATGTTCCTGCATTATGCTGATATTAAGAATAGCTGCCTACAGATCCAGCATAAAGTGGTGCTGGATGTAACCCAAGGCTTCCTTTATGTTTAAGAAAAAGCTCTACCACCTAAACTACATATCCAGCTGCTCTGACATTATCTTGAGGAAACTGTAAGTGGTAAAAATGGTTCTGTCTTGTCTATTTAAATAATTTTCTTAATAACAGGACCATCAGCATTAAAATTTTGAGAATATTCATCCATGTATTCATACTAAAAAAAAGCCTTCATATTCACATTTTCTCTCTGAGAAACATTTAAATCAAGTACTAATTTCATTTTAAATTTTGTATTCATATATATATATATTTGCTTAGGGTCATATTAATCATTTTGTACCTCTAAATAGTTTATCTATTTCTTCTAAGTAGACAAGGTTTTGGGTGAAATATAGTTATAATATTTTCTTATTTTATATTTAAGATATGTAGGATCTATGTTGATTTTTTTCTTCTCTTTCCTTCTCTTTTACTTTTTCTTTCTTTTTTTTTTAATTTATTTATATGGATACACTGTAGCTGTCTTCAGACACACCAGAGAAGACATCAGATCCCATTAGGCATAGTTGTGAACTATCACGTAGTTGTTGGCAATTGAACTCAGGCCTTCTGAAAAGCAGTCAGTGCTCTTAACCACTGAGCCATCTCTCTAGCCCTTCTGGAGGCCAATTCTTGAGAAAACATCCAAGGAAGGAGTCAGATTCAAATAGAGATCATGAGGCTATATTAAGTGGGCCCTATCAGGCTGAAACATTCATGTCAAAGCCATCAGTTTGGGGCAGTTCACCTCCCCTGTTGTCTTACTACAAACCTTGATCGAAACATCCTCTAATCAGGGGTATTCTGGAAAATGGATGCCATCTTCTGGAGGGACACAAGGCAGCTCGACTTTTCTCTGCTTTATCCTCTGGCAGTGAGTTTCACACTTCCTTTCGTGCTAAATCAGAAACAAACAAACAAACAACAAAACAAAACACAGCATTGCCCCCCCCCCCTCGCTGCAGATGTCTCCTGCTTTTGAAGGAGGCAGAAAGAAGTGATAAGCCCCCACCCCCATCCCCCGCTCTTGAGCTATGGGAAAGAGGCAACCAAGTATTCCCAGACAGCTGTAGCCATCTTGTAAAAAAAAAAGCACCAGCCTCTGATAATAGAAGTTACTTCTTCTCAGGTCAAAAAGGACCTTTTTGTCAGCTGTATGGTCCCACCTCACTGTCTGAACAAACATTATCAGTTCTGAAGGATAGCAATCATTTACCCTCTACCCAATCAACGCCAAGGATCAAAACCCCCAGCTTGTGCATCTCCTCTATATACTCTAAACCCCCAGATGGGAACATCACATTCCTTACCTTTGGAGCAGGGAAAGATGAGATCCTAGTCTGGACTCAAACAAAAAAAAGATTCTTTTGTGTGTTTGCATAGGTGTTGAGATCTCTAGCAATCTCTTTGGATTCCCTTAATCTGGGCATGGCACTTCCTTTGTGGAGATGAAGCTTCTTCACTCCAGAGCCAAAACAGTTAGTTTGGTCAAACTGCCTTAACTCAAGGAAACCTTGAGCTGGCCCTGAGGGAGTGTAGGGCTAGACATTGTGGAACACAATGAAGACACTTTCTGTACTTCCTTCTTTTTCTTTTCTTTCTTTCTTTCTTTCTTTCTTTCTTTCTTTCTTTCTTTCTTTCTTTCTTCTTTTCTTTCTTTCTTTCTTTCTTTCTTTCTTTCTTTCTTTCTTTCTTTCTTTCTTCTTTCCTTTCTTTCTTTCTTTCTTTCTTCCTTTCTTTCTTTCTTTCTTTCTTTCTTTCTTTCTTTCTTTCTTTCTTTCTTTCATTAGATAATTTCTTCATTTTCATTTCAAATGTTATAACCTTTCCTAGTTTTCTCTCTGAAAATCCACCTACCCACCCACTCCCACTTCTTGGCCCTAGCATTCCCCTGTACTGGGGCATAATAAAGTTTGCAAGACCAAGGGGCCTCTCTTCCTAATGATGGCCTACTAGGCCATCTTCTGCTCTATGTGCTGCTAGAGACATGAGCTCTGGGAGTATTGGTTAGTTCATATTGTTGTTCTACCTATAGGGTTGAAGATCCCTTGAGCTCCTTGAGTGATTTCTCTAGCTCCTGTATTGGGGACCCTGAGTTCCAACCAATAGATGACTGTGAGCATCCACTTTTGTATTTACCAGGCAGTGGCATAGCCTGACAAGAGACAGCTATATCAGGGTCCTGTCAGCAAACTCTTGCTGGCATGTGCAATAGTGTCTTTGTTTGATGGCTGATTATGGACTGGATCTTTGAGTGGGGTCGTCTCCAAATGGTACATCCTTTCATCTTAGCTCCAAACTTTGTCTCTGTAACTCCTTCCATGGGTATTTTGTTCCCTATTCTAAGGAGGAATGAAGTATCCACAGGTTTGTCTTCCTTCTTCTTGATTTTCTTGTGTTTTGCAAATTGTATCTTGAGTATTCTAAGTTTCTGGGCTAATATCCACTTATCAATGAGTGCATAGCAAGTGACTTATTTTGTGATTGGGTTACCTCACTCAGGATGATATATTCTAGATACATTTATTGCCCAAGAATTTCATAAATTTATTGGGAACAAATCTTTACCAATCCTGCATCTGACAGAGGGATAATATCCAATATAGACAAAGAACTCAAGAAGGTAGACTACAGAGAAGTAAATAACACTATGAAAATATGGTCTACAGAGCAAAACAAAGAATTCTCAACTGAGGAATATCGAATGGCTAAGAAGAACCTAAAGAAATGTTCAATATTCTTAGACATCAGGGATAGGCAAATCAAAACGATCCTGAGATTCCACCTCACACCAGTCAGAGTGGCTAAGATCAAAAACTCAGGTGACAATAGATGCTGGTGAGGATGTGGAGGAAGAGGAACATTCCTCCATTGCTGATGGGATTGCAGGCTGGTACAAACACTGGCTTCTGCTTTTAATTTTTGACTCATACAGTTCTTTTCCTAGTGTCATTTCCATTTTAAATAAGTAAATTACATTCCATAAGTTTTTCTTACTTTTGAGATTTAAGAATTTTCTGTTTTGAACTCCAATGGCTCATGTTCTAAGAACAAGAATTGATAAATGGGTCCTTATAAAACTGGAAAGCTTCTGTAAGGCAAAGGATATAGTTGATAAGAGAAATCAGCAACCTCCTGATAAGGAAAAAAAAAAAACTTCACTAACCTAACATCTGATAGAGGGCTAATATCTAAAATATATAAAGAGCTCAAGAAGTTAATCACCAAAAAAAAACAAACAACCCAATCAAAAATGGAGTATAGAACTAAACTGAGAATTCACAACTGAATGGCTGAGAAGCACCTAAAGAAATGCTCAAAGACCTTAGTGATTAGAGAAATGCATATCAAAAAATGACCCTGAGATTCCACCATATACCAGACAGAATGGCTAAGATCAAAACCTCAGGTGACAATACATGTCAGAGAGGATGTGGAGAAAGAGGAATATTCCTCCATTCCTGGTTGGATTGCAAACTGGCTCAGCCACTGTAGAAATCAATCTGGAGGTTCCTCAAAAAATTGGAAATAGATCTACCTGAAGACCCAGCTATTCCACTCTTGGGAATATACCCAAAAGATACTCTACCATGCTCCAGGGACACATGTTCCATTATGTTCATAGCAGCCTTATTTGTGATAGCCAGAAGTGTAAACAATGTAGATGTCCCACAACAGAAGAATGGATACAGAAAATGTGGTTCATTTATACCATTTATACTACACAGCTATAAAGAATGACTTTTTCAGACAAATGGATGGAACTATAAAATGTCATCCTGAGTGAGGTAACTCAGACCCAAAAGGACATGCATGGTATGTACTCACTAATAAGTGAATATTAGAAAAGAAAGAAAGAAAGAAAGAAAGAAAGAAAGAAAGAAAGAAAGGAGGAAGGAAGGAAGGAAGGAAGGAAGGAAGGAAGGAAGGAAGGAAGGAAGAAAGAAACCATACAGAATACAAAAAATACAAATACAGTCCACAGAATTCACAAGGCTCAACAAGCTGAAGTACCTAAGTAAGGAGGCCTCAGACCCACTTAGGAGATAGAAGAAAACAATCACAAGTATGGAGGGAGGGAGGGAGTTGGGAAGGAAAATAGATGGGCTGAGTGGGCAGTGGAGGGTACAGGGGAAACTGATCTAGTATTGAATGAAGAAAAATGACTGATGTCTTGAAGGCCAGCAGAAGGAATGCAAACAGGCAACCTCTTGAAATAGGAGGTTGGGGGAACCCCCCAGAATCCACCAAAGACCTGGGAGGTGAGAGACTCCCAGGAATCATAGGGAGGAACCTTTGATGAAATGCCCAACAGTAGGGAGGGGGAACTTATAGAGCACACCTCCAGCAGGAAGACAGGACATCAAGTGAGGGGTGGGTTTGCCTTCCCACAGTCATATCTCTGACCCATAATTCTTTCTGTATGAAAGAATTACAGGGGTGGAAATGGAGAGGATCCTGAGGAAAATAAGGTCCAGCAACAGGCACAAAGTGGGATCCATCTCAAGGGGTGGTCCCAAGGCCTGACACTATTAGTGAGGCTATGGAATGCTCTCAAAAAGGGATCCTTCATAACTGCCTTCCAAAAGACCCAACAGGCAGCTGAAAAAGTCAGATGCAGTGATTTGTACCCAACCAATGGACAGAAGCAGGTGACCTCTGTTGTAGAATTAGGGAAAGCTGAAAGAAACAAAGAAGAAGGGCTATTCTGTAGGAGGACCAGCATTCTTAATTAATCTGGACCCCGAGATCTTTCAAACACTTGACTACCAAACAGACAGCATACCCCAGCTGATATGAGGTCCCCAACACACATACAGTAGAGGCCTTCCAGGTCTGTGTTCATTCAGAGATGATGGAACTAACCCTCAAGAGACTAGAGGCTCCAGGGAGTTTAGTAGTCAGGTGGAGTAGGAGGTGGGGAATCCAATTGGAGATGGGGTGGGATGTGGAACAAGTGTGGGATATGGATGAAGAGGAGTGGGGAATGGAATATGGAGTGTAAAAAATTAATTACAAGTAAAATTAAATTAAAAAAAATAAAAAATAAATGTTCTGTTTCAATTAATTCCTAGTTTGTTCTAGAAAAAAAATCTATGGGTTTCTTATACTGGCTTTGATAATATCCCCTTAAAGTTGATATATAAAAGATTACAGAGGTGGTGTAATGACTTGATATGGAAAAGCAAGCCCTCAGTCTAAGCTGGTAAGCTGAGTTTAGTCATTGGAACTCACATTAGAAGGAGAGAAGCAACAACACAATTTTCACTGCCCTCCACATACAAACATCATTCACACTCAAAGGGGTATTAAAATTTAAAAGTATAAATAAACCTTCCATAAACACAGTGGAACATGTGTCCTTATACATTTTAGAGCATATTCTGGGTATATGCCCAGGAGTGGAATAGCTGGGTCCTCAAGTAGTACTATGTCTAATTTTCTGAGAAACCACTAAACTGATTTCCAGGGTGGTTGCACCAGCTTGCCATCCCACCAGAAATGGAGGAGTGTTCCTCTTTCTTCACATCCTCACCAGCATCTGCTGTCACCTGGGTTTTTTATCTTAGCCATTCTGACTGGTGTGATGTGGAATCTCAGGGTCATTTTGATTTGGATTTTCCTAATGACTAAGGATGTTAAGCATTTCTTTGGGGGCTTCTCGGTCATTTGATATTCCTTAGTTGAGAATTCTTTGTTTTGCTCTGTACCCCATTTTTAACAGCATTATTTGGTTTTCTGGAGTCTATTTCTTGATTTCTTTATATATATTGAATATTAGCCCTCTATTGGATGTGGGGTTGGTAAAGATCTTTGCCCAACTTGTTGGTTGCTATTTTGTCCTATTGACAGTGTTCTTTGCCTTACAGAAGCTTTGTAATTTTATGAGGTACCATTTGTCAATTCTTGATCATAGAGCCTAAGCTATTGGTGTTCTGTTGTGGAAATTTTCCCTTGTCCCCATGTGCTAAAGGCTCTTCCCCACTTTCTTTTCTATTACTTTCAATGTATCTGGTTTTATGTGGAGGTCCTTGATCCACTTAGACAAATACAGAGGTGGATGCTTTCAGACAACATTTGGACTGAGCACAATGTCCCCAATGGAGGAGCTAGAGAAAGGACCGAAGTAGCAGAAGGATCTTGCAGCCCCATAGGAGGAACAACAATATGAACCACCCAGTATCCTCACCAACCATAGAGTGCACATGGAGGGACCCAGCTGCATATGTAGCAGAGGATGGCCTTGTTGGACATCAATGGGAGGAGAAGCCGCTGGTCCTGAGACGGCTTGATGCTCCAGTGTAGAGTAATACCAAGACAAGGAAGTGTAAGTGGGTAGGTTGTGAGCAGGGGGAGGGGAATATGATATAGGGGGTTTTTGGAAGGGAAACCAGGACAGGTGATAACATTTGAAATGTAAAGAAAATATCTAATAAAAAATTTAAAAGTTAAAGTATTTAAAGTCATGCACAGATGGTATTTATTTAATTATGTGAGCTTTAAATTTATTGGGTTTTATGGACTTTGAGCATAACAAAATTCTCACAACATCTCCTTCCTTGCTGATATGGGAACAGTCACGACCACAAATGCTTATTTCTCTCTTGCAGCTATTCCAAAAGGTCCAAACAGATTGAAATACGTGATCTTCAACTTGTATTTCAGAACTAAAGTTTGGGATACCCAAAATAAAATTCACAGACCACATGAAGCTCAGGAAGAAGGGAGATCAAAGTGAGGGTGCTTTGGTCCTTCTTAGAAGAGGGAACAAAATACTCGCAGGAGGAAATAGAGTGACCAAGTATGGAGCAGATACTGAAGGTAAGGCCATCCAGAGACTGCCCCATCTGGGGATCTGTCTCATATACAAACACAGACACTACTGCAGATCTAAAGAAGTGCTTGCTGACAGGAGCCTGGATATAGCTGTCTGCTGAGAGACTCTGTCAGAGCCTAACAAATATAGAGGTATATGCTCGCAACAAACCAATGGACTGAGCGCAGGGTCCCAATGGAGGAGTTAAAGAAAGATCTGATGGAGCTAAAGGAGTTTGCAACCCCATAGGAAGAACAACAATATCAACCAACCAGACCCAACCACCACCCCCACCCCAGTGCTCCCAGGGACTGAACCACCAATCACGGGGTACTCAAGAATGGACTCTTGGCTCCAGCTGCATATGGTCTCCCATGCTCATGGATTGGCCTTGTTGGTCATCAATGGGAGGAAAGGCCTTTGGTCCTGTGAAGGCTAGATGCCTAGTGTAGGGGAATGCCAGGGCAATTAGGTGGAAGGGGGGTGGATGGGTGGGGGACATTCTCATGGAAGCAGGGGAATGGGAGTTGGGATGTGGATTTACAGAGGGGAAGCCTGGAAAAGGGATATAACTTGAAATGAAAATAAAGAAAATTAAGAAAAAATTTATTATCAAAAAATTAAGAAAAAAATATATTCTTTGATGGGGTGGAGAGATGGCTCAACATTTAAGAGCACTGGTTGCTCTTCAGAAGTCCTGAGATCGGTTCCCAGCAACCACATGTTGGCTCACAACCATCTTTTTTTTTTTTCCAACATTTATTAGATAATTTCTTCATTTACATTTCAAGTGTTATCCAGAAAGTTCCCTATACCCTCCCCCCTCCCAGCCCTGCTCCCCTACCCACCCGCTCCCACATCTTGGCCCTGGCGGTCCCCTGTACTGGGGCATATAAAGTCTGCATGACCAAGGGGCCTCTCTTCCCAATGATGGCCAACTAGGCTATCCTCTTCTATATATGCAGCTAGAGACATGAGCTCAGGGGGTACTAGTTAGTTCATGTTATTCTTCCACCTATAGGGTTGAAGACCCCTTCAGCTCCTTGGGTACTTTCTCTAGCTCCTTCCTTGGG
>LR749837.1:132381-161793 GCA_902729485.2 Mus minutoides
GCAAAGTAGCTGGGTATAAAATTAACTCAAGCAAAAGAGTGGCCTTTCTCTATACAAAGGACAAACAGGCTGAGAAAGAAATTAGGGAAACGACACCTGTCACAATAGTCACAAATAATATAAAATACCTTGGTGTGACTTTAATTAAGGAAGTGAAAAATCTGTATAAGAACTTCAAGTCTCTGAAGAAAGAAATCAAAGAAGATCTCAGAAGATGGAAAGATCTCCCATGCTCATGGATTAGCAGGATTAATATAGTCAAAATGGTTATCTTGCCAAAAGCAAACTACAGATTCAATGCAATCCCCATCAAAATTCCAACTCAACTCTTCACATATTGAGAAAGGGCAATTTGCTAGTTCATCTGGAATAACAAACAAACAAACAAAAACACTAGGATAGCAAAAACTATTCTCAACACTAGAATTTCTGATGGAATAACCATGCCTGCCTGACCTCAAGCTGTACTACAGAGCAATTGTGATAAAGAACTGTATGGTATTGGTACAGTGACAGACAGGTAGATCATTGGAATAGAATTAAAGACCAAGAAATGTGCCCACACACCTGTGGTCACTTGATCTTTGACAAAGGAGCTAAAACCATCCAATAGATAAAAGACAGCATTTTCAACAAATTGTGCTGGCTCAACTGGAGGTTAGCATGCAGAAGAATGTGAACTGATCCATTCACAATTCTTTGAACAAAGCTCACTGTCTAAGTGGATCAAGCAAGTCCAGATAAAACCATAGACACTGAAACTTATAGAGGCGAAAGTGGGGAAGAGCTTCAGAGATATGGGCACAGGGTAAAAGTTCCTGAACAGAATATTAATGGCTTGTGCTGTAAGATAAAGAATCAACAAATGGAACTTCATAAAGTTGCGAAGCTTCTGTAAGGCAAAGACACTGTCAAGACAAAAAGGCAACCCACAGATTGGGAAAACATCTTTACCAAACCTAAATCTGATAGGGGGATAATACCCAATAAATATAAAGAACTCAAGAAGTTGGACTCCAGAAAACCAAATAACCCTATTAAAAATGGAGTACAGAGCTAAACAAAGAATTCTCAACTGATGAATACCAAAGGGCTGAGAAGCACCTGAAAAAAATGTTCAACATCCTCAATCATCAAGGAAATGAAAATCAAAATGATCCTGAGATTCCACATCACAACAGTCAGAATAACTAAGATAAAAATCTCAGGTGACAACAGATGCTAGAAAGGATGTAGAGAAAGGAAGACTCCTCCATTTCTGGTTGGATTGCAAGCTGGTACAACCACTCTGGAAATCAGTTTGATGGTTCCTCAAAAAATTGGGCATAGTTAATGCAAAATCTAGCTATACCTCTCATGGGCATATACCAAGAATATGCTCCAACTTATAATAAGGGCTCATGCTCCACTATGTTCATAGCAGCCTTATTTATAACAAGCAGAACCTGGAAATACCAAAAATGTGGTACATTTATACTCAGCTATTAAAAACAATGACTTTATGAAATTCTTAGGCAAATAGATGGATCTGAAGGATATCATCCTGAGTGAAGCAACCCAATCACAAAAGAACATACATGATATGCACTCACTGCTAAGTGGATAGTAGCTCAGAAACTCAAAATACCCTAGATACAATTTGCAAAACACATGAAACTCAAGAAGAAAGAAAACCAAAGTGTGGATACTTCAATCCTTCTTAGAAGGGGGAACACAATTCCCATGGAAGGCGTTACAGAGACAAAGTTCAGAGCAGACACTGAAGGAATGACCACCCAGAGACTGCCCTACCTGGTGATTCATCCATTAAACAACCACCAAACCCAGACACTATTGCAGATGCCGTCAAGATTTTGCTTACAGGAGCCTGATATAGCTGTCTCCTGTGAGACTCTGCCAGTGCCTAGCAAATACATAAGTGGAGGTTCACAATCATCCATTGAATGGTCCCCAGAGAAGGAGCTAGATAAAGTACCCAATTAGTTGAAGGGGTCTGCAGCCCTATATTAAGAACAATATGAACTAACTAGTATCTCCACAGCTCCCTGGGACTAAACCACCAAGTAAAGAAAACACATGGGACTCATGTCTCTAGCTCCATATGTAGCAGAGGATGACCTAATCAGCCATCAACGGGAGGAGAGAGGTCTTGTGAAGAGGGAGTGGGTGGGTTGGGTAGCAAGAGAAGGGGGATGGAATAGAGGAGTTTTGGAGAGGATTAAGATGTACTATCATGTAGTGATGATATATAGACAAATAGATGACTTAAGTCTTAATGATGATTCTATAAGAATTCCTAAAATTATATCTGTGATTATTAAGTTATTTTATAATGGGATTGCTATTAGGTCCCCTTCTGATAATCAAAGCTGCAATGAGAACTCAGCCAGTCTCTCAAGTGTCACCAGTTAATTGCTCTTATATAGTAACCAGGCTTTCTCCTACTCAGAGCACATTCCAAGAGGTTGTAAAACAATTAACCAAAGGTCACAAAAAGGAACTGACAATTTATTATTGGTGCTAGGACAGAAGATAAAATATTAACTGAGAGCAGAAGGAGCAGGCGGGCTTCTCCATACTATGGGACAGAACAGGTTCCATGGTAAGGACAAGGCAGGTTTAGTCTTATTAAATGAAATAAAACTTTTTTCTTACAAATATGGGTTTAATTCATTTAGCATTAAAAAGGTAGCAGCCTTTTCTTTCTCTATGTAATAAATATTGGAGCACATTTTTCATGTGGAATGAGTGAGTTCTTTCTGCACTGGTGCTTGGTCTTTTGCTGCATATGCATATGTAAGTATGGATGTGTGTGTAAGTATGTAATTGTGAGAATGTATACGTGTGTGTGTGTGTGTGTGTGTGTGTGTGTAATTGTGAGAATTCATGAAAGCTGGGCCCAGCTGGGTTTGAATGAAAATAGATAAATGATCATGAATGAAGCTAAATATGAATATATGTGAAATTTGCTTATGTAAAAGTTTTTCCTTCTGCAAGTGTTATTCTCTTCTCCTGGTTCAATAGAAGAACTTACCCCTTGATAATTCAGTGATGTATATATTCACATACCTCCTGTGGCCCATTTTCCCAACTTTAGTGACTCTAAACATTGTGATTTCTCACCTCCCTATAACTTAATTACTGATGTGCATTCAAGATTTTGTCTTTTGTAGTAACTATTTTATGTTGAGAATTGTCTATAAACATATTTGGTACATTCCCATGCCTGTCTATTGTTCCTGTTACCTTTTACAATAAGTTATATCCAATTCATTATTGCATTTCATCTTCTTTCTTTTTAGGACAGAAAGTCTGTAATAATTTGCTTTCTTGCACCAAACTTTGGAATTGTTCCTCTCTAAAACAGCTGGAACAGTTTTAGAAATCTGTTTGCTCATATGTCATCTGCCTTTTCAGTGCTAGGAAATGTCTTAAAATTGCCATTTCACACATTTCATAACACTTTGTAGTTGTGTTGGTCAAGACTAGCACTTTAGGACTACTTACTTTGTCAAGATCTAAAGTGACCCCATCAGTTTTTATGTACCAGAACAATATGCTATTCAACCTTCTATATTCTCAGAGGACAGATTTGCCCATTCTTCCATGATTCCATTGATTGAATTTCCATTCTTCAAAGAAGGATTGTGCTGGTTAGCTTTTTGTCAACTAGACACAAGCTACAGTCATCTGTAAGAGAGAACCTGAACTGAAAGAACACCTTTATTGAATAATCAGCCCTGTTGGCAAGACTGAGTGCACCTTTTTAAATTTTTTTGATTGAAGATTGATGTGTAATGGCCCAGTCAACTGTGAGCAGTGCCACTTCTGTGTATGGGGTCATAGATTGCTTAAGAAAGCAAGCAGGGCATGGCACAGAGAACAAGTCAGAAAGCAGCTTTCCTCTATGTCAGTACCTCCATTAAGTTTCTTCCTGGACTTTGCTCAGAGATGGACTGTGACCTGTGATGTCTAGGTCAAAGAAAGGCAAAAGGAAAACAAACAAAACAAAACCAAAAAGCCAAATTTATTTCATCCATAAGTTCCTGTCTGTCATGGCATTTTTTTTTTTCACAGTAATAGAAAACAAATCTGTACAATGGTGAATACACATAAATTTTAATGTCACATGTAATAGTTGATTTTGAATAAACTAAATACAGCTCATTCATTGATAACATAACTCTTAAGAATAAAGCTGGGCCTCTCCTCCCATTGATGGTCGACTAGGCCATCCTCTGCTACATATGCAACTAGAGACACAGTTCTGGGGGGTACTGGTTAGTTCATATTCTTGATCCTCCTATTGGGTTGCAGACCCCTTTCACTTCTTTGGTACTTTCTCTAGCTCCTACATTAGGGGTCCTGTGTTCCATCCAATAGATGACTGTGAGCATCCACTCCTGTATTTGCCAGGCACTGGCATAGCCTCACAAGAGATAGCTATATCAGGGTCCTGTCAGCAAATTCTTGCTAGCATCTGCAATACTGTCTGTGTTTGGTGTTTGTTTATGGGATGGATCCCCAAATGGGTCAGTCTCTGGATGGTCCTTTCTTCCATCTCAGCTCCAAACTTTGTCCCTGTAACCCCTTCCATGGGCATTGCAAAGATCATACACTCTAATACAGGGGAATGCCAGGGCCAGGAAACAGGAGTGAGTGTTTTGGAGAGTAGGGTGGGCGGAGGGTATAGGGGACATTCAGGATAGCATTTGAAATATAAATGAAGAAAATATCTAATTAAAAAAAGAATAAAGCTGGGGTAGGTGATGAGGAAAAATGTAAAAGAGAAAATATTTCTTGTGCTATTTCATTCATCTAAGTAATTAATATTATTTTGATCAAGTCATGCCACTGTATAGATAATTAAATTTAAGAATAATTTATATGTCCAGCTGTCCAGCAGTGGTGGCACATGCCTTTTTTTTTTTTTCTCAAGCATTGATTTTTATTGTTTTGCTTATGAAGTAAATCATGTAGGATATGGTTAGGACTCTTTCTTTTTTGTTGTTGTTGTTGTTGTTGTTGTTGTTTTTGTTTTTTTTGTTTTGTTTTGTTTTGTTTTCAACTTTTATTAGATATTTTCTTCATTTACATTTCAAGTGTTATCCAGAAAGTTCCCTATACCCTCCCCCCTCTCGGCCCTGCTCCCCTACCCATCCGCTCCCACTTCTTGGCCCTGGCGTTGCCCTGTATTGGGGCATATAAAGTCTGCATGACCAAGGGGCCTCTCTTCCCATGATGGACAACTAGGCCATCCTCTTCTATATATGCAGCTAGAGACATGAGCTCAGCCCAGCCCTTGAGAGGCAGAGGTAGGCAGATTTCTGAGTTCGAGGACAGCATGGTCTACAGAGTGAGTTCCAGAACAACCAGGGCTACACAGAAAAACCCTGTCTCAAAAAACCAAAAAAAAAAAAAATAAATAATAATAATAATAATAATAATAATTTATATAAATTTAATATAATCTAAATTATCTTAAAATGGAAAAACTGAGAGCTGAACCTCTGAGGTTCAGAAAGCTCATAAATAATGGGATTTGGTTCTTCTCCCATCTATCATACCTCAGTCATCATTCTACTTTTATTTAGTTTAAGAAGTCATATTAATTTATGTGGCATTGTAAATACTTGGTTTGAATTCCTACAAAGAGGATATAATAAATTAAAATGATGAGATTTAGAGTCAGTCTTGGTTTCTAAACTGAATCATAACTGATGATTGGATGCATACATACTAAAGTGATTTGGACCCAGAAACTTCAAAGATGTTCCATCACCTGTAATTGACCACAGCCCTCAAAGCATATGTTGCTTGTTTTAAAGTTAATTTCATGAATATGTCTTGTTGCTTGTTAATATTCTTTCATAGAAGGTAGTGGTATGTCATGGGGTAAGTTATTTCATCCTCTCATCAGATTCTTGCAACTGCTTTCAGCTATTTATGTAAATTCTGATCTAATTGCACATGTCCTCTGGATCTCTGAAGGTGCTATAGTATACCAGCTGTGGAAGGTCAGTTGAAATGGGGTTTAATCCATGTAGTTATGGTAATGGTGTCATTCATTTTGGAGGAAGATTTTCCAACATGGGTGTTTTGGGATCACCCATGTCCTCACCCTTCACCTATACTCTAAGTTTGGCCTATAGAACAAAGATGAAGGTGGTAGCATGGCTGGTTCCCAGAGTGAACCTTGCTTGTTCTTTGGACCTTATGAGGAGACAGCAGTTATTTACATCTATACAGAAAAAGATTTCTCACAGCCCCAATCTTATCCTAACTATTCAAGTGTCAGATCCTTGACATTATGTTTTACTAGAATAATTGTCTCTTCAGCTTTATATTCAGTTAAATTTCTTTTTTTTTTTTAAATTTTAGAAATATACTAACCATGATTCATGGTTATTCATATTCCACTAAGAATAACCAATCTACCATGGTGTTTTCTGGATCTATGAAACTGACTGGATAAAGTAGGTTTCAGTTTAGATCCAGCTCAAATCTTCTGAGCTCTATGTCCTGTATATGTGACATCTTTAGTAAAAGGAGCTTATCTTCAATATCTGAGAATCAACTAGGGACAGCAACAATAGCCTATACAGTTTATGAAGTCAGTATGAGTTCTCTGACCAAAAGTTCCACTGCAGATTTCTAATGTTTGGTATTAGGATTTTGTATACTTGTCCATACTTTATGTTTTTTTGTTTGTTTTTTTGTTACATATATTTTTGTTTTGTTCTGTTTTGTTTGTGTGTGTGTCTGTGTGTGTGTGTCTGTGTGTGTATAATGTACTGGCAGGCCAATGGCATAGCTTCAAGCTTCCATGGGAGAAAAGCACACACAATAGTCCTATCAATTTGTGATGTTAATAAACCATAAATAAGAACATCATGTCATTTCTAAAGGTGTCATAGAGGCACTCATATCTTGATGGAAACCAACAACTGCATACATAGATTTAAGGCATACTATAGGAAAGCAACTGTTCTGGGTACTAGAAACCTGGTCATCTAGCCAGGGCTAGGGTGGTCATGAATCTTAAAGGGGAATCTACTACCGCAAGTTTACTAGGTTATCAGGGCTGCTAAGTACATTCTAAAACATATCCTTATACCCACAAATACCTGTTACTCTCATTCCAAATCAAAGGAACATCTCTTGCTGAAAATGGAGACCATTACAGAAAATCATTAACATGCCAAAATGATGAGATCAATGAATCATGTGTAACCATCTACAGCACAGTTTCTGCACTTTGGGCTCAAGAAACATCACAGAAAAGAGGGCAGAAAGAGAACATGGTGTCTTCTAGAAACAACAAGGAGGCTATTCCTCAAAAAAATGGGTGCCTAAATAGGGCTTTAATAACAAAAATACCACTACATGTGCTAACACAGAAGCAGGAAATCTCTTCGGGTTTGACCTATTGGAAAGAGCAATAGGCAACTAGTAACTTCAGGGAAATTAGCCTCTGAGGGATGAGTTATCTAATACAGAGGGTTTAGTCTGAAATCATACAAAGGCAAGAAGCAACCAATGGACATAAATGGTTGTATTTATATACTTCTGCATACATACATGAAACAATAATCATAAAGAGAGGATCAGTTTGAGGAGGAGTGAGGATAACATGGCAGAGGTTCAAGGGAGGGGCATAGGATGGTAGGGAAGAAAGGGAAGTGGGGAAGTAATCTAATTATACTTTATTACAATTTTTTATTAGATATTTTCTTCATTTACATTTCACATGTTATCCCAAAAGTCCCCTAAAACCTCCCCCATCCCCCACGTTGCTCCCCTACCCACCTACTCCCACATATTGGCCCTGGCGTTCCCCTGTACTGGGGCAACTATATCAGAGCCCTTTCTGCACTATCTTGCTGGATCATGCAATAGTGTCTATGTTTGTTGGCTGATTATGGGCTGATTATGCAGCAGTCACTGGTTGGACCATCTTTTTGATTCAGCTCCACACTTGACCTCTGTAACTCCTTCAATGTCTGCTTTGTTCTTAATTCTAGGAAGGGGCGAAGTGTCCACATTCTGATGTTCATTTTTCTTGAGTTTCATGTGTTTAGTAAATTGTATGTTGGGTAGTCAAGGTTTTTGGGCTAATATCCACTTATCAGTGAGTACATGCTTTGTGAGTTCTTTTGGTTACCTCATTCAGGATGATCCCCTCAAGATCGATCTATTTGCCTAGGTATTTCATATATTCATTGTTTTTAATATCTATGTAGTACTCCATTGTGTAAATGTACCAAATTTTTTGTATCCATTCCTCTGTTGAGAGACATCTTGGTTCTTTCCAGCTTCTGGCTATAATAAATAAGGCTGCTATGAACATGGTGGAGCATGTGTCCTTATTACCAGATGGAACATTTTCTGGATATATGCCCAGGAGAGGTATTGCAGGATCTTCTGGTAGTACTATGTCCAATTTTCTGAGGAGCCGCCAGACTGATTTCCAGAGTGGATGAACCAGCTTGCAGTCCCACCAACAATGGAGGAGTGTTCCCCTTTCTCCACATCCATGTCAGCATCTGCTGTCACCTGAATTTTTGATCTTAGCCATTCTTACTGGTGTGAGGTGGAATCTCAGGGTTGTTTTGATTTGCATTTCCCTGATCATTAATGATGTTGAACTTTTTTTCATGTGCTTCTCAGCGATTCAGTATTCCTCAGTTGAGAATTCTTTGTTTAACTCTGTGCCCCACTTTTTAATGGGGATATTGGATTTTCTGGTGTCCACTTCCTGAGTTCTTTATATATATATTGGATATCAGTCCCCTATCTGATTTCGGATTGGTAAAGATCCTTTCCCAATCTGTTGGTGGCCCTTTTGTCTTGTTGACAGTATCTTTTGCCTTACAGAAGCTTTGCAACTATATGAAGTCCCATTTGTCAATTCTTGATCTTATAGCACAAGCCTTTGCTGTTCAATTCAGGAATTTTTTCCCAGTGCCTATATCTTTGAGGCTTTTCCCCACATTCTTCTCTATAAGTTACAGTGTTTCTGGTTTTATGTGGAGATCCTTCAACCACTTAGACTTGACCTTAGTGCAAGGAGATAAGAATGTATCAATTCCCAGTCTTCTACATGATAACTGCCAGTTGTGCCAGCAATATTTGTTGAAAATGCTGTCTTTTTTCCACTGGATAGTTTTAACTCCCTTGTCAAAGATCAGATGACCATAGATGTGTGGATTCATTTGTGGGTCTTTGATCCTATTCCACTGATCTATCTGTCTGTTGGAGTACCAGTACCATGCAGTTGTTATTACAATTGCTCTGTAGTATACCTTGAGGTCAGACATAGTGATTCCACCAGAGGTTCTTTAATTGTTGAGAAGAGTTTTTGCTTAGTCTAGGTTTTTTTGTTATTCCAGATGAACTTGCAAATTGTCTTTTCTAGATCATTGAAGAATTGAGTTGGAATTTTTATTGGGATTGCATTGAATCTGTAGATAGCTTTAGGCACAATAGCCATTTTTACTATATTGATTCTGCCAATCCATGAGCAAGGGAGATCCTTCAATCTTCTGAGATCTTACTCAATTTATTTCTTCAGAGACTTGGAGTTCTTATCATACAAATCTTTCACTTTCTTCGGTAGAGTCACACCAATATATTTTATATTGTTAGTGACTATTTTGAAGGGTGTTGTTTCCCTGATCTCTTTCTCAGCCCATTTATCCTTTGTATAGAGAAAGGCCATCGATTTGTTTGAGTTAATTCTATATCCAGCTACTGCACTGAAGCTGTTTATCAAGTTTAAGAGTTCTCTGGTGGAGTTTTTTGGGTCACTTATATATACTATCATATCATATGCAAATAGCAATAATTTGACATCTTCCTTTCCAGTTTGTATCTCCTTGACATCATTTTGTTGTTGAATTGCTCTGGCTAGGACTTTAAGTACTATATTGAATAGGTAGTGAGAAAGTGGGCCTTGTCTAGTCTCTGATTTTAGTGGGATTGTTTCCGGTTGCTCTCCATTTAGTTTGATGTTGGCCACTGGTTTGCTGTAGATTGCTTTTATAATGTTTAGGTATGGGCCTTGATTTCCTTATCTTTCCAAGACTTTTATCATGAATGGGTGTTGGATTTTGTCAAATGTTTTCTAAGCATCTAATGAGATGATCATGTGGTTTTTTTATCTTTGAGTTTGTTTATATAGTGTATTAAGTTGATGGATTTCCCTATATTAAACCCTCCCTGCATTCCTAGGATGAAGCCTACTTGGTCATGATGGATGATCATTTTGATGTGTTCTTGGATTTGGTTAGCGAGAATTTTGTTGAGTATTTTTGCGTAGATATTTAAAAGGGAAATTGCTCTGAAGTCTTCTATCTTTTTTTAGTCTTTAAGTGTTTTAGGTATCAGAGTAATTGTGGCTTCATAGAATGAATTGGTTAGTGTGCCTTCAGTTTATATTTTGTTGAATAGTTTGAGAAGAACTGGAATTAAGTTTTCTTTGAAGGTCTGGTAGAACTCTGCACTAAACCCATCTGGTCCTGGGATGGGGTAGCCGTTCTAATATCGAATAAAAAACCCAAAATTATCAAAAAAGACAAAGAGGGGCACTTCATACTCATCAAAGGTAAAATTTTTCAAGAGGAGCTCTCAATTCTGAATATCTATGCTCCAAATGCAAGGGCAGCCACATTCATTAAAGAAACTTTAGTAAAGCTCAAAACACACATTGCATCTCACATAATAATAGTGGGAGATTTCAACACCCCACTCTCTTTAATGGACAGATCCTGGAAACAGAAACTAAACAGAGACAAAGTCAAAATAAGAGAGACTATGAAGCAAATGGATTTAACAGATATCTACAAAATATTTCATCCTAAAACAAAATGATATAGCTTTTTCTCAGCACCTCATTGCACCTTCTCCAAAATTGACCATAAAATTGGCCACAAAACAGGCCTCAACAGATTCAAAAATATTGAAATTGACCCATGCATCCTATCAGATCACCATGGACTAAGGCTGTTCTTCAATAACAACATAAATAGCAGAACACCAACATTCATGTGGAAACTGAACAACATTCTACTCAATGATAGCTTGGTCAAGGAAGAAATAAAGAAAGGAATTAAAGACTTTCTAGAGTTTAATGAAAACGAAGCAACAACATACCCAAAGTTATGGGACACAATGAAAGCATTACTAAGAGGTAAACTCATAGCTCTGAGTTCCTACAAAAAGAAAACGGAGAGAGCATACACTAGTAGCTTGGCAGCACATCTGCAAGCTCTAGAACAAATGGAAGCAAATTCACCTAAGAGGAGTAGATGGCAGGAAACAATCAAAATCAGGGTTGAAATCAACCATGTGGAAACAAAAAGAACTATTCAAAGAGTCAATCAAACCAGGAGCTGGCTCTTTGAGAAAGTCAACAAGATAGATAAACCCTTAGCCAGACTCACTAGAGGGCAAAGGGATAGCATCCTAATTAACAAAATTTGAAATGAAAAGGGAGACATAACAACAGGTCCCAAGGATATTCAAAACACCATTAGATCCTTCTACAAAAGGTTCTATTCAAAAAAATTGGAAAGTCTAGATTAAATGGATAACTTTCTAGACAGATACCAAGTTCCAAAGTTAAACCAGGATCAGATTAATGACCTAAACTGTCCTATATCTCCTAAAGAAATAGAAGCATTCATTAATAGTCTCCCAACGAAAAAGAAAAAAAAAAAAAAAAAAAAAAAAAAAAAGCCCAGGACCAGATGGGTTTAGTACAAAATTTTAATATAAAACTAAAATATAGATGGATTTAAGATTCAAAGCATGTAGGTTACCTTACTGGAAGTCCCCAAGAGTTTGGATATGGAACCTGAAGCAAACATCTCCAGTCACCAGAGAGGACCCCCCTCAGTGGAGCAATAAGGGACACCAACCTACCTACAAAAAATTGACCCAAAAGTGTTCCTGTCTAAAAGAAATGCAGAGAGAAATATGGAGCAGAGACTGAAGGATTAGTTGAGCAGTGACAGGCCCATTTTGAGACCCATCCCATGGGCAGCTCCCAATCACTCATATTTTTTTTTTAAATTTTTTTCTTTATTAGATATTTTATTCATTTACATTTCAAGTGTTATCCAGAAAGTTCCCCATACCCTCCACCATCCCTGCCCTACTCCCCTACACACCCCCTCCCACATAATGGCCCTGGCGTTCCCCTGTACTGGGGCATATAAAGTCTGCATGACCAAGGGGCCTCTCTTACCAATGATGGCCAACTAGGCCTACTTCTTCTATACATGCAGCTAGAGACATGAGCTCTGGGGGTACTAGTTAGTTCATGTTATGAAAGCTGAAAGAGATGAACAGATGATTCACTTTGTAAAGTATTTACATTAAAAGCATGAGGATTTGAGTTTGATACTCAGCCCCGTCCAACAATGTCAAGTCTGGTGGCACATGTTTGTAATCTTGACACTGAGTAGGCAGAGTCAAAGGGATCCCTGGATTTGCTGTCTAGATGGTTTAGCAGGTTTCTAGTCCAGAAGAGTCTTTGTCTCTAATTAAAAGGCTGAATAAAACTATAGGAATTTCACACTAGGGTATCCTTTAACTTCCAGTTGAATAGATGCACACATGAACATGCATCTGCATACATGTGTCCCTCTCAAACAAACATGCACATACATGTATAACATACACACACAGAATACAAGTTCCAAATGTGACTTTTGTTTCTGTCTCTATATTTCTCTTTTTCCCTATTAACCATTCACTCATAGGCACATTCACACTAATAAAATTAAGTGTCTGCATATTATGAGTTTTTCCATTTATTTCAAACAGACGTGGACAAAATACTATCTTTAGCATTTCATGAAACCCAAAGTAAGTGAATCTGGAGGGAAAAATGTTTGTTATTTCTGGTTTCAGATTATATTAAGTGTATGCATGTGTGTGTCTAAGTGTCTGTATGTGAGTGTGTGAGTCCAGAAATGTGCTTGCCTCAATGTGTCTGAATGAGTGTGTGTGAGTGTGTGTGTGTGTGTGTGTGTGTGTGTGTGTGTGTGTGTGTGTGGTATGCAATCTGTGTGGTAGCCAAACTCGACCTTGCTGGATGAGACACTGGATTAGTTTTGGCCTTTTCATCTTTTCCTTTGTGTTCATTTAAACTGTTCTTACTATCCAAATCAAGACTGATTCCTTGGCAGCCATGGTGCTTCAAAACCGGAGAAGACTAGATCTCTTGACAGCTAAAGAAGGTGGCCTCTGCCTATTCCTATCGAAGAATGCTGTTTCTATGTCAATCAATCCGGAGTAGTAAAACTACAGGCAGACATAAGAGACTTCAGTAACTGTGAGACATCCAATTCTGGTATCTTCGAGAACCTCATATGGAAGTGGATCCTTCCACTTGTTAACACCTTTCCTAGTCATTTTCCTGGCATTATCATTTGCTCCTTCTCTTATTACCACATTCCTTTAACTGCAAGTACAAAAATATCTAACCAAACTGTTAATCAGCTCCTTTTACAGAATTACCAGCCTTTGCCCATAGAGGACCAACAAACAGATTTCGATGGTGAAGACCAGATATATCCTGACAATGTCCCTAAACAGCAGGAAGTAGCCTAAGAGACACAATGCCCCATTCCCTTTTCACCATTGGTCTCCCCTCTCTCTTTTTCCCCTTCTTTTTGTAATAATAAGCAGGGAGGAATGTTAGCACCAGGACACTCCAAATCCTGCCTAACTATGTGACCCTTGATCTTTGTTGCCAGGACAATGACCTTCAATCCCACAATCCACCTGGCTCCACCCTCAATGGTGTGATGTCATTTTCTGTATAAATTAGGAAGTCACCCACACCTCGCTCTTTTTCTTATTTCTTCTCCCCCTCTCTGTCTCTCTTTTTCCTCTTCTCTGCCTCCCTCCCCCCCCCCACCTACTCAATAAACCTTTCCCACATAGAACCAACATGGCCTGGTCTGCTGTTTGGTTAATCTGCTGAAAACATATATAGATATGATATTTTTCATATAACAGATATATAGGTTCCACAAACTCAGTGGCCAAGGGTTTCAAGAGAAGGTAGCTGAGACTCATCAGAGTCTTCCTGGTTTGCTGTAACCTGTCTACCAGAAATATCTGCCAATGTATTTGAAAAATGTTTTGATTTATGACATTCTTTGCTCTGGTACTGTAAAGACTTGATAAAGTCATTTCACCATGAAAACATCAAATTTAGAGTAACCTATATCTGGATCCCCAGCCCATAGTCACTTATATTTAGCTCCAGAATAATCCATATTTTATTCCATTTGGTATGAGAGATGTGATTTTTGTTGACAGGTATCTTCCTGCCTCAGTTGTGCAACATATTTTCTTTTTTTATATTCAATTTATACATGTATGCTATGTAATAGGATTGTATTTCCTCCATTTCCTTCCTTTCACTGTCCTCATTTGCCTTGTATTTATGTATGTATGTATGTATGTATGTATGTATGTATGTATGTATGTATGTATATCTTTACTTATTTATTTTGAGATAGTATCTCTCATTCACTGACTCTGGTACTTGCTGATGAGATTAGACTGACTGATCAGTGAACACCAGGGATATTCTTGATTGGACTCCTCCATCCCCAGTGCTAGAATTAAAAACATTGGCCAGCATACTTGGCTTCTTTATTTTGGGACAAACTGAAGACTTCATGCTTGCCTGCAAAACACTTATATTTTACAGATAAAACCATCTTTTAGGCCTTGGAACCAAAAAACACTTTACAGTTTATTATGCTATCCAAAAGTTACTTAATATTTACACATTTTTCTTTGGCTACTATCTATTTAGGAAGCAATCAAATGAAAAATATATATATAAAAAGATGTATTGGCAGTCAATGTAAAATAAATCAAGTATTTCACCCTAAGTGGACAATGAAGGAAGATTTCCACTTTACATATCTATCTAGACTAATGGATACTCAAAATACCACCCCTGGTGATTGTGTCTGAAAGCAAAATACTTAAGGATTTAAATCTTTTATGAATTTGCAAATATCTAAACAGAAATGCTAATGCCTTTTGGCTAAATTAATGGAAAACTTGGTTACAAAGTGAAATGTTAACAGAAATGTTTTCCTCTAGTGTTCTGAATCTAATAAATGCTAATAGCCTGTTTGTCATTAGAAAAACACTCATAAATTTTGCTTTTCTAGCCATTTTTTTTGAAATATGAGTGAATGTTGGTGAAACTTATGGTTGATCATCTTACTAGATTCTTTACCACAGCAGAATACAAATAAGAAAAGGCATCCAGACCCTGCCCCACTGTGTAAATCCTGTAGTAGTTCAAAGGCGGCAAACATACCCTGTAAGAATGATGTTTCTTTGTTTTACTTTTTTATTAGATATTTTCTTTATTTACATTTCAAATGTCACCCCCTTCTCCTTGTCCCCCTCCAAACCCTCTCTCTCATCCACCCGTCCTTGTTTCTATGAGGGTATTCTATCACCCATCTACTAATCCACTCCCACCTCCCCACCCTGGCATTCACCTAGACTGAGATATTGAGCCTTCACAGCACCAAGGGCCTCTCCTCCCATTGATGCCCTACAAGGCCATCCTCTGCTACATATGCAGCTGGAACCATGGGTCCCTCCATGTGTACTCCTTGGTTGGTGGTTTGGTTCCTGAGATCTCTTGGGGGGAGGGGGCAGTGAGGTTGGTTGATAGTGTTGTTCTTCCTATAGGGTTGCAAACCCCTTCAGCTCCTTCAGTCCTTTCTCTAACTCCTCCATTGATGTTTCTATCTAGGATAGAAGAAATGTTACTAGGTTCTTCTCTAGCTAAAATAGACAGATCAATATAGATGCTTGAAATAATAATTTTCTGATATTAGAAAAGTGAAGATCAAAGGGAGCTAAACATGTGTTTCATTTTCTACCACAGTCCTTTCTCCAAATCTGGAAGAGGGGCATTTAGACACAGTAGAGTAATCACATTCAGATTTCAACCACAATAACAACAACAAATGGTAGTGATTTGAGATGCTAACATTGGTAGAAGTGATGGAGCAAAGAATCAATATGGAAATCACTCAGACATTATTATTAGAGTCTTTAAGTTTATAGCTAAATATCAAGTTCTCTGTGTCTTCTACTAGAATCTAGGAAACAGGTCCCAAACCAGGTTCTGGTAATTGAATATCTATTTATAGGTTGAATAACTGTAGGTGTTCAGAACTTTTCCTTTCTTTCTTTCTTTCTTTCTTTCTTTCTTTCTTTCTTTCTTGCTTGCTTGCTTGCTTGCTTGCTTTCTCTCTCTCTTTCTTTCTTGATTTTTTTATTAGATATTTTCAAATGCTATCCTGAAAGTTCCATATACCCTGCTACATATGCAGCTAAAGACAAGAGCTCTGAGGGTACTGGATAGTTCATATTGTTGTTTCTCCTACAGGGTTGCAGACCCCTTCAGCTCTTTGAGTACGTTCTCTAGCTTCTCCATTGGGGGCCCTGTGTTCCATCGTATAGATGACTGTGAGCATCCACTTATGTATGTGCAGGCCTCATATGAGACAGCAATATCAGGTTCCCTTCAGCAAAATCATGCTGGCATATGCAATACTGTCTGGGTTTGGCGGCTAATTATGAGATGGATTCATGGGTGGGTAGTCTCTGGATGTTCCATCCTTTCATCTTAGCTCCAAACTTTGTCTCTGTAACTCCCTCCATGGGTATTTTGTTCCCCATTCTAAGAAGGAACAAAGTATCCCTACTTTGGTCTTCCCTCTTCTTGAGTTTCAAGTGTTTTGAAAATTATATCTTGGATATTCTGGCTAATATCCACTTATCAGTGAGTGCATATTATGTAAGCTCTTTTGTTATTGTGTTATATCACTCAAGATGATATCCTCCAGATCCATCCATTTGCCCAAAATTTTCATAAATGCATTGTTTTTAATAGCAGAGTAGTACTCCATTGTGTAAATGTACCACAATTTCTGTATCCATTCCTCTGTTGTGGGACATCTGGTTTGTTTCCAGCTTCTGGCTATTATAAATAAGGCTGCTGTGAACATAGTGGAGCATGTGTCTTTATTAAAAGTTGGAACATCTTCTGTATACATGCCCAGGAGATGTAATGCTGGATCCTCTGGGAATACTATGTCCAATATTCTGAGGAACTGCCAGACTGATTTCCAGAGTGGTTGTACCAGCTTACAATCCCACCAGTAATTAACAAATGTTCCTCTTTCACCACATCCTCACTCGTATCTTTTATTATTAAATATCATCATCAAGTACAACCAAAGAAATAAAGATGCAAAGAAAGATATAACAAAGCAAAAAGATTATTTTGCATCTGATATGAAATTAATGCAACACATACTTTAAATGATTTTAATACTGTAAATAAACTATAATTTTTGTATTAGTAGGAGCACATTTTTAAGGAAATCAAAATGAAATAATAGATATTATGCAACTCAAAACAACCAGCCAAAATTAATGGCATTATTTCTTTGATATATGGGGTGTATTTTAAGAAAAGATTTATTAATTTTGAAGTAAACAAACTACTTTAAATAAATTATAATATTTGAAAATTATTTTTAAAAAGTAATCCTGAGAAAATCATAGAAGATTAACAAAGGATTTAATGTAACTTGTTTGAATCTCATAATGGGTAAGGATACCTAGGAAATTCATAAGGAAATACCCTAGGAGAAAGTCACAGAATAAATCTAGTAGTCTCAAAATGCTCAAATGTGCAAACCAAAAGTTGAAATAAAATTAAAAACATGAAGGTTGAGTAAATTTGCTCAGCAGTATAGACTTTCAACAAAACTGTATGATCTGAGTTCCATCCCCTGGAAATTTAGTGGTAGAAAGAGAGAAACAACCCCCATAAGTTTTCTGTGACTGTCAAATGTTTTCTGTGACATAGGAATGCCCCCTCTTAATAAATAAACATATTTACAGGCAGATAAAACATTAATAATAAGTACATAAACCGAAATTTAAAAAAAGAAAACCCTGGGCACTGTAAAGAAAGAAAAAAATAATGGGGGAGTGGGGTAGTTAAATTACTCAAGAGGAACACAGCTAAGATTTAGCAAAGATGGCATAGGAGAGAACATTAAAGGTCTGAGAACATTAAGAGGTCTGAGAATATTAAAATAATAATACTTCAGGGAACAAAATAAACTGGTCTAAAATTTCATCCTGTGGCCTTTCCAAATGGAAGGTCAAAGAAGGAAACTTCCACTTAAACAAAACTGACATGGTGGGCAGGACATAATCAAGTAACAAGATCTTGATAATCTTAGCCTCAAAGGCAATGCTGCTGTATAGGAACTCAGTTCTCCAAAAAGAATTGGGTGGGCATATTGGGGCCCACCTGTCATGCCAGATACTCTAAAGACTGGAAGTTTCAGAATAGACTCTTCAGAACAGCTAGATTACATCAAAGAGAAATGGGGAGGGGGAGAGGGGGAGAGAACAAAGAATAATGGAAATAGTAAGTATGAGAAAAATACAAAACAGGGAGAGATCTTTTATAAATCAAGGAAAGAAAAATGACTATCCAGGGCAATGCTTATAACATTTTTAATAAAGTTTTAAAATTTAATATATATGATAATGTTTCTAAGTGTCAGGGTGGGTCATCAATGTATGCTGTTTCAAGACTATTTCTTCTCAAGTAATTCAATATTAACACTAGAGATACCAGGATAGCTTAAATATACGTATTGTTATTCTTAGAAGAGCTGCAGAGCAACAATGTGAAGCACTATAAAAAGTTGTAAAATATTAAAATACTATTTGCAATAGCATTATATGCCTAAAAGTAGCCAGAGATTAATGTAATTATGAATTCCATTTATATTGAAAATTTAAAAACAATTCTGCAAGAAGTAAAATAACTCCTAAATAAATGGAGAAGTATACAATGTATACTACGTGAAACACTTCTTGATTTAATATGGCCATTACTTCATCAATTATATATGATTTAAAGCAGTTTAATCATAAATTTGGCAGAATTATGTGTAGAAAAACAACTCAATGCAAACAAAAACTTTAGGGGTCACAGGTTTACATGTAAAAATCTAAAACACTCAAGTAACTCCTTTAAATATAAAACACACAAATATTATTGATTTTGATTTGTGTGTGTGTGTGTGTGTGTGTGTGTGTGTGTGTGTGCACGCACATCAGTGGATTTTATACCTAGGAACCTGTAAATGCCAACCAAATGTTATTCCACTAAGCTGTGTCTCCAGCCCACCATTTCTACTATTTGATTTCAGAGGGCTTAAAAACCATCTATATTTGACATTTCTTGTTTGTGATATTTGTCCAATCAAGCCTCTATATTTTTGGATGCTGTAGCAGAAGACCTTGTGGCAATAAACAGGAGACTTCAATACAATATTCTGTAAGGAACTGTGTTCTCTCACTCTATCCTTGGTTAAATCTAGAAGTGAATTCTACCTCCATTGATACTGGATGCTGCTAGATCCTTGAATAGTATTTGTCTTGATAACAGCTGATCTGAAACATGTAAGGAACTCTGGCACTATTAAAATTTATGGTAAATATGTAAAATGGTAAAATGTACTTTAGTACATGTTAACTGTGTCTTATATTCACTTTTTCTATATGTTAAGTTTCACATAGTTTGTAGTCCACAAAGAATGAAAACTATGCATTGGAATAAACAATTTACTACAGAAACATGCAAGTCAAACACTAAAGATATAGACTTTATGGGAATTCAACAACTCAACATAAAGAAAATAAATAGACAAATCTCCAAATTGTTGATGCTTCAATCCTACTTAGAAAGGAGAAGAAAATAATCACTGTAGGTAGAGGGAGGAGAAGAGCTTGGATGGAGAAAGGAGGAGTAGAAAAAAGAGGAGGCAGGATCAGGTGTAGGAAGGGATAAGAGTGAAGTACAGAGGGTCAGGGAATTGAATAGTAATATGTAGCAGTTGGAGATGGGGAACTGAGCGTAGCCACTAGAAAGTCCCAGACTTCAGAGAAGAGAGAGTCTCCCAGGTCTCCCAGGGATGACTTTAGCAGAAATACCAAACAAAGGGGAGATAGAAGCTATAGAGACCACCCCCAGTAAATAGTCGTGGCCCCCTAGTTGAGGGATAGGGCCAAATGAACATCTCAAAAATGTTATCCCAGAATGTTCCTGTCTAAAAGAAATACATGGAGAAAAAAAAATGGAGCACATACTGAAGGAAATTCAATCCAGAGACTGCCCCACCTTGGGATGCATCCCATCTGCAGACACCAAACACTGACACTATTGCTAAGGTTAAGAAGTGCTTGCTGACAGGAACCTGGTATGGTTGTTTCCTGAGAGGTTCTGAAAGCATCTTATTAATGCAGATGCAGATACTCACAGCCAACCATCAGATTGAACCTGGAGACCCCAATAAAGAGCTAGGGGAAGAACTGAATAAGCTGAAAAGTATTGCAACCCCATAGAAAGAACATCAATATCAACTAACCAGACCACCCACAGCTCCCAGAGACTAAACCACCAACCAAATGGTAGTGGGGATAGAATGCAGGTGTTGTGGAGGGGAAACCAGGAAAGGGGATATCATTTGAAATGTAAAGGAATAAAATGATTAATAAAAAACTTTGAAATGTTGAAAATATTTTATACTTTTGAAACATATATTGAAATTTTTGATGGGATATTATAAAAGACAAATCTCAACTGAAAGGAGTTGAATACTGTGATGGGTATTTCTATTTATCTATCATAATCAAAAATAAATTAAAAGCGAACATGTAGTTTGAGAATACTTGCCAGTGGTAGAACTATTATTTAGCATGTGCAAATACTTTGATTTGAGCCTTATGATCAGAAAGAGAAAAGAAAGAAAGAAAGAAAGAAAGAAAGAAAGAAAGAAAGAAAGAAAGAAAGAAAGAAAGACTTGTTTCAATGAGAGAATTAAGAGGTAGAGGAAATTTGCTCTTAAATTTTACTTGAGTAAAGTTGCAAGTACATTAGAACATAACACACAATGAGTAGATGCCTTGAGATGACCTAAACCTTGATTCAAGATAGACCCTCAGTGCTGTGACTACTGTTTTGAATGGGAATGGATAGAAAAAAATTTAAATTATTTATTTATTATATGTGTATGAGTACAATGCTGCTGTCTTCAGACGCACCAGAAGAAGGCATCAGATCCCATTACAGATGGTTGTGAGCTACCTTATGGCTGCTGGGAATTGAACTCAGGATCTCTGCAAGAGAAATCAGCACTCTTAACCACTGAGCCATCTCTCCAGCTCCTGAAAGAAAAGATTTTTAGAACCAAGACAAAAAATGTTCAGAGATATCTGCTATAGAGCAGAGATTAAGTAATATAACTGAGCCAAGAAACATCAAAATCTTCTGATACACACCAGCACCTAGAAAGCAACCTGTCACAATCTTTTCCTAGAAATGCAGGAGTGTGGGAATGAAGAGAACAAGGTATGAAGCTCCAGGCATTCAGTGCTTTGAGGTTACACCTCCCTTCTTCTAAGATGTGGTTTTCCCATTTCAATTGAAGAATCTATGTACAACTAATATTGTACATGCTACACAAGCCCTAATTATCATGTGTGTATGTATGTGTGTGAATGTGTGTGTGTGTGTGTGTGTGTGTGTGTATGCATGCATGTAAGTGTGTGTATGGTGTGTGAACACTGTGGTGTGAAAAACAACAGTAAATGTAGTGCCCAGCCATGCATTTGAAAAAGAGCACAGAGAAAATATATGTGAAAGGGCTTAGAGGCTCAGAGCACAAAAAGGGAAGAGAGAATTGATATGATTATAATATAATACCAAAACTAAAGTAAATATTTCTAAATGTATATAAACTTTTAGGTATGAACCCAAAAGACAGGAGAAAGAAAATGTGCACAAGCAGATCTCAATTGAAGCTTTCATGATATATTATTTCTTAGAGTGAAAAGCTGAGAGCTTTCTAAATGTTCCTTGACAGGAGAAGGACAAAATAGATCATTATATATTCCGATGATTGACAATTGCTTGGCATTTAAAGCACTCGTGTATTGGCTACATGAGGGAATATGAATTTAAGTGGAGGGTGAATGGGAGAATCTAATTAAAAAATAATTATCTGTATGATTTCATTCACATGATTTATATGAACCTTTAAAATAAAATTCATAATTATTGTCACCATAGTGACTATGGAGAACTATAGCAGAATTAAAGGAATATGTCCTAAAAAATGATTTATACTTGGGGAGGCATGAAGTTTATAGTATTGTGACTCTTAGTTTGTATTTGACTTACATTTTGTATGTCTTTCTTTAGGAAATTCTATTCGATTTACAATAAGAATATTTCAGGAATAGCAAAATTATTTCTAGAATATGTAAAAATAGGTAATAAAAATATTGCCCTGTAGAACATGGCTGGAAATGAGACTGAAAATATTTGGAGTAAACTATGTGAATTTTCTTTTTTTCCCAATTTTTATTAGATATTTTCTTCATTTACATATCAAATGCTATCCTGAAAGTCCCCTATATCCTCCCCCATCCCTCGCCTGACTCTCCTACCCACCCACACCCACATCATGGCCCTGGTGTTCCCCTGTCCTGGGGGATATAAGGTTTGCATGATCAAGTGTCCTCTCTTCCCATGATTGCCAACTAGGCCATCCTCTGCTACATACACAGCTAGAGACAAGAGCTCTGGGGGTATTGGTTAGTTCATATTGTTTTTCCATCTATAGGATTGTAGACACCTTCAGCTCCTTGGGTACTTTCTCTAGCTCCTCTATTGGGAACCCTGTATTCCATTTAATAGGTGACTGTGAGCATCCACTTCTGTGTTTGCCAGGCACTGGCATAGCCTCACAGGAGACAGCTAGCTATATCAGGGCCCTTTCAGCAATATCTTGCTGGTGTATGCAATAGTGTCTGAGTTTGGTAGCTGATTATGGGATGGATCCCCAGCTGCAGCAGTCACTGGTTGGTCCATCCTTTTGTCTTAGCTCCACAGTTGATCTCTGTGACTACTTCAATGTGTGCTTTGTTCCTAATTCCAAGAAGGGGCAAAGTGTCCACACTTTAGTCTTTATTCTTCTTGAGTTTCGTTTGTTTTGCAAATTGTGTCTTCAGTAATCAGAGTTTCTGGGCTAATATCCCCTTATCAGTGAGTACATGTTTTGTGAGTTCTTTTGTTATTGGGTTTCCACACTCAGGATGATACCCTCCAGAACCATCCATTGGCCTAGGAATTTCATAAATTCATTGTTTTTTAATAGTAGAATAGTAGTCCATTGTGTAAAGGTACCATAATTTCTGTATCCATTCTTCTGTTGAGGGATACCTTGGTTCTTTCCAGCTTCTGGCTATTATGAATAAAGCTGCTATGAACATAGTGGAACGTGTGTCCTGATTACCAGTTGGAACATATTCTGGATATATGCCCAGGAGAGGTATTGCAGGATCCTCCAGTAGTACTATGTCCAATTTTCTGAGGAGCTGCCAGACTGATTTCCAGAGTGGTTGTACAAGCTTGCAGTCCCACCAACAATGGAGGAGTGTTCCTCTTTCTCCACATCCACTCCAGCATCTGCTGTCACCTGAATTTTTTATCTTAGCCATTCTTACTGGTGTGAGGTGGAATCTCAGGGTTGTTTTGATTTGCATTTCCCTGATGATTAAGGATGATGAACATTTTTTCAGGTGCTTCACAGCCATTCGGTATTCCTCAGTTGAGAACTCTTTGTTTAGCTCTGTACCCCATTTTTTAATGGGGTTATTTGATTTTCTCGTGTCCACCTTCATGAGTTCTTTATATATATTGGATGTCAGTCCCCGATCTGATTTAGGATTGGTAAAGATCCTTTCCCAATCTCTTGGTGGCCCTTTTGTCTTGTTGACAGTATCTTTTGCCTTACTGAAGCTTTGCAACTTTATGAGGTCCCACTTGTCAATTCTTGATCTTATAGCACAAGCCTTTGCTGTTCTATTCAGGAATTTTTCCCCAGTGCCCATATCTTTGAGGCTTTTCCCCACTTTCTCCTCTATAAGTTTCAGTGTCTCTGGTTTTATGTGGAGTTCCTTAAACACTTAGACTTGACTTGAGTACAAGGAGATAAGAATGGTTCAATTCCCAGTCTTCTACATGATAACCGCCAGTTGTGCCAGTACCATTTGTTGAAAATGCTGTCTTTTTTCCGCTGGAGAGTTTTAGCTCCCTTGTCAAAGATCAGGTGACCATAGGTTTGTGGATTCATTTCTGGGTCTTCAATCCTATTCCATTGATCTACCTGTCTGTTGCTGTACCAGAACCATGCAGTTTTTATTACAATTGCTCTGTAGAACAGCTTGAGATCAGGCATGGTGATTCCACCAGAGGTTCTTTTATTGTTGATAAGAGTTTTTGCTTAGTCTAGGTTTTTTGTTATTCCAGATGAACTTAAAAAACTGGCCTTTCTAAATCATTGAAGAATTGAGTTGGAATTTTGATGGGGATAGCATTGAATCTGTAGATTGCTTTAGGCAAGATACCTATTTTGACTATATTGATCGTGCTAATCCTTGAGCATGGGAGATTTTCCATCTTCTGAGATCTTCTTCAATTTCTTTCTTTGAGACTTGAAGTTCTCTCTCTCTTTTTTTTTTTCTTTTTTTTTTTTTTTTTTTTTTTTTTTTTTTTTTTTTTTTTTTTTTTTTTTTTTTTTTTTTTTTTTTTTTTTTTTTTTTTTTGTTTCTTTTTCTTTTTTGGTTTTTGAGAAAGGGTTTCTCTGTATAACCTTGCCTCTCCTGGAACTCACTTTGTAGACCAGGCTGGCCTCGAACTCAGAAATCTGCCTGCCTCTGCCTCCTGAGTGGTGGGATATAATGCGTGCACCAACATGCCCTGCTCTGAAGTTCTTGTCATACTGGTTTTAGACTCTGCATTTGACTTGAGACCCAATTTATCATTTGGTGTCTGTGTGAAGTTAGAGTATGGTGTATAGTATATTTGTATCCTATAAACTGAAACTTTCTTTTTTTTTTTATTAGATATTCTCTTCATTTACATTTCAAATGTATCCAGAAAGTTCCCTATAAACTCCCCCATCCCCACCCTGCTCCCCTACCCACCCACTCTCAGATCTTGGCCCTGGCATTCCCCTGTACTGGGGCATATAAAGTCTGTATGACCAAGGGGCCTCTATTCCCAATGATGGCCAACTAGGCCTACTTCTTCTATACATGCAGCTAGAGACATGAGCTCTGGGGGTACTAGTTAGTTCATGTTATTCTTCCACCTAGAGGGTTGAAGACCCCTTCAGCTCCTTGGGTACTTTCTCTAGCTCCTTCCTTGGGATTCCTGTGTTCCATCTAATAGCTGACTGTGAGCATCCACTTCTGTATTTGCCAGGCACTGGTATAGCCTCCCATGAGACAGCTATATCAGGGCTTTTTGAGCACTATCTTGCTGGCATATGCAATAGTGTCTATGTTTGGAGGTTGATTATGGGATGGATCCCCAGCTGCAACAGTCACTGGTTGGTCCATCCTTTTGATTCAGCTCCACACATGATCTCTGTAACTCCTTCAATGTGTGCTTTGTTCTTACTTCTTGGAAGGGGTGAAGTGTCCACATTTTGATCTTCATTCTTCTTGAGTTTCATGTGTTTAGTACCGAATGGCTGAGAAGCACATGAAAAAATGTTTAACATCCTTAATCATCAGGGAAATGCAAATCAAAACAACCCTGAGATTCCACCTCACACCAGTAAGAATGGCTAAGATCAAAAATTCAGGTGATGGCAGATGCTGGCGTGGATGTGGAGAAAGAAGAGCACTCCTCCATTGTTGGTGGGACTGCAAGATTGTTCAACCACTCTTGAAATCAGTCTGGTGGTTCTTCAGAAAATTGGACGTAGTACTACTGGAAGATCCTGCAATACCTCTATGGGCATATATCCAGAAGATGTTCCAACTGGTAATAAGGACACATGTTCCACTATGTTCATAGCAGCCTTATTCATAATAGCCAGAAGCTGGAAAGAACCCAGATGTCTCTCAACAGAGGAATGGATACAAAAAATTTGGTACATTTACACAATGGAGTACTACTCAGCTATTAAGAACAATGAATATATGAAATTCCTAGGCAAATGGATGGATCTGGAGGGTATCATCCTGAGTGAGGTAACCCAATCACAAAAGAACTCACAAAACATGTACTCACTGATAAGTGGATATTAGGCCAGAAACCTAGACTACCCAAGATACAATTTACTAAACACATGGAACTGAAACTTTTTTTCTGGGGGTAGAGGCAGGGGGAGAAGAGACATTTATAAAACTAATGAAATTACACAAAGTTAAAGCAGCTAGAAAGCTCAGAAAACTTCAAAATTAGCAAAGCCCTTATCCAAGGGTATAACAATAGGAAACAATGGCTGAAGAAAGGAGACACGCTTCAGTGATGCTGTCCCTAGGCTGGGCAGGAAACTCCAGGGAACCATTCTTCCTGAAGCCTTACATATGCTGGAGTTAACCATTTGTAGATTCAGTTGTCTTTGTGTCCATCCATGATCCTGTGAATAATCCTGGTGAACTCATTGGGTAAAAATGTTTATTACTCTGTCATTAGTGCCCTATCTGAGATGAAAAGACATTTGTTCATATTTCCCTGGAAAATTCATACAATATGTAGTAGCTCTCAGAATTTCATTTTCTCCATTCGTTAACTTGGCATATTTATATCGACATTGTACTTACATAGCAGGACATAATGTATTAAATTAAACAATGTCTGTAAAGTGCTCAGTGAATTGCAGACATTACACAGCAAATCTCTTCACTTCACTGGTTCTCAGATTTCCCATGAGCAATAGAATACTGCTAGCTGATACTAGAGTTAATTTAGCTTTAGTTCCACGATGAAGATATTGAGTGAATGTACTTGAGTAGAGAAAAAGAAGTGAAATGGACAATTCAGGCATGAAAATGAACAAAGAAAGGCTGTTATTAAATGACATACACTGAATCTTTACTAACAAATATAAAACAAATCTCATGATTTTCTTTTGGATGGTCTTGGGAGTGTAAGCAGAGCATACAGCCCCTCTCCAAGGAATTCTTGCTGAATGCATCCTGTGTTCCATATTTTATGCACTAGAGGCTACAGCTCTCTATATTAGACAACTTTTCAAATAACTTGGAGCTTCTGTACTAGTGGTGTGTTGTATAGCAGTTCCCTCTGAGATTAAAGTCTTCCATCTTGGAGAGAAGCTCATTAAGACACAGGATGTTAAAAGGGAGGTGAAACAACAGGAGAATGTAAGAGGAGGGGAAACATTCCATCCTGGGGAGCCTTGCTAATTTCAAGAAATAAACAACTCAAATGCTTCAGAGGGTACCTAAAAGTTACCAGTGTACCAGGCCTCTCCCTTCCAAGCACACACACACACACACACACACACACACACACACACACACACACAGAGTTACTGCACTACTGGAATATGGATTGCTGAGAGACACTCTCAGACCAGCTGAGCAGCCTTGAATAGTAGAGACTAGTCACATTTTCTAAAAGAAAGATCAGCTGAACTACATGGAAGAGGCTCAGATCAACTGAGCTCAGGGGAAAAGTGAGCCTCTAACCTGTAGAAATTCCTGTAAGATATGCAGTGAGTTTCTAAGTTCCAGATTTTGTGTTCTGTCACCCATGCTGGGAGGAGGGAGGGCTGTGGTGGTGATACCTTCACTTTTGAGTCATTTAATGCTTCTGTAAGTAGCCCCAATAAAATTCTTTGTTCACTATGTTGGTCTTTGCTGGCATCCATATTTCGTTCTGTCATTAGGTTTTGTCTGGGTTGAGAAAATGTTCGTGCACATCTTCCAGTGTCACACTGCATGATGATAGAGAGAACATATGGATTGTACTAGCAAAAGCAAAATAAGCAAGCAAATACACTCAAATTACAATGATATAACACTCAGAGATACTAATGAAAAGACCTATAGATTTAGAGACATGGGATTTTAGGTAGATCAGTTATTCTAACAATGGCTTTTTTGAAAAGGCTAGACTTTAGGCAGAACCCTTCATAAGAGAGTAAACCACATGATGACTTTTACAATGCAATTTTCCTAGGTTCTGTAACAAGCAAATTGCAGCATTTCAGTGGCTTTGTAACTTGTAAATTCATTTTAGTCTTATGAAGTATTCTAATATAGTTATTTCTATATTAGTTTTTCTTCATGTGCTGATTTAAGGATTTGACTCATTCTACTTTTGTGCCTCCAAATCTTCTAATATTTAAAGGTTGGTAAGAAGAACATCAATAAAGAAATTCCCAGTTGCTCCTTAAAATTCCTGGTGAAATTGCTCATGTTTTATTGGCAATGACTCATCACTTAAATAACACAGATATACTTGAAAATGGAAAACTATAGGGTTACTAGGCAGCCACACATCACAGGAATTCCATGAAATGAAAAAATGACGTGATATTTGTCCTTCTACCTTTCTCTTCTTTTTTATTCTCCTCTTTCTCCTCCTCATTTTCTTTTCTCATTTGTAACCACTTCACCATCTTAGCTATAACTTCATTCTGCACATGTCCTTCTGTGTGGTTTCACATTACACTCAGATTTTTCTCAACATAACAACATATTTTTATGTATTCAAGAACCTAGTATAAAGAAAATATTTTTCTGCTGACTCATAATTAATCTTTATCTGGTGAAGAGTATTCATTAGCTAAAGACTCATGAACATAAATTTGAACAAAGAACTTCTCCCATTCACTACCTCTACATTTGAATAAGTATATATTGAATAAGTATATATATATCACTAACACAAAGGCTCCAGAACTAGGTCAGTCATAAAAGTGGCCACAGCAATGGCGAAATAACTAGATACTGTGGAGCATGTGTCCTTATTACTAGTTGGAACATCTTCTGGGTATATGCCCAGGAGAGGCTGCGGAATAGGCAGAAGTGTGATACAAACACACAAAGCCAGACATGAGGCTGCAGCCACTCTGTCCTCTGTTTGATTATCACAGGTGACAGCAGATGTTGGTTAGGATGTGGAGAAAGAGGAACACTCCTTCATTGCTGGTGGGATTGCAAGCTGGTACAACCACTCTGGAAATCAGTCTGGCGGTTTCTCAGAAAACTGGACATAGTACTACCGGAAGATCCAGCAATACCTTTACTGGGCATATACCCAGAAGATATTCCAACTGGTAACAAGGACACATGCTCCACTATGTTCATAGCAGCCTTATTTATAATAGCCAGAAGCTGGAAAGAACCCAGATGTCCCTCAACAGAGGAATGGATACAGAAAATGTGGTACATTTACACAATGGAGTACTACTCAGCTATTAAAAA
>LR749837.1:161893-215897 GCA_902729485.2 Mus minutoides
CAATGAAAAATCTCAGATTCACAGTTAAATTTACTATTCTGCATCTATATACACAAAAGCAATAAGGACTAACTGCCCAAATCTTCAACTGCTTGCAAAATATGCTTAAACTATTTGTGAAGAATAAAATATAGATAACTATTCAGAAGACAGTGCTGTTGAGTGACATGTGACACAAAATATAAAGCTCTGTTTCTGTACATGCTGACAGATGTTCATGTGTAACAAATGCATATTTCCATGTGTGTACAGGTGTGATCTTCTGCAAGTATACATATAAAGGGCTCAGGACATCAAGTATCTTTCTCTTTCACACACTGCCTTATTCTCATGATTCAGGTTCTCCCAATGAACTTGAAGCTCTCTGATTGTTTTCTGGGCTGTTCCCTAGCTCAGCATTTCCCTGAAGTCTCTTGTATCTACCACTCTTGGACCAAAAGTTAAAAGCACAGGTTATCATCCTCAGCTTTTTAGCTGGATGGTAGACATCAAAACTTAGGTCCTCACACTTCTTTAGCAAAAACTCTTACCCATTGAGCTATCTCTCCAGATCTGAGAAAATAAAATTCTGAATGAAAAGAAAGTAGAGAAAAAATGAAGGCACAAGCAAAAGACATTTTGAATTAGAATAAACAAGTAGAATTCATTGTCGCCTCTATTATTACTTGCACAGGTAGCAAATCTTAAGTTTGAAAAAAATATTTATTTCTTGTCCCTTTCCAAGACAAAATTGTTGTCTTTTGTAGTGGTTCTCCACTATCCTTCTATGATCCTGTCAAACCAAATATTTTATATACAATAAATAGAGGAAATTCTGGGATAAGTAATGCTTTGATCTTATGGAAGAACACACGGTGTTCTCATCTTGCTCTGTGAACCATCTGCTAGGAAAAAAAAAACTAAATAAATAAATAAGCAAATAAATAAAATAAATAAGTAAATAGGAAGAGGTAGGGAGGGAAACATGCCCTGATTGAATCTATTTTCATCTCATGAAAAATATCTTAATTTTCACTTATATTCTATGCCTGTAGCTGTGGGCCATTAAAACTAATAAAAGTATATCATTTGTGACAGATCTTAGAAAATAGTTTCTGCAATCCACTGCGCTCTCAAATGCTCATTAGAAGTCATGGTTTTTCTTTGTAGAAGGATGCTGGCTGAATGCTTAAAACATGTTCTCTCAGGATTTTGACAAGTCAAACTGGCAGTGGAGTATTTGAAGTAAAGTCGTGACATAAAAAAGATGTTGTGATGCTATATCAAACATGACCAGGAATGACACATAGCAGAGAACATGAGGCTGCAAGGAAGTTGGAGGAGAGAGAATCAACACATTTGTTTCAGTTTTTTGGCATTTCATGGCATTAGAATAAACAGAAAATTTGTATTTAGGATAGGCAAAATATTCTACATGAGTTTGAATTATCAAATACAACTCAAAAGTATTGTCTCATTCCTTTGAAATCAAAAGATGTGGCTAGATATAATGTGAATATTTTGTAGATATTTTGTGTCTATAATATAAGAAGAACATGAATGACAATGTTTACTGTATTTTATAATTTTTATATACAAAATATAAATGCATAAAACATAGAAATATTAGTAATTCATTACATGCTGACACATATTATTAGTAATGGGTACTATTAAACAATTACTGAGCATTTTACTTTAAGAGATGGTATTTCTGAGTACCCAGAGGTGGTTTTGAACTCATAATTTTCCAGTCAGAGACTTGATGGGTATACAGTCAAATCCTGTCAAGCTGAACATGTAGTAAATTTTCTATTTTAGATGTCAAATTCCAGTTGTATTTGTAAAGATAAAGTTATCACCATGCTACAGAATTTTAGGATAACATTTCAGAAATGAATAGTCTTTGGTATGTGTATATATATATATATATATATATATATATATATATATATATGCATTTTAGTTATGTATGCATTTATGTGTACATTTATTTAGTCTTGATTGGCTATTCCTATAATACCTTGCAAGTATGCAGAAGTCAGTTGTGCAATCATTCACTCTCCTACTGTACTGGCCAGTTTTGTGTCGACTTAACACAGCTGAGTTATCACAGAGAAAGGAGCTTCAGTTGGGGAAATACATCCATGAGATCCAGCTGTGAGGCATTTTCTTAATTAGTGATCAAGGGGGAAAGGCCCCTTGTAGGTGGGACCATCTCTGGGCTGGTAGTCTTGGGTTCTATAAGAGAGAAGGCTGAGCAAGCCAGGGGAAGCAAGCCAGTAAGGAACATCCCTCCATGGCTTCTGCATCAGCTCCTGCTTTCTGACCTGCTTGAGTTCCAGTCCTGACTTCCTTGGTGATGAACAGCTATATGGAAGTGTAAGCCGAATAAACCCTTTCCTCCCCAACTTGCTTCTTGATCATGATATTTGAGCAGGAATAGAAACCCTGACTAAGACAAATTGGTACCAGCATAGTGGAGTATCCTATGACAACCTGACCATGTTTTGGGGAGGACTGTCGAAGGACTTTGGAACTTTGGGCTTGAAGATCCATTCATTGTTAAGAGCTCTGTCAGATGTTGAGTAGGAGCTAGGAAGATAATGGTGAGAACAATGCAGAAGATGGGGGTCTGGCTTGTGAGATTTCAGGGGGAAAATTAAAGACTCTTTTCAGGGCCATTGCTATTTTGATTGGGAAGATGCTGTGGTTCTGATTAGCTGAGGCTGAAGAATCAGCTGAGATTAAAAAGATACCAGAACTACTAAAGCAAAACCTTTGCATTACTGAGACTATTGATGCTGGTTAGCTGGAGCTAAGAAATTAGCAGTGATTAAGAAGAGACCAGCATCATTGAGGTGACATCTTCTGGGAAGTGTTTTCTGAGAGCACAGAGGCTGTGTTCCAGCCTTGTGCTGTGACTGGACTTGGTAATGTGTAAGAGTTACCTAGGTGGTACTGGTTTTGAAGGCATGAAGGGGTCATGCAGAGCAGCTGAGGCCACGGAAGCACTGTGAAAGGCCCTGGAAGGCCATTGGTGAAAGTGCAGCATCAGTTGCAATTGATGGCCCAGGACTGAAGGGGTCAGGCAAAGGAGTTTAGGCTTGTCCATACAGAGAGCCTATGAGAGGCTAGTGTTGAAGCCAAGTTACAGTGGAAGACAGCAGCATTTTGGAGATGGTAGTATCATGGGATGACCACCAAGAACAGCACAAACAGTGAAGTATAGGCAGCTGGAGCCTAGAAGACAACTTGTGTGCTACAAAGGGCATGGCTGGAGAAGGGACCCAAGACCTTGGAGGAGCCCAGAATATCGTGAGTTGGATCCCAGACATTGGATGGTTGGAGATTGAATTTTGCTTTTGATTGTGACTGTGCCTTGATATTTTTTCTTCTTGAAGGAAGTTTTTTAGTGAAGCTCACAGTTAAGAGTCTTTGGATTTTAAAGTACTTTGCATTTCAAAAGATACGGGATATTTTAAAGGGAATGAACTTTTAATATGTAAAGACTGTGGGACTTTTAATGTTATTTAGATCTTGGGGATGAATGAGAACTAAGGGTTGAGGTTTACTAGTGATGTGTTTGTGTGTCAAGTTGATAAGGGATCAATTGTACTGGCTAGTTTTGTGTCAACTTGACACAGCTGGGGTTATCACAGAGAAAGGAGTTTCAGTTGGGAAAACACAGCCATGAGATCTAGCTGTGGGGTATTTTCTCAATTAGTGATCAAGGGGGAAAGGCCCCTTGTGGGTGGGACCATCTCTGGGCTGGCAGGCTTGGGTTCTATAAGAGAGCAGGTTGAGCAAGCCAGGGGAAGCAAGCCAGTAAGGAATATCCCTCCATGGCTTCTGCATCAGCTCCTGCTTTCTGACCTGCTTGAGTTCCAGTCCTGACTTCCTTGGTGATGAACAGCTGTATGAAAGTATAAGCTGAATAAACCCTTTCCTCCCCAACTTGCTTCTTGGTCATGATGTTTGTGCAGGAATAGGAACCCTGACTAAGACATCTACCATGTGAGTTCTATGGCTCAAACTTAGACTGTATTTCTTGAAAGCAAGAACCTTTATATGAAGTCACTTCTAGGATCCTAGTTATTGTTTTATACTAGTAAGATATGCAAAGGAATCTTGAACAAAAACTTAAAACACACACACACACACACACACACACACACACACACTCACACACTTATTTAGAACCCAGTATCAACAAGCTAAATTTATCATGCTCTGATTTCCAATCATAAAAATGTATATGTGTGCATTTAAGTTTTAAAATACTGCTTCTTAGCCTATTTATAGTTTGTATTAAGGATGGCTACTCATTTTTTTTTTTAGTTAATTTTTTTTTTATTCAACTACTTTGATGAATGAGTTACTTGGCTGTAGGAAGTCCCTGGTAGAATTTTGGGGGGTTACTTATGTATATTATCATATCATCTGCAAATAGTGATCTGTAGACTTCTTAATTTCCAATTTGTATCCTCTTGATCTCATTTAGTTGTCTTATTGCTCTATCCAGAACTTCAAGTAATATATTTAATAGATATGGAGGACAGTGGACAGTCTTTTTCTATCTCTGATCTTAATGAAATTCCTTTTGCTCTAAAGTTTTGTGATGTGTGATTCAGTTGCCAGAATTATGTCTCTTCATTTAATATGTGTTATTCTCAGTTTAATATAATGTTACCAATTGGCTTTCTATATATTATTTTTATTTTTATTGTATTTATGTATGTGCCTTGTATACCTGATCTTTTCAAGGCTTTGATCATGAAAGGTTATTAATTTGTCAAAAGTTTTGTCAAAATCTAATGAGATATTCCTGTTTTTTTTTTTTTTTTTTAGTTTGTTTATATGATGGATTATATTGATCAATTTTTGTACAGTGAACCATACTTGCATGCCTGGGATGAAGCCTACTTGATCATGATAAATGATGTTTTTGATGTTTTCTTGAATTTGATTTGTGAGTATTCTTTTGAGTATTTTTGCTTCAATGTTCATACAAGAAATTGGTCTGAAATTAAAATTGTCTGGCCCTGGCATCTCTTCTTCTTCCTGCCCTCTTCATCATTTTCTTCTATCTCCTCCTCCTCCTCATCTCTCCTCCTCCTCCTCCTCCTCCTCCTCCTCCTCCTCCTCTTCTTCTTCTTCTTCTTCTTCTTCTTCTTCTTCTTCTTCTTCTTCTTCTTCTTCTTCTTCTTCTTCTTCTTCNTTTTTTTTTTTTTTTTTTTTTTTTTTTTTTTTTTTTTTTTTTTTTTTTTTTTTTTTAACATAAGACCCGATAATGATTCTTTGGATTTCCTAGTATTTTTTATTGTATCCTCCTTTCCATTTCTAATTCTATTAACTTGAATATTTTCTCTGTGCCTTTTAGTTAGTTGGGCTAACATTTGCCTATCTTATTGACTTTTTCAAAGAACATGCTCTTGGTTTAATTGTTTGTATTGTTATCTTTATTTCTGTTTGATTGATTTTCAGCCCTAACTTACATTATTTCCTATTCCAACTTTGATATATTTGCTTCTTTGTGTTCTAGAGCTTTCAGATGTGAGATTAAGTTGGTAGTATGCTCTCTCTCTCTCTCTCTCTCTCTCTCTCTCTCTCTCCAGTTTCTTTATGAAGAAACATATTCTGAACCTTCTCCTTAACACTGCTCTCATTGTGCCCATTAATTTGGTTATGTTGTGTCTTCATTTTCATTGAATCCTAGGCAATCTTTAATTTCTTTCTTTATTTCTTCCCTTACACAGTGGTCATTGAATAGAGAGTTGTGCCATTTCCATGAGTTTGTAGAATTTTTGTTGTTTCTGTTGTTGATATCTATTTTTTATTCCTGGTATACTGATAAGACACAAGAGCTCTTTTCCATCTGTTGTGGCTTGCTTTGTGACAAAGTATATCTTCTATTTAGGAGAAGGTTCCATGAGGTGCTGAGAAAAGGTATGTTTTGTTTTGTTTTGTTTTGTGTGTGTGTGTGTGTGTGTGTGTGTGTGTGTGTGTGTGTGAAACCTTCTGTAGATATCTATTATGTCCCATTGATTTATATAAATTATTTCTCTATTTTCTGTCTCAATGATATATCCACTGGTGACAGTAGGGTGCTGAAATCTCCCACTACTAAGGTGTAGGTTTCAATGTATCATTTAAGCTTTAGAAACATTTTTTTATGAATGTAGGTATGGTACCTTTATACTTGGGACATAGATGTTCAGAATTGAGGTGTCATCTTGGTGGATTTTTTTTTTCTTTTGATGAGTATGAAGTATCCTTTTACATCTCCTTTGACTAATGTTAATTTCTATTAGAAATTAGATAGGTTACTTGAACTTCTTGGGTCCATCTGATTAGAAAAACTTCAACTAGATTTTTACTCTGAGGCAATGTCTATGTTGCTGAGGTGTCTTTCTTGAATGCATCAGAATGAAGAATCCAGTTTTTATATTCTGTTAGCCTGTGTCTTTTTATTGGGCAGTTGAGTCCAATAATACTGAGAAATATTAATGATCAATGATTGTTAAACCATGATCTTTTGATGGTGGAGATAGTGGTAGTGGTGTGTGCTTATGCACATGCATATGTGTGAGTGTGTGTGTGTGTTCCCTTTTTTTTTTTTTTTTTTTTTTTTTTTTTTGATGGTGTGGAATTATTTATTTCCTATGTTTCTCAGAAATCTGTGAAGAGTTCTACCTCCAGACCCAGCTACATTACTCCTGGACATATACCCAAATGATGCTTTACCATACTACAACATCACTTGCTCACCTCTGTTCATCACAGCTTTATTTGTAATAGCCAAAAACTGGAGACAATACATGTCCCTCAGCCAAATAATGGATGGATATAATATAACACATTAAACAATGAAATTTTACTCAGTTATTAAAAACAATGACATTATGAAATGTGTAGGCAAGTAAATGAAACTAGAAAATATCCTGAGTTAGGTAACCCAGGCCCAGATATACTCACATGGTATATATTAATTTAAAAGTAGACATTAGCCATAAAGTATAAGATAACCATGCTACAAAACAGGACCCAAAGAAGTTGAGGAACAAAGAGCACCAAAATGTGTATACTTGAATTTCATGGAGAAGGTAAAATATATTAAATACTAGAGCTGGATGGAGTAATGGTATTCAGTGGGGATGAACTGAGGATGAAACATGACAGATTTAGGTGCAGGAGGATGGAGGGAGGAAGAACTGGGTGAGAGAACTGAAATTGTAGCAGGAGCATCTTTGGGAAGAACTAGACACCTAGGACAAGGAAAATGCCCAGGGACCTATGAGGGTGACTCTAGCTAAAACTACTAGCAATACGGAGTATAGAAACTGAAATTGGCATCTTCCATAACTGGACAAGTCTTACAATGGAAGGATGGGAACACATTCACACACACACACACACACACACACACACACACACACACAAAACCAAACAAACAAACAAAAATCTTCAAATCAAAACAAAATTTGACCTGACTACAATATGTATAGGGTTATGTATAGGGTTAAAGATAGAGTAGAAATTGAAGAAAAGGCCAACTATTAACTGGACTAACTTGCGTCCCATCCCATGAGATAGATACAACCCTTGACACTATTAATAATATTCTGCTACACTTGCAGACAGGGATGTTGCAGAATTGTCCTCTGTGAGATTCCACCAAGCAGCAGAAACTCATAGCCAAACACTAAACAGAGCTTTTAGAATCACGAGGAAGAGAAAGAGGAAGAGGTGATAGACCAATTTAAAGAAGAATAGAGGTCAAGGACACCACAATAAAACCTATAGAATCAACTAAAGTGGGCCCAGAGGGTCTCACAAAGACGGAACCACAAACCAAATAACATGCATTGGAAGGGCCTAGGTTCCTTACATATATGTAGCAAATGTGCAGCTTGGTCTTCATGTAGATTCTATAATAATTAGTAGAGGGCTGACTCTGATTCTCTTGCTTGCTTTTGGATCCCTTTCTCCAAAGTGAGCTGCCATGTCTAGGCTCAATAGAAGATCCTCCTATTCCTTCTGCAATTTGATATGGCAAAATGGGTCAATTTACATGAGAAGCCTCCCTTTCTCTGAGGAAAAGGGGACTTGGAAATTGAGGGAAGGGGAGGTTAGCAAGTGGGAATATGAAGAGAAGAAGGAGGCCATAGGAATATGTCAATAAATTAATTGATTAAGTAATCAAAGAAATATTTCTCATTTCTGTTCTTCAGATTTTAACAGAAAAATACTGTGTTTCTTACCTAACCTGGAAACATAGAAATAACACAATTCTGGAAAAATAATTCTGCCTAACTTAGTTGCTACCACAGTTCTCTCTCATTTCCTGTTAACAAGGTTCTAATCTTGTTACTGAGTGACATTAGAAGGCTCCCTATAGAGCTAGGATAATATATATATTTCCTTTATTCGTAGTTTAGGAATGGTGGTTATTGTTCTATCTGATTCAGACACATATAGGTAAAAGACAGTTTAGAGTTGATAACTTCATATCATGAAAAATAAATAGGGTATTAGGAAGGGAAGACTCTTCCTTTTCCTAACAACATAATGTAGGGATGCCCATCATGATTACCACTGTAACTTGATTCAGGGTCATTCCTAGAATCCATCACCCTCTTTCATTAACTTTTTCACATTTTTAACATCTTCTATGAATCCAGGTAACAGTTTAAGTTTCAGGATCAGTGCTATTGCTTTTGGAAATTCAATGTGTATACTTCTTACCCGTAGTTACATTGTGCTTCTCTGTGGTCTGAAGGTAAACGGAAGCAACTCTAGATTTACAATCATTGAAAGCTGAATAAAGAAGTGGTGCGGGCCAATTTTGAATGGCATTATCAGTCTTTTTCTGACCACTAGTTTCTTCAAGAAGAAGTGGGAAGGTAGCCTATACTGTCACAGAGTCTGCAGAGAATTCACAATATTCAACATTATTGAAATATGTTCATATGCCCCATTGCAAGAGTGAAGGTCTTAGTTCTTGTCAATTAATGTTTAAAGTTTATTACTGAGCATTTTTCTGACTTTGGTGATTCATTCTACATTGAAATAGGATGACTTCCATGAGTAGAAATACTTCCATGTATTCTTTTTCTTAGGGTAGACAGTGCCAATTTTACAACAATATTACCCCTTCTTCAAATTCCAAAGTCATTTGAGTCAACAAAATTTATTACTCACATTGATTTGGTTAAAATATTTGCAAAATATACATTGGTTACTTTGAACTTTGCTTTCTAAGACATTTCATTACATGTATGAGGGGATAAAATCAGAATCTCCATTGACAATCTAGAATAGTCCAGAAACCAAACACATTCTTAAGATACTATCTCTTTAGACTCCTTCCAAACTTTTAATGAGAATATCTGCCATATACCCTTGTGTTTGAAAAGATAGTTGCCAGTTGGTACTGTTTGGATAAGTTTAAGAGGGGTGTGTGTTGAAGATATTACATCACTGACAAAAGACTTTGATGTTTCAAAGGCTCATGGTCTCACAAGTTCATTCTGTGATTCCTGCTTGCTGTCTAAATGTAAGTTCTCAACTTGCTGCACTATCCACCATGCTTGCCTTTTGCTATGGTTCTTTAAGTGATGGTTATAGAATATTATCACTCTGGAACCATGAACACAAATAAGCCCTCCTTTATATAAATTGTCTTGGTCATGGTGCTTTTGCATAGAAATATAAAAGTAAATGATATAAAAGATGACTGACAATATGTATGTCTTCCAGAAATGTATTATGCAGGAAGTAGCATGTAATTGGAAAAATAATACTATAAGGATTTTTTATTTTAATAGGGACTTGACCTCAGCTGTTCTTGCATGGGTTAAGAAAATTCTGTCTGGTTGTTGTCTCAGGAGGCTAAAACAGACATTAAAAATAACAACAACAACAACAAAATAAAAATAAAAAACAAGGACAAGCTGAGGCTATTGTATACAGCTTGGAACTCTAGCCTGTGACTATTGCATACTGTGGATTCTGCGAGAAAAAACTGATGTTCCTCATCAAAGTTAAACCATCTTCTTGCCCAAAAATGGAAACCCATGCAGTTAAATTCAGGAAAAGCAAGAGCAATTGTGATCTTGGGTGTTGCTTTTTGCCAGGAAAGGCAAATCATTGAATGCGTTACCAGCTGTGTGAACTACAAAATTACCTGACCACACTGTTGCTAAAGAATAAGACCTAAGATGACTTATACAACAATTCTGTTGTCTAAATCTCTAGTGACAGTGTCTCCTGTAACATACCCTAGTGGAAATGCAGAGGTAGGAGAGTTATGGGAATATTAGGTTTGTTTGTTGAATGTGAAGTCTTACCATACTATTCATGTCTCATTTCTTGAAGTTAACTTCTTTGTACTTAGAAAATCCCCCCAACGTTTTCAAATATTTGCAGTTTTGGCTGCTAATCATCCACAGCCACAGACCATCGTCAAATCCTCATTTCTATGTATTAAAATGAGCAGTTATATTGCATTGCATAAAGATGTTCCTGGATAGATTAGCTGGGGAATTTAATTCCTGTTTGAATTATAAGACTTAAATGAGATAACATATATTTGGTAATTGGCATGAATATGTACTTATCAAACGTTAATTACTTTTTACTACTAAAAATTTTTTTTTCACATAAAATTCATGTGTTGTGTCAACCATTTATTATTCCTATCTTCATTTTCTTATAAAAATTAAAAATCATAGTGGAAGTTACTGGATTTATTTGATTGTGAAAAACAAATCAAAACAATCTATTTAAATGATATTATAAGAAATATACTATATTTAAATGGGAAATTATTATGTTTAAAACTTAATTTGATAATCATTGCAAAATAGCCTTCAACTTATCAGTAGACTAGAATTATCCTTCATAATGTTTTAGAAAGGTACTAAAAGATATTCTCATACATTTTTCCAGAAAGTTACACACAAAACATAGGTAAAAAGTTTTTCATAGAGAGGCAGTTTATGCAAATGGTGCATGAAATAGTTCCTTAATCATTGATAAAGAGACAGATTCCATTAAATCTAGTAAGTATATAATTTATATAGATGATGTTTTTGGCTATTTACTTTTCCAAAAGCATCGGTGTCTGTGAATTCCCAATCTGCTAATTACAATGAGAATCTTTTCTCTTTCAGAGTTATCAGGAGAGCAGTGTTTAAAACTACAGTATTGGCCTGAAATACCTTTGTGACTACTTAATTGTTACTGTGCTCTAGGTGGGCTCTATACAAAGTTTAGCTACATGTCTTGACTGTGCTATGAGAGAGAGGAATATATCTGCACAATTGGGAGGATGGACATCTAACTCTTGACTGTAAATGTGTGTGGTGTATATAATGGAAATAAACTTTCAGAGTAGACTTTTAAAGCAAAGCTGTGCAGAGTGCTCATAGTTTCTCCGTTATCCAATACCATGTTACTAGCCATAGTTATAAAAATAGGACAAGTTATTTTATTGTAAGTTTTATTATATAGGAAAAAGAAAATGAGACAAATGACTCAGCCTGAATTCAGATTATATATAATTGTATTGCTTTAATATCTTAGGAGAACTAGGAGTTACAAATTGATGTCCTAATAAGCAAGGTGTGTACTAGTTATACTACAAATTATAACAAAATCATGTATTTCCTAACTGTAAAGGACATAACATCACAATATTTTCTGAAAATAATTAAATGAATACAAGTTTGTTTGCATGCCATTTATTTTATGAATTATTTTTAAGTCTGTTTCTTGTTTGTTTGTAAAGTGCTTGATTAAGTGAAGACAATTATATCAGCAGCATAGTAATGCTATTTTCACCACAAAAATTATAAGTAAAACTTAAGACAGAAAAATACCCACAAAACAATCCACACCTAAGTCCATGGGTTACATGAATGTCAATGTTTTCAGCTGAGAGAAATATGGGAACATATCTTTGTATAGCTGTGACCTCATTCTGTTCTGTGCTTCTCTACAGTCTCACATTACAGACACTGTAATGGGTGGTAGTGGCTCCATAAATCATGCTATAAATTTAAGCCAATAGGGCATTGGATTTTATTTTGATTTCAACATAATATCATGTCTTGCAGAAGAATGCAAATTTTAGTTATGGATGTTTTCTATCTAGTGTGTAATGTGATAGATTGTTCTTAAGTGTGGGAAAGATAGTTGACAGACGTAGTTGAGGACTAAATCACGAACAATTAATGTTTGTCTTATGCAGATTTGGCAGAGTCGTGCCTCCCTACCTCATCATTGTTTTCACTATTTTTTATTAAATTATTTTGTGTGTTGACATTCCAAAGTTGCCCCCTCCTTGTCCTCCCTTCTCTAACTCCCCACTTTGTTCCTCTTTTCCCTTTCCTCCCCCACCCGCACACCTTACCCCAACCTCACAACACCAGTATCCTTCTTCCCTGGGCCATCAAGTCTCCACAGGACCAAATGCAACCTCTCCCACTGAGGCGGCACGAAGCAGTCCTCTGCTGCACATGTGGTCAGGGCCCACAAACCAGCTCAAGCATACTCTTGATATTTGGCTTAGTCTCTGGAATCTCATGGGTGTACTACTTAATGGACAAAGTTGTTCTGCCTATGGGTTTGCAATTCCTTTCACAACCTTGAGTCCCTCATTTGACCCTTCTATAGTGCTCCCTGACATTAACCCAATAGTTGGCTTCAAGTTTCTGTTTTTGTCTCAGTCAGTGCTGGTATAGTCACTCGGAGGACAGCCATGTGAGGTTCCCATCTTCACACATAACATGGCTTCACCAATAGTGTCAGGATTTGATGTGCTCACAAGAGATGGATCTTTTATTGGGCCAGTCACTGGGTGGCCTTTATTTCAGTTTCTGCTCCACTTTTGTCCCTGCATTTCCTTTAGACAGGAACAATTCTCGTTTAAAATTTTTGAAGATGGATAGGTGGCCCCCTGCTCCAACTGGGGTCATGTTTATCTACTGGGTGTTCCATCTCCCAAATTCTGGGCATTTCACCAATGTAATTCCCATTGAGTCCTGGGGGTCTTTTACCTCCTAGGTTTCTGGAACTTTCTAGAGGTTCCCCTTTCCCCCTAACCCCACCTACTGTACACTTTGATTTATGCTCTTGGACCTCTGGGCATACCTACTATCTCTTTTCATATCTGATCCTGCCCCTCATTTCCAGTCCTCCTTCCCACCTCCCACCCATTCCCCCCTCTACCTGCCACAATTATTTTGTTCCCCTTCAAAGGGGATTTCAGGTATCCACACTTGAGCCTTCCTTCTTGTTAAGGCTTGTTTTGTAACAGAGTATATTGTCAACTTTGAAGAATGTACTATGAGTTGCCTTTTGTTTTAGGATATATATATATATATATATATATATATATATATATATATATATATATATATATATATGCCATTTGATTCCTAACTTCCTTAGTTCCAGTGTGTCTCTGATTAGTTCTGTTTCAATAACATATCCATTGGTGAGAGTGTGGTATTGAAGTTTCTCACTAATAATGTGTGAGTTTCAACGTATTTTCAGCCTTAGTAAAGTTTCTTTTATGATGTGGGTGCCCTTGCATTTGAGACATAGATGTTCAGAATTAAGATTTCATCCTGATGGCATTTTCCTTATATGAGTATGTAGCGTCCTCCATCTCTTTTGATAAACTTTATTTAAAAGTCTATCTTATTGGATATTAGAATTGCTACTCCAGCTTGTTTCTTCAGGCAATTTGTTTGGAAAACATTTTTCCAGCCTTTCACTCTGAGGTAGTATCTGTCTTTTATCACCGAGGTGTGCTTCCTATATGCTGAAACATTCGGGATCTTGCTTGTTTATCCAGTATGCTAGCCTTTGTCTTTTTATTGGTGAAACGAGTCCATTATTGTTGAGAGATATTAAAGACCAGTGATTTTTGGTTTCTGTTATTTTTGTTGTTTGAGGTGGTATTATGTGTGTGATTTTTCTTCATTTGTGTTTTTTGTGAGATGATTAATTTCTTGTGTTTTCTTAGGTATAGTTACTCTTTTTGTGTTTTCCTTCTAGAATCCTCTGTATGGCTAGATTAATAGATATATTGTTTAAATTTGTTTTTTGTCATGTAACATATTGGTTTCTTCATCTGTGGTGACCAAGAGTTATACTGGGTATAGTAGCTGCCTGGGCTGGCATCTGTGGTCTCTTAGGCTCTGCATGACATCTGTCCAGAATCTCATTTTATTGTTAAGAGGTCTGGCATAATTCTAATAAGTCTGCTTATATATGTTATTTGGCATTTATTACTTACTGCTTTTAATATTTTTCTTTAATCTGTACATATAGTGTTTTGATTAATAAATGATGAGAGGATTTTCTTTCCTGGTTCAATATATTTGGTGTTCTGTAGGCTTCTTTTATGTTGGTGGCCATCTCTTTTTTTGGTGAGGAACATTTTCTTCTATTTTGTTGAAGATGTTTTCTGGCCCTTTGAATTAAACCTCCACACACTCTTTTATTCCTATTATTCTTAGGTTTCATCTCTTTTTTTTTTGTTGTTGTTTTGTGTTTTTTGAGACAGGGTTTCTCTGTATAGCCCTGGCTGTCCTGGAACTCACTTTGTAGACCGGGCTGACCTCGAACTCAGAAATCCACCTGCCTCTGCCTCCTGAGTGCTGGGATTAAAGGCGTGCGCCACCACACCCGGCTTGGTTTCATCTCTTTTTATTATTTCTTTTTATTAGATATTTTCTTTATATGCATTTCAATGTTATTCCCTTTCCTAGTTTCCCCTCTGAAAACCTCCTATCCCCTTGTCCCTCCCCCTGCACACCAACCCATCCATTCTCACTTCCTGGCCCTGGCATTCCCCTATACTGGGGCATAAAACATTCACAGGACCAAGGAGCTCTTCTCCCATTGATGTCTATCTAGGCCATCCTCTGCTACATATGCAACTAGAGCAATGAGTCTCACCATGTGTTTTCTTTGGTTGGTGGTTTAGTCCCAAGAAGCTCAAGAGATACTGGTTAGTTCATATTGTTGATCCTCCTATGGGGCTTCAGACCCCTTCAACTCCTTGGCTACTTTCTCTAGCTCCTTCACTGGGACCCTGTGCTCTGTCCAATGGATGATTGTGAGCATCCACTTTTGTATTTGCCAGGCACTGCCAGAGCCATAAACAACCATGAAAACAGACACTATTGTGAATGCCAACAAGGGCTTGCAGAGAGGTTTGGTCTTTTTATTGTGTCATGAATTTTCTGGATATTTTGGGTTAGGAAATTTTTACAATCTGTATTTTCTTTGACCATTGTGACAATATATTCAATAGTATCTTCTATGCATAAGATTCTCTTTTCTATCTCTTGTATTCTGTTGGTGATATTTGCATCTGTAGGCCCTTTCCTCTTTCCTAGGTTTTCCATCTCCAAGGTTGCCTCTGTTTGTGATTTCTTTATTTTTTTCTATTTTCATTTTTAGGTCTTGGAATGCTTTATTCAATTTCTTCACCTTCCTGATTATGTTTTCCTGTATTTCTTCAAGGAATTTATTTATTTCCACTTTAAGGACTTTTACATGGTTGCCTGTGATTTCCTCTATTTCTTTAAGTGAATTATTTATATCCTCCTTAAAGGCCTTCATTATCTTCATGAGATGGAGTTTTAGATCAGCATCACATTTTTCAGGGGTGTTAGGGTTTCCAGGGCTTGATGTGATGGGAGAATTGGGTTCTGATGATGCCCAAGTATATTGGCTTCTGTTGCTTTTAGTCTTGTGCTTGACTCTCACCATCTGCTTATCTCTGGTGTTAACTACCCTGAGTGTCTCTTCTGGAGTCTGCCTCTTGGAGGCAAGTAGATCTTTGTGACATGGGTTAGGTCAGGCCTTCCAGGAGTAGGTGGTGCTGTCTCTTGTTCAGTGTGTGTGTGTGTGTGTGGGGGGGTCCTTTGTCCTTGGTTAAAGGAGGACTCCTCTGTCCCTGTTTAGAGTAGTTCTCCTGAGTCCCTGGTTAGGGTTTTTCTCCTGTGACCTTTATCCCTGGTTATGGCAGATCTCCTGGAAGACTAGCAGGCTGGGGTGGGGGGAAGGGTAGGGTGCAGAAGGGTAGACAAGGTGATTTGCTATGGAGGAGGTGCAGACATGAAGTGAAATGGGGCTTATGCAGAGGGGAGGCCTTCCACTTCCAATGGGCTCTGTGGAGGTCCCAGCTGGGGTGAATATTTGGTCTCACCTCAGTTTCTGGTTACATAGATCTCCTGGGAGATCTGCAGACTGTGCATTGGGGAAAGGAACAGCCATACCAATCTTCCCCAGGGGAGGTATAGACCTGAAGCATAAAATATATTTTTAATCCTTTTAGTATTTAATTCTTAATATTGAGGCAGTGGTGAAATGATGCATTATTTATGAGTACTCACTGTTTCTCTAGAGGTCTAATGTTCAAATCCTATCATTCACATCAGATAGAAGACACCTGGGCCACCCTCTTCTGGTCTTTTTTAGTATCTGCACCCAGGTGGACATATTCATGCACATATACAACACAACTCCACCCATAAGTCATTTTACATATCTAGAAACTTTGAAATTACATTGGTAAAATTTATGTAGATTCTATGATCAATCAATAACAAAATCATAGAAATTACTGATCACTTAAAAAATCCTGGTAAGTTGGGTTTTGATAAAGTACATTTTATTTTGTTGATGAAACAGTGATTATTCAGCTGAATTAACCAAACTGTGAGCATTTATACAGAGATGTGGCTCTGAGTTACAAGCCAAAATTCCCACTCTTGATGCAGAGACATCTGGCACAAAGGATTGAGTATCCATAATGTTCACGGTAAATTATCAAAGGTTTTAAAACCTCAAGATTTTATCAAATTAGCAACACTAGGATAAAAGTGGGAAAATTATAAAAGTATACTTTAGCAGACTATTATTACTTATGCAATAGGAAAGAAAGATAAGTTGTGTTTATTTTATGGTTTGGGTATTTGGCTATTGAATGAAAGATTGTGAAAACATCTGGAAATATATGCAAAGCTACACACTGAGATATATGAGAAGTTTGAAATGAGAAAGAAATTCAATCATTGCTTTATCCATATTTCACTGAAATTCATGGTTCAGCAAATACTGTAGCAAATATCAAAGCACAGTAAAGTGTCTGGTATCTCAATGATCTCAGAGCCATGAGCCCTTAGCAGACTGGCTGTGGAATACATTGAAGTGAAGGGAATCTTGATCACATTGGTGATAGAATTATAAGGTTCTTGTCGGAAGGAATGGTAGCTCTTGAATTTTAAGAAATTGTGTCCACAAAGGAATTTTAGATGGAAATAAAAATAATTTAGCTGAGTTGAATATAAGCCTGGTCAAAAGAAAGAAATAAATATGTTGAGAATAATATGTGATTATGAATATGAAATAGTGGTTCATAGGGTAAACTTTGTGGTGAATTTAGTCAAACTTATGAATGTACTAAGAAAAGAGTTTTTTTCAAACACAGTAAGTTGGAATGGCATTGTTTATATCTTTCATAATGTAATTCTTAGAGAGTCTAATATTCAAAAATGTGCATAAAACTTTTATGACAGATTAAGATGACCTGAAAACATTGTTTTAGGTTGGATGTCTACCATCATTTGGTTTTGTAAGGAAACTGGCTAAGTGGACAATAATCTTTATGTACTTTTCCGTGTGGCTTAGAAAGGTATAGAAAACATGGTTGAAAGAAGATATGCAATCACATACCTGAATTCAAATGAAATCATCAGCCCTTATTTTTTGGAATTCTTTCTTATAAACGCTAAGACTAGTTTATATCTTTTGAGACAATGTGGGCTTAGTAACTGACTTCCAGTGAACAGATGTGATGAATGGCAAACTGCCTTTAGAGGCTGAATTACATATGGTGATGAGTTCTCTCACCAACTGGCCCAATGCATGTGCCTCTAGAGTCATGAGCCCCATGTGGGGTATATGACTTCACCAAAGCTTCCTTACTAGAAAACTGTATGAGGGTTTCCATTGCTGTAAAGAGACATCATGACCAAGGCAATTCTTTTAAAGGACATTTAATTGGGAGTAGCTTACAATTTTAGAGTTTTAGTCTATTAGTATGACAGGAAGCATGACAGCATCCAGCCAGACACAGTGATAGGGAAGAAACTGAGAATTCTACCTATTGATCTGAAGGCAGCAAGGAGAAATTGGTTCCCCACAAGTAGCCAGCAGGAAGGTCTCCTCTACATTATATAGACCTTGAGCACTAGGAGCCCTGAAAGCCTACACAATGACACACTTCCTGCAACAAGGCCACATCTATTTCAACAAGGCCATACACTTCTGTTAGTGTCATTTCCCATGGCTAACCATATTCAAACCACCACAAGAATCTCCCTGGGTAACTCTCTGATTTGGTCCATAGATGATTAACTTTCCTATCTCAAGAACCTGACACATAATTATTTAAAGTCTTAAATATTATTTTAACTTTGGGCAATATCTGATTTAAACAACCTGTAAATCAGAAGGGAAAGACTATATAGCTGAGCCTTAAAAATAGTCAGAGCAAAGTGAGATAAATGGCAAGTCTTCTTATTGCATGGGATTGAATGTGGTATAACTGTGTATGAAGAGCCATAGATAATTCATGTGAACACATATAATTTCTCCCAAGCTTTAAATTTATATTATAATTATCATTAATGATGGATTATATGTATTACTTGAGATAACATTAATAGTACTAAATATTTCCACAGAGTAAAATTATGCAGATAATCCTGAGCATGGTGGTGTATGCTCCTAATGTCAGCACTTGGGTGACAGAAGAGGACCAGAAGTTTCAATTGCCCTGGTTACATACTAAGTCCATATCAGGCAAGCTTAGACTATATGAGATTGTGTTGGGAAGAAAAAAAAAAAACCTTTTTGTCTGTCATTGTCTCTTTGTCTCTTTACAACTGTTATATGATTGCAACTTATATTAAGGTAAAAATAGAAATGCAATCCCAAATTTCACATTAAGGAGTCTAAGGGGTTAACTCCTGTAAAGCATTAATCTATAAATTAAAGAGTGGTATTAATATAGAAACAATTTGGCAAGTTTGAAATAATCTCATCAAGTATTTTATTTACCACTTCACTTTGCCAAAAGAATTCTCTTAAACTAGTAAGTTATAGAAATAGGACTGGACAGGTGGCTCAGTAGTTAAGAGCTCTTACTATTCTTCCAGAGAGTATCAGCTTAGTTACCAGCATTCTTGGGATTCTTCATGTTTCCATGCATCACTTATGTTCCCAGCTCCAGGTGGGCATGACATATAGGCTTCCATAGCCACCTGCACACATATGGCATCTAAACACATAGACCATAAACATAAATAAGTAGAAAATAAACCTTAAAAGACGAGTTATAAGAAAAGTATCTGTTTGTTCTCTGGGGATAAACAGATGAAATCCTACAGTTGTGATATCATGTAGAGGGATCCAGAAGTATGGTGCCATTAAGCATCAGGACTACATACTCTGCAGTCTGTAATTTTCTTTAAAGCACAAGTCGAATATTATGATAAGAGAAAACTTCTCAGTCCATGATATACAACCAGACACTCTCCTTGAGAGGAAAGATATGACAAGCAATATGCCCCAAAGACAGAACCTACCAGAGGCTGAAAAAGAACTGCAATAATAGGAAAGTGGAATTCTTCCTTCACAGAGGAATAAACCTGCCTTCTGAAGCATGGCCCACTGTATATCGTCAACTCTTTCTAAGCCCGATCAGCAATAGCTCTTCCTGTAGGACAGTGGCTGTAAGATCTGGCGCTAGGAAAGAAAATGAGGCAAAATATTTTACTGCTGGAAAATAGAACTGGGTGATTCTTTCTAAATTATATTGAAGAAGCCTATACAGACTGAGTTATTTGAAATCAGCTCTCTTTTTCTGCTAACAATTTAATTGTCTCAGGAATCAATACAGTCCATCTAGTTCACAAATAGCAAAGGACAAATTCATCTGTGTTGACTTGCTATGAAATTGTTCCCAATGGAGACCCTATCTGGGGATGTGGAAACTGATAGAACAAGTCTTCTCTGCAGGATGCATACAAACTAAGCACACACAGGCTTCTATTTGATTTATTTAAAGTGTGTTTGTACACATGCTAATATGGAACATAGATATCCTCATGCATGTGTGGACACCAGGGAATAACTTTACAGAGGCAATTTTCTTTTTTTAACCAACTTTTATTAGACATTTTCTTCATTTACATTCCAAATGCTATCCCGAAAGTCCCCTATATCCTCCCCCATCCCCTGCCCAGCTCCCCTACCCACCCACTCCCACAGCATGGTCCTGGAATTCCCCTGTACTGGGGCATATAAGGTTTGCATGACCAAGTGGCCTCTCTTCCCATGATGGCCAACTAGGCCATCTACAGAGACAATTTTCAACATTCCCTTGTTTAAATGGGGTTTCTTGGATTTCTCCCATATTGTATACTCCATGCTACCTGCACCATGAGCTTCCAGGCGATTCCCTGTCTTTTCCATCTCACGGTTGGAGTGCTGCCTTGCCAGCTGTAAGACACTGAATCTCTTTTCTTTCAAACATTGGTTTTCAGCAACCATGCTCAGGTTGCCAGGATTTCGCAAAACATGCTTTTACTTGGCTAAGGAGTGACACCATGCATCATGAGCTAGGTCCACCCATAGCAGTCATCAACCAACCAACCAATCAATCAATCAATCAATCATTAAATACACCAGAGGCTTGCCCTTGGGTCAATATGTTAAGGGCATCTTCTCAATTGAGGTTCTCTTTTCCAAGTGGACTCTAGTTTGTGTCCAGTTGACATGAAACTACCAAGCACAGAAAGCTACAGTGAAGTATGACACAGCAGAGGCAAGCATTATAAGCAATACCCTGATTTATTATGACTCTGACTTTGAATTAAGTCCTGGTTTTTGTATACTCAGAAATATTTTCATATTGCCAATTATTTTTAGCACACTTACATTCAGTAATATGACACAGGATGGGCTTGGAAGTCATGTTTTCAAGACTCATTGACCCAGTATGAAATCCTATTTCAAGCCTAGACTTATATCCTAGAAGTGTCAATCTTTGGCTCCAAGACATTTTCCAGTCCCTAGTCTTACATTCAGTGTGGAAGTAATTCCATGAGATGCTATTTAGGACAAATGGTCTAGAACTTGATAAATAACAGTTTCTCAGGCAGCCTTCTTCATTAGCATTCTATATCCTGATAGGTGCACTTACAAAATTACCTTTCACCTCCAGAGGATGACTGGATGGAACTTATTGCATCCTACTTTGCCATCACTGTACTATGAATGGTCTTGGAAATGTTCAATAACCTGCTAAGTACATGCTTTATAAAATGACTCTACAAATTGCTCAGTTCAGATAAAGTTTGTTCACGTCACTAACAGATTTCCTTCATATACCACCTCAAATATAAATGCTAAAGACAAGCATTCTTGAATGTCTCTAGCAACAGAAACCTCAAATTTCTTTGGCATATCACAATCTTAGCATTATTTACTTCCTGCCCTTGAGATTACATACAAGTTTTTCATTTTGCTTTTTTCTTATGTTTACTTTATAAGTATTACCTTTTTTGAAACAAGGTCTCCCTAAGTAATATAGTCTGACAGGAGCTACACTGTACTTTAAATTCTTTTCTTCATCCTCTCTATTTAGGCTCATTCTTCTAAGAATAGAGACAATGAGCAACTAAAACTACTTAATAACAATCTGGTGATTTAATGGAAATGATGACTGTCATTTCCTTATGTTGAAATGTTATTCCTCATGTAATTTTAGTGTCATTTTAGATATTTTTACCCAAACACGATAGCATTGTAACATGATATAATGTCTGTTGTAATTTAACGATATGGAAGCTGGAGGACCTGTCAGTCACAGAATATTTAATCAATGCCATATTCTCTGAAAATAAGCGGGCAGGAATAATTGTGACTTGGAAAATAAGTGAGAAAATTATTGTGGCTCACCTCATACATAGTACCACTGATAATATATTCCTATCTGCAATTCTGGTCATGCTCTGCCGACCTTGGGCAATTTATGGACAAAGTTGGAAACTTTTAGGAATTTATGAATGAAATTGTAGAACTGTGAGAAATGCCCATGCCATAATCACATTGTATATCAATTGTACATCATGACTTTGAAAATAGGCATCTCTTACTGTGAATTATAAAGGTCTGAACTTTTAAAAACAAGCCTGAGACTATGCATTCACTATTCTTAAATTGATGTCTATAATCTGCCATCCTATTACTTTAGTAGAGACATGAAGAGAGGGATGGTAGGGGATCACTTGTAAAAACTCACATTCTGAGTTATACAGGATGTTGGAAAACTGTCAGTCCAATGACTTTTTTAACAATTGAAGAAAGAGACACCATTGCATAAACAGTAATTCCAATTGTGGTTGTCTGGCATTATGCTATCTAGCTTAAGTATTTTATTGTCTTAATTCTAGCATCTCTTTTTCCATATCTCACCACTTTAGTAATACCCATGAAACCTCCTGTTCTATTTTGATGTTAAGTCCATGGAGGCTTCATGAAATCAACCTCTTATAGATTCAATCTCTGCTTTCACAAGTTCAGAAGTGATCTAAGTAAGATCCAGAGGAAATCAGGAAAAATCATTTCTTTTTAGCCTTTGCCTATGGTTGAATGAAGTCTGTCTTTCTGGGTGCTTATGCACAATTATCTTATCTGGACTACTTTGACTCTGGTCCCCATTTCTATAATAAAGCAGCTTTAATGACTTCTTAAAATGTCTTCTTTCCATTAAAATCCTTTCTTAGTCCATCTTATCATTCTTTTTCGAATGCTATCTGAGTTTTAAAGGCAGCGGACACTTATTTACTGAAACTACATTTTTACAGAAGAATACAGACTTATGTATCACTTATGCAAACACATGCTCCTGACTCTGTCTGTAACAACGCAGGGTTCCCACGATAGCACATTTCCATTTCTGCCACTCTGCATGTTTCCCTTGGGAACAGCCAAGGAGCTATGCTGTCTTTCAGTGTATGATAGACCTGGATTCTATTTCAGGTGCATAAAAATAAGAAGTATACTCCTGGGGATTGTTGATGCCATTACTGTGCCAGATTCTAAAAGGGAAATGGCATTTGATATCGAGCCTTTAAAGACATCTGGGAAATTTCTTTTATTTATTTATTTTTTTTAGGGGCAAATGCGCTAGCTATGAGAAGTGATTATATCTAGATAAAAACACCATTAAAAGAAAATTTATCCAGTAGATTACATACCAAGTCACCTTCCTGGCTTCCCATTCCCATTTTAGAATAAATATTTTGTTAAAGAGCTAGGGCTATGAGTAACAGTGCCTCTTGAAGCTACCTTGTGTGTTCCTAACTGCCTTGTCTCACATACTAACCCCATGCCTGATTAACTTTCATGGTCATTCTATTCAGTAGGATGTCTTGGTCAGAAAAAATATAAATAAATAAAATGGAACTAGTGTGGTGTACAACATCATCTACTTTGCCTATTTGGTCCAATTGTCTTCACTTTTCATTTCTTCCTTGCAATGAGTTAAAATGAATTAAACTTCCCAAAGGCAAAACTTTTCTGAGATCAGCTTGGAATATATTGATTAGCTCTTTGAGAGCTGATGGATTCAAGGTTCTTGGTTTATAAACTCATTTGCAAACATGCCTTGAGAAACACTTGCTTAAGCATTGGTTAGACTGATTGTGTTTAGTCAGAGCTTTAGGGAAGGATCCACGTGCAACTGCCAATTTGAACCTATCAGTGTTTTCATCTCTGATCTGTTGTGACAGGTGAGGAGTTGCTTCTTTTAGTGACTTCCAAGAAAACCTCAAAGCCATCTCAACCAGTGATTTGTCATGGAATACATCAAAGTCTCAAAACAACTTAGCTTGTCATGGAATAATACAATAGTCAAGTTTAAAGGGACTTTGGATGTCATCTTCTTTAGCCTATAAGTCAATCCCTCTGGTGATTTAATATATACATCTTGCAACTTAAATATTTCTGGATTCAATTGGAGAGTGAGGAATGATTTTTTTTTACCCAATTTATTTTTTTATTAGATATTTTCTTAATTTACATTTCAAATGCTATTCCAAAATTCCCCTCCCCCTTCCCCCTCCCTGCTCCCCTGCCCACCCAGTCCCAATTCTTGGCCCTGGCTTTCCCCTATATTGGGGCATATAAAGATTGCAGTACCAAGGGGCCTCTCCTCCCAATGATGGCTGACCAGGCCATCTTCTGTTACATATGATGCTAGAGACACGAGTTCTGGGGGTTTTGTTTAGTTCATATTGTTGTTCCTCTTCTAGGGTTGCAGACCCCTTCAGTTCCTGGTGTTCTATCTCTAGCTTCTCCAATGTGGGCCCCATGCTCCCTCTTATGGATGACTGTGAGCATCCACTTCTGTAGGAGTCAGCTATATCAGGGTCCCTTCAGTAAACACTTGCTGTCCTATGCAATAGTGTCTGAGTTTAGTGACTGATTATGGGATGGATCCCCAGTGGGTTAGTCTCTGTATGGTCCATCCTTTCATCTTAGCTCTAAACTTTTTCTCCATAACTCCTTTCATGGGTATTTTGTATCCTATTCAAGGAGGTATGAAGTATCCACACATTGGTCTTCCTTCTTGATTTTCATGTGTTTTGCAGATTGTATCTTGGGTATTCTAAGTATCTGGGCTAATATCCATTTATCAGTGAGCACATATCCAATGACTTCTTTTGTGATTGGGTTACCTCACTAAGGATTATGTCCTCCAGATTCATCCATTTGCCCAGGAATTTCATAAATTAATTTTTAATAGCAAAATAGTACTCCATTGTGTAAATGTACCATATTTTCTGTATCTATTCCTCTGTTGAGGGACATCTGGGTTCTTTCCAGCTTCTGGCTATTATAAATAAGGCTGCTATAAACATAGTGGAGCATGTGTCCTTTTTACCAGTTGGAATAACTTCTGGGTATATGCCCAGGAGAGGTATTTCTGGATTCTCTTGTAGTACTTTGTCCAATTTTCTGAGATAACGCCAGACTGCCTTCCAGAGTGGTTGAACAGCAATGGCCTGTGTGGTCAGATCAAGAATTGACAAATGGGACCTTATGAAATTACAAAGCTTCTGTAAGGGAAAAGACACAGTCAGCAAGACAAAAAGGCCACCAACAGATTTGGAAAGGATTTTTACCAATCCTAAATCTGATATGGGACTAATATCCAACATCTACAAAGAGCTAAAGAAGCTAGACTCCAGAAAAATGAATAACCCCATTAAAAATGGGGTACAGAGCTAAACAAAGAATTCTCAATTGAGGAAATCCGAATGGCTGAGAAACATTTGAAAAATGTTCAACATCCTTAATCATCAGGGAAATTCAAATCAAAACAACATTGAGATTCCACCTCACACCAGTCAGAATGGCTAAGATCAAAAATTTAGGTGACAGCAGATGCTGGCGAGGATGTGGAGAAAGAGGAATGATTCTAAGGCATCTGTGGGAAGGGTTGGAGGAGATGGGAGGTTTGATGGGAGGGTCAATTGTGATTGGGGTGTATTACATGAGATAAGAATCTATTTTCAATTAAAAAAAGAAAGTTCATCCAACTAGTTTTCAAATATATAACCTAAGCAAGTGCAGTGGGTGTGGCAGACAGTGTGGTGACTGCAGGACCAAGCCTGGTCCCCAGTGAGGTAACAACAGTGCTAATCCACAGGAGAGCATCGTGAAGTATTTGAAAATAGTGCTTCCTCATAGACTGATTATATTTTAATGAATATAACCCAGAAATGTAGATGAGGTCCTTTGCATTAATTTGTAACACAGCAAAAGGAAAACAATGAAAGCCAAACTTCTCTTAAAGAAACACAATTAGAATTTGTCTAAAAGTCTCATGATATGTGCTATTAACTCATTTACTCATGATCTCATGCTTAGGAGAAAAATGAGAATCAAGAAATGTTTAAGAACTGCATCTTTGTGGTACACTACAGAGACTCAAGAAGATGATGAGAATGAATGGCTCAGGAACACCCCAATGTGAACTTCACATCCTACCTCACCATAGACAACATTTGGGAAGTTTGTGGTAGACTATGAATGCTGAGATCAACTTGTCAGCCTACACGTAGTGGTTACAACTCAGTTCCATACTTACTTTTAAACCATTGTGTTGGCTTCTCTGACAACACAAGAGGAGTAAGACATCAGAGGCTACTATGGTATAAAGCTATTTTAATATGTGCTTGTCCAGCAAACTGGATCTAATGATTGGCATTTCTAGGTCTTACATCAAGCCATGGTATTTATAGTGATTTTTCAAATTGAAAAAGTCCCCAAATTTTTAAGTAAGTTATTCAGGCCTTAACTAATTTGTCTAGTTGCAAAGGAAGGCAACAGAGGAGTATATGCCTCTATTAAAGGTTAATGGTATTTAGAAATGAATAATAATTTTACCTGAGATAATTTTTACTATTATTTATAGAAACAACTGAAACAAATTATATACCTAGCTTAAACATTTTGATTTTTTTTTTTTTTTGAGACAGGATTTCTCTGTATAGCCCTGGCTGTCCTGGAACTCACTTTGTAGACCAGGCTGGCCTAGAACTCAGAAGTTCGCCTGCCTCTGCCTCCCAAGTGCTGGGATTAAAGGCGTGCATCACCACACCCAGTCTACATTTTGGATGTTTTGCTAATTTATTAGTCATAAAAATTATTTGAAGGCAATATTGGATTGTTATCTAAACATTATTCATTCTGGGGTCTTTGTAATGACTTTAATTCTTTCCTTGTCATTAATGAGCATTTATTTTATGGCCTCAAATATCACAGAAACATCTAAGTATTTAAGTACTCTGATTTAATTCTTCCCCTTTGTATCAGGATAACAAACTCGTTCCAAGACTGAGTGTAGAAATCTACTTTCATCTTCTTGGCCTTAACTAGCTTTGTCTAGTTGCAAATGAAGTTGATGTAAGAGTACATGGCACTATTGAAGGTTGAAATGTATGATGCCTGAGAGTGAATGGGAGGTGAATCACATTGTCATATCTTCTACAGGAAGGAATTCAAACAAGTTAGAAATGTTCATGACCAGGTTTGAAAAATTAACAGCTTGGAAGTCCCCCTGTATTTTAAACTTGCTGCAAAAATTTTAGTGAAAAAAATGTTGGGTTTACAGCTTCCCAAGCCTTCAGAGCATGTTCTGTTATACTACCATTCAACTGCATGCTAGATCATCTTTAGCTCTGCCCCACTGAGCAACTTCCACCCTTCATTGAAAAGCATCCTTTCTAATGGCTTCAAGATGGTTATTGGATTTGCTGAAGAAAGAGTTATGAAGCACAACAGGAACACTGAGGGAAAGGAGATGTGATTCTGCTCAGATTCTATTAGAGGAGAAAACATGCTGGGTATCAAAAGGAAATTTATGTAATATATTCCAGCATTGTTCAAGTTAGAGCATCATGTTTTATGCAAGTGGAGGCAGCCAGGGTATGTAGTGTGGGAACTCTGCTACATGCACTGAAACAAACAATAAAACAGCGAACTGGCAACAGGCAGAAAATAAACCCTGGTTTTTATGTGAAGTGTTCACAATCCCCATTCTATACCAAGCTTCTTAGTGGATCTCTGTAAGAGAGCCTTTAAAAGCCTTTAAAGAAATTCTTCCTCTTGTTTACTTAGATGGATTCTGTGAGAGTAACTGGTCTCCTTAAGAATGAATGCTATATGGTTTAAACAAACTGTAAAGCCCTGAATAAATAAACCAGAAGCAAGGCAGGAGATAAATACAATGCTGTGACATTAATCTCCTTAAGAAGAAATTTAGAGTACTCAGAAGAAATGAAATGAGGGAGAAACCCCAACATACTATGATTTTTCAACTGGAGGTACATGGTATACATCAAGGGAAAAATGAAAGCAGTCAGAGAAATGGGATTCTTAGAAGCATCAAAGAAGTTATCCTTAAGTCTTAACACCTGTGGCTAACACAAGGCACTCTAATCTTGGGAACAGTTAGGTAAAAATCAAAGACTTCTGTAGAGTCTGCATTTGGTGGCTGATTATGTGATGGACCACCTGGGTGGGGCACTCTCTGGATGGTTCATCCTTTCATTTTAGTTCCACACTTTGTCTCTGTACTTCCTTCCATGTATATTTTAATCCCTATTCTAGGGAGGAATGAAGTATCCATGCGTTGGACTTTCTTGATTTTCTTGTGTTTTGGAAATTGTATCTTGGGTATTCTAGGTTCCTGGGCTAATATCNGCTTAACAGTGAGTGCATATTAAGTGACTTCTTTTGTGATTGGGTTACCTCTGCATATGCCAGCAGGAAATTGCTGAAAGGACCCTGATATAGCTTTCTCCTGTGAGGCTTTGACAGTCCCTGACAAATACAGAAATGGATGCTAACAATCATCTATAGGGCAGAACATAGGGTCACCAACGTAGGAGCCAGAGAAAGAACCCAAGAGCTGTAGGGATCTGCAACCCTATAGATGGAGCAACAATATGAACTAATCAGAACCCCCAGAGCTCACGTCTCTAGCAGCATATGTATTAGAAGTTGGCCTTGCTGGCCATTACTGGGGAAGAAAGGCCCTAGGTCTAGCAATGTTTGTAAGCCCCAGTACAGGGGAATGCCAGGGCCAAGTAGTGGGAGTGGGTAGGTAGGGGAGCAGGGCAGGGGAAGGGTATAGGGGACTTTTGGGATAGCACTTGTAATGTAAATGAAGAAATTATCTAATAAATAAATAAACAAACAAACAACAACAACAACAAACAAAACAAAACAAAACAAAACCAACCAACAAACAAAAAGACTTCTGTAGAACCTATCCAGAATGTAGTGAATAAGGGGCCTACGTGGAGCAAGGTTTCAGAATCTCCACCTTCACACTTTTATATGCTTCTTCCCTGCATGTAAGTATAGATTTCTCTGAACCCTTCAAGTTAAATATATTTGCATTTTCAGCCTGATTTAAGAGGATGTGCCTGCTTTGGAAAACATAATCAGATATTAACATAAACATAAATACACATGTGAAAATAAGTGACTCATGCAGCATTACATCATTATAAAGGAGGTGATAACTAGTCTTGTGTGATGGCGCTTCACTAGTTCTTGGATTAGTTGATGTATGCATCATTCTCATTAACTACAAATCTACAATATCCTCTTCCCATTCGGGTCTTACAATGATACTTATATATTCATCACTGTAGTACAAGCTAATTACAGCATTTACTGTGAAATTTAGTAAGAATCTTTAATGTGATAGAAAAGTGACATATTAATTTAAAAATGGATCATATTGGGCAATGCAAAAGTATAGCTATATACTCTCATCAAGTGATACACTCATCACAAGTTACCTACAACAGAAAAGGAATATGAAAATAATGCATCTGATCCTTGGTAGTGGCTTTCTGCATCACTAAATTTTACTAAGTTTGAGTCATAACTCTAAGTATTCTAAGTGACCTTGTAAAATTGATAATATTCTCCATATACTATAGATGATAAGGACAGGCATGGAAATAGTACATTTTGCTCAAGTTCTTTTAGAATGTATTTTTGAGTTGGATTTGAATATATAGCTATAAGCTTTGGGTTACTATCATCAATATTGCATCAGTATAGTTCAAAAGACAAACCCAATGTCTTTAAAAGTATCAAAACATTTTTATTTTTCTTATTTCTTATTTATTTATTTATTAATCATGCCTGTGTTTACAACTCAAATGATATCCCCCTTCCTGATTACCACTCTACAACACCCCCATCCTGTACATCTTAACCGCTTTTTTCCTACCTGTCAATGGGAAAAAATACAAATAACTTAATGTTATGTACCTGTCAAATAGTATTAATTATGCTGTCTAAAGAAGGTTTTAATCTTTCATTTTTTTGTTTTTTAATACATTTTTATTAGATATTTTCTTCATTTGCATTTCAAATATGATCCCCAAAGTCCCCTATACCCTCACCCCTGCCCTGCTCCCCAACTCACCCACTCCTGCTTCCTGGCCCTGGCATTCCCCTGTATTGGGGCATATGTTCTTCATAAGACCAAGGGCCTCTTCTCCCATTGATGGCTGACTAGGCCATCTTATGCTACATATGAAACTAGAGACACAGTTGTAAATCATTCTAAATTATGTGTGTCTGAGTATGGCTTTGTTCATGTAAGTGCACAGCTCACAGAGACCAGAAAGAGGTGTTAGAGTCTCTTAAGATAGAATTACACACAATTGTGAGCCACCCTACCTACATAGGTGCTGGGAAACAAACTCGAGTCCTCTAAAAGAGCATTTCACATTTTTAATTTTTGAGCCATCTCTCCAGTCTCAGGTATAACCTAAGTATTACCTGATGTATACATTGTATTACAGCTCTCTGGCACCACTCATTGTGTATGTATTATATGGGTACCTAGTTATCTGTGGTATGTTTAAGAAAACAGAAAAACAGAAATAACCACAACAGAGTTACATGGTTTATATTTGTGAACTTGGAATCTTCTTCAAGTTTTATAAGTTGTTAATTCTATCTGCAAACCATGGGATAGAAATTGTGCTGATTATTTTACATGCTTGAATAGATATATATCTGTGAGACACTACCTGATATAACTAGAACAAGTCTTCATTAAATAAGTCAGAATCTTTATACAACAGTAGGAAAACAAGAACATTAAAGTTTATAGAAATGCTAACAGAAACATGCAGATTCCATCCTATGTCTTGTAAACTATGTTCTCTTATCATTTCCAATGGAGACATACTTCTGCAATTTTAGGTCATGTACTAAGAAAGAAAGCATCTTCTTTTGTTTTATTTACTATGAAGACATACTTTTCGATATCTATACTATAATCCTTCCAAGATTTTATACAGGAAAGTTTATTAATCTTATGAAAATAATAAAAAAATAACGACCAAGAGTTTACAGCAGAGGCTTAGTCTGTGTCCTGGTCACCTACTGTTTTCCTTTTGGTTTCTGCTCTGAGCATACATGTCCATTTGTGCATGCTCTGGGAAGGTCTATTCCTGCCATAACTGTGGATTAGTCAGGAAGTTAAATGAGCAGTTTTTTTTTTTTCTTTGCAAGGACTAAAAGTTATATATTTGATGAGAATATAGAAAGGCTCACATGTAGGCCTTGGGTCTGAGCTAGATTTTTCTAAACATCTTTAGTCAGAGAACTCTTCAACAGAAGTAGAGAGAATTTCGGGAGTCACTATCAAAGCAGGTATTTTCCTTAGTATCCAGCTCATTGATTTTGTATAATGCTAAATCCAGAATCTCACTGATGAGGGCTCCTTTTATTAAGAGGATATCAAGTTCTCACCAAATAATATAACAGAGAATAATGAGGGGCATTACTGAATTAGCCAAATGTCCAGTGATCCCCTTAAGTGTACTGAGGTTTGTTTCAGGGAATAACATCAAAGAAGCTTAGGAGGAAACAATGGCTAAGCTGAAAATCAAGAAGTGGAAACTTTCCACGCTGGATACCTTCCAAATTATAAAGGTAGGGTATTTAATTAACGACAACAGTCTTTTATAAGTTTTGCTTGCCTGTGGTTTGCAAACTTCAATTGGCTTAACAGTCAGGCTATTACATAAGGACGTTAAGGAAGTAAACCAACCACAAATGGGTGCATTAAAACCCGAGAATCTAACAGTGGAGCTGTGAGAGAATGGGTGATGCCTGGTTCCAGGATGATGGCAGATTTTCCCTGTTGTGTTAATAATCAGAACAGGAGTGAGCCTCTGTGGGGTGAGCATCTGCTAGAGAGGGGCAGCACACAGGTAGCAGTCATCCCTGGGAAGAGTTGTACCCAGGTACTTCTCAGTTAGAGAAAGCACAACTCACTATCACCTGCTGTAAAAAGGCTAACTTATTTTGCTTCCTTATAGATAGGTTTGGTACACTAAATATCTTTATTTTCTTCTTTCTTAAATCTTCAAATACTGTAGTATTAGAATTATTTAATCCCTCTTGCATTTTGTCCAGCTTAAAACAATTTTAGATATTCCATATTTCATATTTCCTTGAAGAAATGTTATAGATGTCTTTAATGGCCACACAACTTCTCAAACAGAACAATTATAAACTCATTATTCATTCACAACTAGGCATGAATTAGCTCATCACAGTCATTATTTATCAATGCTGGGACTGCCCAGTGATTTGGAGTGTGAGATAAAGAAGATCTTGTGTTTGATTAATGCACTGGCCTGGGGAGTGGGGAATATTGGAATGGACATTGAGTTTTTCAAAGAGCAACTATAATGAAAGGGAAGTTTCAGGTGAGTGAGGGGACTTAGAACACTGATATAGTGGTTTCTAGAGGATGTGTAGCAGCATCCTCATTCCTACACTTTGAATTACAGTTGTTCAAGCAATTCTACTCCTTAAACATCTACTTATTTGATCATACAATGACCTGCATGGTGTGTTGGTTTGTGTATGCTTGGTTCAAGGATAGACCTAGTAAGAGGTGTGGAGTAGGGGGAGATTCTCTAATTGTTTTTTGCGTAAATAAAGTCAGCAGAAGCCAATCACTGGGAGAAGATATAGACCAGGATTTTTCAGGTCCCAGAGGAAGAGGAGGTGATGAGATTGAGAAAAGATTTTCAGCCAGGCTGTGGAGCGGAGAGGACGACATCATGTAGGCCAGGCAGCTATTAGGTCTGGTGGCTAATGAGTTTAGGACAATAGATTCTGAGAGCCCAGCAGTTGCGTCATTTGGCTGGTTTTAAAATGTTAAATTGGCCAGGCAGTGGTGGCACATGCCTTTAATCCCAGCACTTGGGAGGCAGAGGCAGGAAAATTTCTGAGTTCGAAGCCAGACTGGTCTACAAAGTGAGTTCCAGGACTGCCAGGGATATACAAAGAAACCCTCTCTTGAAAAAAAACAAAAAGAAAATAGAAAAAAAAAACAATTAAGTTTGTCTGGTGTTTTCCATTTGATTCAATTCAGGTGGGCAAGAGAGAGGGCTTAACTGTGGAGTATTCACAGAAGCATTCTCAGGAGGGATGGGTGTTGGGCAGCTTAGCAAGCTAGCCATAGGAGTTGGGTGAGATGGTACCAGGGAAGGAGCAAGTAGAGACCAGGAGAACTAGCTGTGAGACAGGGATGATCCTTAGAAGCTTGTAGAGCTAGATGCAAGAAGTTGAGAGAGCTCAGGCAGAGCTTTACAGAGAGTACAAGTGTACATTTCTTAAAATTACAAGCAACAGTGTGGTCTTGTTGAAGTAGGTATGTCAGTGTGAGGATGGGCTTAAATAACCTCATTCTAACTGCCTAGAAGTAGGTTTCCTCTAGCAGCCTTCAGATGAAATTGTAGAACTCTCAGCTCTCCCTGCACCATGCCTGCCTGGATGCTGCCATGCTCCCTCCTTGATGATGGTATGTCCATCCCAATTAAATGTTGTCCTTTATAAAAATTGCCTTCGTTTTGTGTCTATTCACAGAGGTAAAACCCTAACTAAGACAGATGGTATCAACCCAGATGACTGGTGTCATATTTTCCACTATTTGAGAATCAAGGATGAATACTTAATTCCAGCTTTATATGGCAGCATGAAGCCACACTACTCTCCTGATCTCCAACATGGTTTTTGATGCAAAGGAGGCTGAGAAATAGTGACCAGGTAGATTTCCCATGATCTGCAAAGTGGCTTTTTGATTGTTTGTTTGTTTGTTTGTTTGGGTTTGGGTTTTAATTTTGTTTTTATTAATGTACCTATTATGTATACAATGTTCTGCCTGTATTCCAGAAGAGGGTACTGGATCTCATCATAGATGGTTGTGAACCACCGTGTGATTGTTGAAAATTGAACTTCAGACCTCTGGAAAAGCAGCTAGGGCTCTTAACATCTGAGCTATCTCTCCAGTCTCCTGAAATGGTGTTTTAATTGAACTCCTCAAAAAACAACCACAAAGAAAGGGAAAGTTTTATAAACAGGTATGCATTCTTGACTTGTTTATCTTATGTAAGCACTGCACACAATACAGGTATTATTTGTATTGTTTTTATGACTGTTCAAATTGTTATTTAGCTGTTTTAAGGTAGAATTCAAAATAAAATATAATGCTTATAGTTTGAGGAAAGAGAGTAAGACTTATAAAGAGAGAATATTGATTGATAATTACATTGAGTCAATACTGAAGAGTGAACCCAGAGTCTGAAGCTATGTACTTTACCAATGAGCTAAAGACACAGCCTGATGCAGAGAATTTTTTTTAAGTGGATAGGCTTCTGAGCTTTAGTAACTAGAGAAGATGGCCATATTTAGATTAGGAAATATGAACAAGATTTTCAATATATACATCTTAGTATTTGAAACAAATAACTCCTTCCAGTCCCGAGATCAGGAATGAAATTTCCACTTTAACTTACCTGAATATTTACATGAAAGCCAAAATAGTATGTTCATAGTTTTAAGAAATTCTAGAAATAAAAGAATCTATTGATGTATACTCATGATTTTGAGATATGGTTGTTAATTGGAAAAATTACACAAACATGTATTTCATAACTCTGTGTCACAGTTCCTTCTTCTCATTCTTAAGAATGTGACAGGAAACAGGAAACAGAGGAGCTGACAAGCTGAGTAACTATTTAGTTTTATTCCACCAGTATGTCCAGCTAATTATTTTAGGGTAGAGGCATCATCTTTTATACATTTTTTAACAATGTTCAACACAGATAGTAAACTTCCCTGTGGCTCTATACAAATTAAGATTCAGTGTTCTCCAGTTTGTCTCCTGGAAGTCCAAAATTGTTAGAAAATTTACAGCTTCTTCTCTGTGTTATAAAATGCATGACACATAAGAAATGAAAGATAACAATTTTTTTTCCACTTTGCGGTGTGGAACAGATAACATTTTTTACTATTGCTTGTTTATATTGTGTTAACATCCTCTTGACCTAATTATTTACTTGGTTTGACAGTGTCATACATTTTTATTATTATATAAATTGCATATATTTAAACCTTTTCACTTCCAAGTCCCCCCTATCTCATGTCTTCCTTCTGTTGGTACTTTCCTTCCTAACCTTCCCCATCCTATGTTTGTGTCTTATTTCTGTGCATGACTCATTTCTTAACTTATGAATATTTGGTTGAATTGCTATTAATTATTCACACCCAATCAAATTATTTCCCTTGCTTGTTCATAATTGTAAATTTGCTATATTATGAATTGTAATGTAAATATCACTGTTTTCTGATTGTTTAGACAAGCCTTGTGAAAAGGACATTCTACATACAAAAGAGTCGTGACCCACAGGCTCAGACCCACTGTTGTAGAATACAAACAAAACCAAGCAGGTATAACCACACAGACTTTTAACAAAGATATCAGTAGTGCAGATGCCTCTTGAGTATATAGGGATGAGAAAACTGCAGACTCACACAAGTCTCCATACCGTGAAATAGTAAGAAAAAATATAAGGGAGACACTTCAAGAAATAGGCATGAACAAGACTTTTAAAAATGTGCCCTGTAGCAAAGCTGGCAATTCAGATTCACAAGTCAAATTCTATCCAATTAAAAGCTTTTGTGCTCTATAGAAATACTCAACAGAGTAAAAAGACACACACAGTATGAGAGATGTTTTGCCATTTACATAACTGAAAGAGAATTAATATCGAGGATCTATAAAGAACTGCAAAAATTAAATACCAAAACAAACTGAAAACATGTAATCAATTAATGAGCTAAATACTGGAACAGAATGTTCACATAAGAAATATTAGTGGTCTTTATATGTCAGAAAACATGTTCAACAACTTTATTCAACAAGGAGAGGCAAATTATCACTGTTTTTTAAGTCCACCTTATCATATTCAGTATAGCTATCATCAAGGAAAGGAAAAAAAATTCTGATAAGTGTTAGTGAGGGCCTGAGAAGACAAACACCTAAATTATATTGCTGGTGAAAATGCAAACTGCTTCAGTCACTGAACAAATCAATTCCTCAAAACAATTAGACTAGAAGTTGTATATGGCCCATTCCTGGAAGTGTACTTGACAGGGATTTAACTTTAGAAGCCACAGGAAAAGTCACATGCTCTTGTTTATTGATATTCCACTTATACCCAAGCTATATAACCAGCAGGGGAATGCAAGGCATGTATGCCCTATGTATACAACACTCAATTAATTTTATTCCACAATAACAAAATAAAACTATGGAATTTTCTCACAAATAGATAGAATTGGAGATGCCAGGCTCAGAATTCAGAAAGACAAAAATCCCCTCGTGTGTGTGTGTGTGTGTGTGTGTGTGTGTGTGTGTGTGTGTGTGTATGAATTAGATCTCTCCTATGTGTGTCCTGTGGACTAAACACAACCGCAGACTTGGCTACTATCAACTTTACCTGCTTATCCATCTCCCGGACCCCTAAAATTTTTCTTTGGCAAGTAAAAGTGAAAGAAATATTTAGATATAAGGGAATAGGTATTTCACTATGTAATTCTAATTCAGTCATCATTTACATACCATTCCAGAATCCTGGTCATATTAATAAACCTCTTTGATTACTAATTAGCACAGTTGAACTAATCTATTAGATCTTATTCTAGTTATTCTTTATACTTTTTTAAGTTTAGTTTTCTTTTCAAGTGTTGTTGCTCATACATATTTCAGTCCCAAAACTTGGGCAATAATGACAGGTAAAACCTTGTCATTTTGAGGCCATCTATGTGTGTCTACAAAGTAAGTTCAAGTCAGGCAAGAGCTATATATAATCCCCCCCCTCTTTTTCTCTGTATATCTGTCTCTCTCTCTTATATATGCACAAAATTTATATTTTAATTTATAGTATATACATATATAAAATCAATAGATTTATTTAAATAAAGTGCTTACTATAACTATTGGTAACATTTAATTATGCATTTCAATACCTGCTAGAAGAAATAAATAGATTTTAGACCATTCTATGTTTTTTGTTATTGAATAATAGTGATGTTTCATGGTATACTGAAAAACAGTATTTAATCTGTGTGTGAGTGATGAAACATATCTACAAGATTCACCTGGGTTATGGAATTTTGGCTGCTCTGACTGAAATTCTAGTTTATATATCTAAGTTTTGACATGTATGGAAATTGGAATGAGTCTCTTGCCCTCCTCACAGGCTTTCCAGAAATGCACTTAAATGTATTCTCTCACTTTCAGCTATAAAGGCTCCTAATGATTAATACACAGTGAATAGTCCCTATTTCTTTGGCATATCCAACTTTTGCGTCAGGATTTCTCATGCTCAGCACTAAAGTAGCAGCATATTAGTGTCAGTCGTTCTCAGTTTAGGGAGTTGACCTGAGCTCTGTAGAATATGTAGTAGCATTCTTTTGTTGTTGTTGTTGTTGTTTGTTTGTTTGTTTGTTTGTTTGTTTGTTTTTGAGACAGGGTTTCTATGTGTAGTCCTGGCTGTCCTGGAACTCACTTTGTAGACCAAGCTGGCCTTGAACTCAGAAATCTGCTTGCCTCGGACTCCCAATGGCTGGGATTAAAGGCTATGTAGCAGCATTCTTATTCCTCCCTTTTGGGTAACAATTGTTTAAACATGTCTATTTTCTAGCATCTATGTACCCAAAGCATGGAATGTATCAACCCAAATGTCATCCTGTCAGGGGTACCTGTATCTGAGAATCAATGCATAATTAACTTCAGATTTAAATAGCAGCATAAAGCTATACTTTTATTCTGATCCCCAAAGTCATAGTTGGCATACTCATATCGGGCTGAGAAATGGCAGGAAGAAAGTGAGCTTCCTCTGACATGAAAGGTGGGTAGCTTAATTCTTGATCTTTGGACTGGAAACGGTGTTTTAGCTGAGGAGAAATGAAGGTTTGAAGACAGATCATGGACTCTAAGGATTCGGGATTATTGAGTACTATACACAATCTTCAATTGTTCTAAAATGCCTATGCACTTAAAAAAATCTAAATTCTAGTATTATCATTTCTCCACACCCACACTCTATTTTATGCATCTCTTAAAAGGCTCAACAATATCCTCAGGGTAGCAAGCAGTAGGAAGTAGGAAAATACCTAAAAAAGAATCTTTAATTTTTTTCTTTATTTTTTTTTCTTTGACCTAAGCTGCCTCTGTGTGAGTTTGAATACCTACAAACAACAAAAGAAAGTAACAGCAGAAAAAAAGTAATTTCCATTTTGAGAAATTATTACAAGATAAAAGAGCTTGGATAACCATGGAAACCGTCTAGTCATAATAGAGTGAATGTTTATTTTCCCAAAGGAATCCTTGAGAGATTTCTTTCTTGTTTGTTTCTTTGAAACTGGGTAGAGATGGGTCATGTATGTCATAGAATTGAGGAATGAAGGATTCTCTATCTCTGTCATTCTCATAAATGACATCTTAGAAGTGTGTGTGTGTGTGTGTGTGTGTGTGTGTGTGTGTGTGTGTACGTGCTTGTGGATATATGTGCTCATGCTCATGGGGACATGAATCTTCTATGTTGAATATATATCGCCATCTATATCTGCTTCTTCCTAATTTTCTCACTCCAGGATGATTTGAAATGATGTTTTACAGGGCCAAATGACAAAAGTTGGGAGAATGATGAATATATTTGAAAGTGGAAATATTTTGTTTCAGACCCATCTTTATGTGACGGATCTGGCTGGGAACATCTGAAAATATTTCCATCATGAAGTCTGTTTTTAATTCAGGCCTTTTTCATTGTACACTGTGAATCTGGAGTCTATTCTGATGCCCTAAGTTCAACACCAACTCTCTTTGGATTACTTTAAAGGGCATTCAGCTTAGGTTTATGCTCTCTAGATTCCTCATCCCCAATTATTTCTCTAATGGGGCCAGAAAGGTCTTTAGAATATGTAACTTGATCATATTACTGATACTGTTCATAGACTGCCTACTGACTGAAGAATACAGTTCATGATTCTTCATCTGTCTCACAGTATGGTCTCTGTTAACCTCTTCAGATTTAGCAGCTTTTCTGATCCTTTTACTTTCTCAACTACGCGAGGACCAACCAGTACAAGTCTACCTTCTTTTCTTAAACTAGTTATTTTCTTTCAGTTTTACACTCTGTTCTTTTCTCCCAGACTAAAAGGATCTGCACATCTTCTTTGCCCTCTTGACTCCTTTTCATGACTACCCTGAGCTGACTCATACTCCTCTCCTGTACTGTTTTAAACAAACTGCAGTCCATCCATTCAACACAAAGTGAAATGATGGTTTATGGGGCTTTCAACATCTTTATATACTTATATTGTGTTGGATTTGTAAGGTATTCTTTCTGATCACTTATAACCAAAGGATGAATGTCGGTGCTCCATTTTGATATTTTTTAGACCTTAATTGTAATATCAAAATATGAAATCAATCTTCTTCAATTCCTTATTGAATAATATACAAAAATTGAATGAATACATACACAAATAAGTTAGTGAATCTATTGCTCGCTAAAGAAGTTCTACATTCATGCAGGAAGCCCTGGCCTTTTAACACACCCATAATGGGCTATTTGCTTTATTCTTGAACAAAAGCACTTGTTAAACATTACACTAAATACTGTATTTATATTTTTCTCTACTTCATTTTTTCCTTCTTTCTTCTTTTCCTTTTCTTCTTCCATCTCTCTCCTCTTCTTCCCCTCTTTCCTTCATCTCAAGCATGTTTCTTGAAAGTATATTACCAAGCACTGGAATTTAAACTGAATATTTGTTAGCATAACATACATTCTCTTCTAAAAAGATTATGTTTTTTTGCATAACTAGCAAAAGTACAGCATGTCCCCAAAAGGTGGAATGTGCTATGTTAAAGATTAAAACAGAAAGAGGTGTTGCATTTATATGATCAAGGAAGATGTTTATATGAAATGAGAAGGCATTTAAATCATCCCTGACGATAAACAGTTCTGGGAATGTAACAAATGTAAGCACATGGGGAAATGCAAACAAAGACCATCACACAGAAGAAAGTTGCTGTTCACACAGAAGAAAGTTGCTGTCTTAAGGAAAAACATAGAGGAATGATAAGAGATAATATTGGACCACTTACAAAAACACCTGAAAATTGTCTTTGGCTAAGATATATGGCTTTCTTATGACATTTAAAGAAAATAAATTTTAAGATACTCAGTTCCTTAACCTTTTCTCTGTTTTTCCAGTTTTCTTGTTATTAAGCCCCTGATCCTATATGAATTCCTTCAGCAAAGATTCCATCAGTTCTAGAGAAAACATGAGTATCCCAAACTTGAAGCATACTAAAGAAATATTATGCAATGAAGCTTTAAAAGGCAGAGGCCTTACTTGGTGTTTGGCACCTGTCAAGTTTGAAGGAATAAATTCCCCCACTATGACTATTTTAAAGTAAATGACAAGATGTCAAATATTTAGAAAAATTATTATAAAACTTATCAGTTCCCTTGAAGCAAAACAGCTATGCTTTGGAATACTGCTAGAAATTTATTGTAAAAATTCTGATTGTTTTATAAGTGATTTATATACAAATGAACATTTTAGTTATGGTTTGAACCTGAAATGTTCCTAATATGCTCATGTTTTCAGCACTTATTCTCTAATGGTGCAGTACTCTGGAAGGGTGTAGATGTTCTACAAAATGTAATCTAGATGGAGGATGTAGGTAAGTGAGCCAGGTGTTTGAGGATTTTAGTTCTGGCTTTTTTCTCTTTCCCAATCCACATGCATCTGCACAGCTGTGCTGGAAGCTCCTATTGTCATGACTGAGACATTCTGCCCTTCTTCCTTTAAGAAGGACATATATCCACTAAACACTAAGCTAAGTTTATATATAATATGTGTGTGTATGTGTATATATATATATATATATATATATATATATATATATATATATATACACATACGTGTGTGTGTGTGTATGTGTGTGTGTGTGTGTGTGTGTGTGTGTGTGTGTGTATTTTTTTCTTGTAATTGCTTTTGTTTGGTGTCTTGGTCATAGACATGAGGAAATAACTAAGATAACTTGTGACATCCTTCACCTTATGGTTCCTGGCATGCAGGACATGACAAAATAATGAGAGATGTTCTGTTACAATAAAAAGAATGTCTGGAGACATGGCTCAGCTCTTAAAGGCTAGGCTCACTACCAGAGACACAATAGGCAATACTTTTTAGAAAGTTCATAGAATCTGAAAGAAGACAGTGGTCTCTGATTGATGAAAGCTTGTGGTCTTACATTGTATATCCATGAACATACAATTTGTGGGTTATATAACGTGTGTAAAAGGAGATAGAGAAAAGCAAGTGCTCTGTAAAATATAGCATAGCCTTTTATGACAGAACTTACTCTGGAATTAATTTCTTCATTTTTATTTTGATTGCATTTACTCACTGCTCATAATTAATTATGAAAATACTACAGTTATATTTGTTGCATTTCATCAAAATTCATAATATAAGGCATCGAAGGGAATGGGTATACCAGGAGAAGAATCATAGTGAGCCTGTAATGATTGTGACAGTTACTCTTCACAACAACTAGGCTGTGTTGGAAATATCTCAGGAAATATACTGTGGGTGGGTTAGTGAGGGTAGTTCCACAGAGAACTGAAAAGGGAATGCTTACCCTGTTTATCTGGAGAACTATCTACATAGGCTAGGCTTCCTGACTGAAGAACCAGGTAAAGGGGCAAGTACATTCAACAGCACCATTTATTTCTTATTGTTTTGCAACTGTACAGGGAGGCAATGTGGGCAGCCAACTTAATTTCCTTCACCATGCCTTCCTCTCAGTGATGAACAATCTGCCTTCAGATGGTGCCAAAGCACACTCTTCTGCTGATTGTTGTCCTCTAGCTTGTCACATCAGTGAGAAAAAAAAAATGGACACCGTGATCCTTTGGTAATTTTACTAATTGGAACTAAAATTCAATTGGGATATAGAAACATTTCAATGTTGGAGATACTCATTATATTAATCAAAATAGCTCAGAATGCTTCTTTTAATTGAACCATAACAAAATTCATTTTATATTCAGCACTTATATCTTTATTATTGGGTAATATACATAGAAAAATGCACATTTAATTAAAAGGCTCAATTGGTTTTCACCAGGTGTACATTAGTCATGTCACTACCACTCAGAGTAAGAAGGAGATCACTTCCAGAGTTCTCCAGGACTTCATTGTATATTGATTTTCTTCACTACTCTCAGAAGAAAATGGCTGTTTTACTTCATTGTGACTTAATGCATGATTTGGTAACTTTTGAAGGATTCACACATCTTACAAAATATTCTATATTCTTTTCTACCTGTGTGTTTTTCAGTGTTTATGACTTTACTTTGCTGATTGTAGTAATGATCTTCTAATCAATGAACTTATGTGCAAATATCACAACTGCTGTGGGTCAACAGATTTTAAGAGTGTTTTTCTTAATGTCTCTACTAATTTCAATGCTTGAATTTCTCATGGCTTCACCTGTCTGAGCTTAATCTAGATGGCATGTGCCATTTTTGTTGCTTTTATGGTTAGAACTTATTTCTTCTCTGACTGGTTTTATTTATTACTTATCTCAACTTCTATATTTACCTCTCAGTATCTTACCATATTTGTGTGAGTAAGGTATTTACCTTTAGAGGAACTTTCAGCTGATCTAGCATTGGACTTCCTTTTTCTGTGAGAACTTGTTCTCTCTGTTCTAGATACTTTGGCTAATCCAATAATCAATCCGTGTCCTGTTAAGCTTACTAAAACCTTTGGACTTTAGCCTGGCCTTTACTTTCATATTTTCATATTTGGATATGACAGTCAATCTGACATATGCTCTGAGATGAAATGGAGTTTTTAGAACAATAGTTCCTAGCATTTTGGTCACATTCGTTCTTTAGTTTTGACTATTCGCATACTGCCTTGCTTACTCAGACTGCCTGTCCATCTGGTGTTTATCTGTCTTTTCTCATTCTTCTTTTTATACAACTCATTGTAAATAACTTAAATTTTATTTTATTAATTTTTTTTTCGGTTTTTCGAGACAGGGTTTCTCTGTGTAGCCCTGGCTGTCCTGGAACTCACTTTGTAGACCAGACTGACCTCGAACTCAGAAATCCACCTGCCTCTGCCTCCCAAGTGCTGGGATTAAAGGTGTGCGCCACCACGCCCTGCTATAACTTAAATTGTAGATAGCAATGGTCACCCAAATGTCAGTTTGGTAAGAGCAGCAGTTGCTTTCCTTATTTAAGTACTATTTGAAGTTTTAAAATATGGGAGAATATATCTAAGATCACAGAATGAGCAGGACTCAGGGCTATATTGGAAAGTAATAGCTAGCTTGCATTCATTTTGTGTTCTCTATTCTACATTAGGAACATTTAATTCAACTGATCATCAATTGGTTGACCAGTGAAAAGTAAGTGTGAATATTAACCAATACATTAACACCATGATATTAAAATGAATAAATAAAATAAGAATAGATGGCAACCTGCATTAACAATAGGCACTTTTATGTAGTATATAACAATATTCTTCTTTATAACACTACTTTTTCTAGGACCTCAGTGTAGGAAGCCGGCGCCTCGGAAAAGCTGCCGGCTACCGGCGCCTCGCGAATGCGGCCGCCGGCTACCGGCGCCTCGCGAATGCGGCCGCCGGCTACCGGCTCCAGGGAAAGCGGCCGCCGGCTACCGGCTCCAGGGAAAGCGGCCGCCCAGCGGCTCCAGGGAAAGCAGCCGCCCAGCGGCTCCAGGGAAGGCCGCCCGAGCTCCGGGAAGGCCGCCCGAGCTCCGGGAAGGCCGCCCGAGCTCTGGGAAGGCCGTGCGGCTCCGGGAAGGCCTGCGGCTCCGCCCCATTACAAGATGGCGCGGGGCCGGCAGGCTGCCAGGGAGGAGAGCCTAGTGCGCATGCGCAGCTCTCTCCTCAGGCCTCCTGAGGCAGTAGCCCCTCCCGAAGGGAAAATATGCTAATGAGGCACTGCCTGTAGTACCAATGTAGGGAAAATATGCTANTGAATGGGCCACATGCAAATGAGGCATGGCTTGGTGCACCAATCAGCAACCACTATGACACCCCTCCCCCTTCCCTGGGAGTGTATAAAAGCAGCAGCTCTGCTGCAGTTCTGGGTCCCTGGGAACTACAAGCAAGGCGCTCCAGAATAAAGCTGACTGAGAAGATCCCGGTGGTGGCGTGTCTTTCTTGCTGCTCGACTGAGGAGGCAGGGAGGCGCGCCGCACCTCAGTTTCCCCCTTCATGTTTCCTTCTAACACATATAATATTTATAATAATATGTATATATTATATAATACTATTTTGTGTCATGCTTAGTATTCAAAGATTTTTGAAACAAATCTTATCTCTTTATTGTATATTCAAATGGGTAAATTGACTTAACTACACAATGTCAATAAAATACCTCTCTGAGATTACAGTAGATATCATTCTGTTCCTCCATATATTTTCCCCAAATTTATTGCTGATGTTAGAATTCCTAGACACTCCTTGGTTTCTCTATCTTTGTCACATACCAAGTCCAGGGCATGTCTCTGACATTCCTACTGTTATTTTGCATATCTTCTAATCTACCCTCCACATTTCCTCTATCTAATTCAACTCCAATTCCTATTGTCTCTGTTTCCAGGTGCCTTTATTACTTATCTTCCTGTTTCTATGTTGGAACACTTTCTTTTCTTACAAACCATCTCTTAAAACACAAAGTTCTTGAAAAAATGTTCAACATCCTTAATCATCAGGGAAAAGCAGATCAAAACAACCCTGAGATTCCACCTCACACCAGTAAGAATGGCTAAGATCAAAAATTCAGGTGACAACAGATGCTGGCGTGGATGTGGAGAAAGGGGAACACTCCTCCATTGTTGGTGGGAATGCAAGCTGGTTCAACCACTCTGGAAATCAGTCTGGCGGTTCATCAGAAAATTGGACATAGTACTACCAGAAGATCCTGCAATACCTCTACTGGGCATATATCCAGAAGATATTCCATCTGGTAACAAGGACACATGTTCCACTGTGTTCATAGCAGCCTTATTCAAAAAGCCAGAAACTGGAAAGAACCCAGATGTCCCTCAACAGAGGAATGGATACAAAAATTTTGGTATATTTACACAATGGAGTACTACTCAGCTATTAAAAACAATAAATATATAAAATTCCTAGGCAAATGGATGGATCTGGAGGCCATCATCCTGAGTGAAGTAACCCATTCACAAAAGAACTCACATAACATGTACTCACTGATATGTGGATATTAGCCCAGAAACCTAGACTACCCAAGATACAATTTACTAAANAGCTAGAGAAAGTACCCAAGGAGCTGAAGGGGTCTTCAACCCTCTAGGTGGAAGAATAACCATGAACTAACTAGTACCCCCTGGGCTCGTGTCTCTAGCTGCATATATAGAAGAGGATGGCCTAGTTGGCCATCAGTGGGAAGAGAGGCCCCTTGGTTATGCAGACTTTATATGCCCCAATACAGGGGAACGCTGGGGCTAAGGGGTGGGAGCGGATGGGTAGGGTAGCAGGGCCGGGAGGGGGGAGGGTATAGGGAACTTTCTGGATAACACTTGAAATGTAAATGAAGAAAATATCTAATAAAAGTTGAAAAAAAAACCCACAAAGTTCTCAGAGTATTCACCAGGGCTACATTTATTAAAACAGAACAAAAAAATTTTATATCTCAAGCTGACCATCCCAAGCTCCAGGTGTCAATGCCTACATCCCAACCCTACAGTCCAGTAGACAGGGACTTCCTTCCACGATTTCAGAATTGAACACCTGGATAAATGAAGAAGGGTGATCAATTTCTTTTAGGTATATGAATACCTAAATTTGTATCCGCCTTTAGAATGCAACTCTCTAAAATGAATAGATATATGACCTCCCTTTGGTGGTACCTTTTAAAAATTGTTTTATTTATTTATGTTCCAAATGTTGCCCCACTTTTGTGAAACCCCAAGAGTTCTTCACCCCATTCCCTTCTCTTTAACTCTGAGAGGGTGCATCCTACCTACTCCCCTCCACTACTCATCTCTCCACCTAATGCCCTACCCTCCACATCCCCTTCTCTGGGCATTAAATCTCTACAGGATTAGGCACATCCTCTCTGACTGAGGTCATTCAGCGCAGTCCTCTGCTATATGTGTGACAGGGACCAGCCACCTCCTCTTTGCTTGGTGACTAAGTTTCTGGGAGCTTCACTGATAATGTTAGTCTTCCTATGGAGTTGAAACCCTTTCAGCTCCTTCAATCTTCTCCATACCTCTTCCATAGAGTTATGGAGAATCCTAACCTCATTTCAATGATTGGCTGAAAGTGTCTAAATCTCTTTCAGGCAGCTGCTGGTAGAGACTCTCAGAGAACAGCCATGCTAGGTTCCTGTCTGGCTTCCATAATAGTGTCAGTGATTGGGGTGTATCCCAAGTTGGGGTGTTCTCTGGGTGGCCTTTCCTTCAGTCTCTGTTCCATTTTTGCCCCAACATTTCTTCTATACAAGAACAATTCTGGTTCAAAAATTTTGAAAGTAGGTTGGTGACTCCATACCTCTACTGGGTGCCCTGTCTATCTACTTGAGGTAGTCTCTCCAGGTTCTATCTCCCTACCATTGGGCATTTTGCCTAAGGCCATCCCCATTGAGTTCTTTGAACCTCTCACATCTCAGGTTTCTGAGACTTTCTAGAGGTTCTCTCTGTCCCCCCTTCCTACAGCTGCATATTTCCATTCATTCTCCTGGCCCTCTGGCCTTCTCTCCTGTCTCCTCTCATACATGCTCCTACTCCCCTTCCTTTTCCCATCACCTCTTTCACCAAGTTTCTTTCTCCCTCTGTCTCCCATTATTATTTCCCCCCTTCTAAGTGGGATTAAAGCATCCTCAAGTGGGCCTTCCTTCTTAAACTTCTTAAAGTCTGTGGGTTGTATCATGTGTGTTCTGTACATTTTGGCTAATATCCATGTATCAGTGAGTACATACTATGTCCTCTTCTATCTGGATTACCTCACTCAGGAAGATATTCTCTCAATCTATCCACTTTCCTGCAAAATTGATAATGTCCTCATTTTTAGTATCTGAGTAGTGTCCCATTGTGTAAATCAACCACATTTTTTTATATCCATTCTTCTGTTGAGGGATGTCTGGGTTATTTCCAGCTTCTGCCTATTACAAATAAGTCTACTATCAACATAGTGTAAGATGTGTTTATGTCACTTAGATAGTAGAACGTGGCAGTTCTTTGAATTGTCTGTGGTAAAACCTTCATCATACTAATGGTACCTGATTAATGTTGAAAACTCACTAACATATACTCCTTGTAACATTAAAGACCAATTTTATTTTTATATGTTCTCAGTTCAGAAACTGTTTTATAATAAGGCCATTAGGCTTCTATAGAACAGCAAACATAATATATACAGTAAACATTCTTTGATTTGTGTCTAAGCTGTTGTAATTGTATGACATGACTGAATGTGTATTACAAAGCACACGTAGTAGGTGTTCAAAATGAAGGATACAATGCTTTTGTGGAATATGACATGTGACATGTCTAAGCACTTTGATAAACATCACAGATTTATTCTATTATGAATTTGATTACTATTTCACTTTCGGTTGTCATGCAATCAGAATTCTTTTATTATTGATCAAGTTTTATGATCCTCACATTGAATTTCATGATCCCAATCAGGACCAAGAGTCACAGTTTAAGAATCCTGACTCTAAATCTGGATTTTCAATTCCAATATTTGTTCTATTGCCTCTTTTTAAAACTACTTTCAAGAGCATGCATATCTGCTGAATTTATGCTACAAATATTGTTGGTTAATTATGAATTCATTTATCCTCATCTATTATTTGATTGGAAAGGAAGTACCCGTGTTAAAATAGATTTAAAATCTATGCAGGGTAGGGAACACTTGTCTTAAAGGATGGCAGTATGCACAAATAAATGTTCCTATGGGTACACAGTTTGTAAGACACAGTGACATTTTAGACATGATTGAAAGAACTAGTCAGACTGCTGTTTTCTGACTCTTTCATTAACATTTCAAAGACAGTGATATTAATAATAAAGAAATGAATAATAGGATATTTTTACAGTACTTGGAGATTTATAAATCTATTTCAAAACAATTAAATTGCTCATGATGGAGTAGCTGCAATTGCTCATGTTTCTCTTCATTATGGAAACCAAAAGAAGTTTAAATCATGTGATAAATACTAAAATAACACAAATAAGAAGTAATGTACTTTAAGTGGGTATTTAAAAAATATAGGACAAGTAGAAGAGTCTCCTAGCTGCATATCAGGTAAATGCATGCTGCAATCTAAATGCACAGTCACTACACTGATTATCCTTGCGAAGACTGTCAATGTCATGCGTTAATGAGATGATGGGCTTTGAAACTATCATACATTCACTGTAGAAATATGAAGAACTATATGTATTTTATCTGCTAGTTTGGAGAAATTTATTATCTACTTGTTTTACTTCTAGTACAAGTATCTATGAATAAAGTCATGTATAAGCATTGCCACAATGGCCATATTCATGGCACCTTTAGCTTAGTAATAAACAGAACCCATCAGGAAATGGTCAGTTTTATTTAATAAATTATCTTATATTCCAGAACATACAATTATAACCTAAATTTATGAATTTTTAAAAGCATTGTGTAGAACTGAAGAATGTGCATATATAAAGCACATATTATATAACTGAATTTATAGAAGGGTCAAGATTTTACAAATAGAGGAAATTATGGTTGAGAATATTCAGATAGAATTATTTCCAATGGTGGTATATGACTCTACATGGGACAACATTATTAACAAATGTCTATTCAGTTCCAATAAACTACCAATGAAAGACCAAAGAAATTATACCAAACAAGGCTACTTGCTGAGCTAATGAGTTAATTGAAATTATGAACATAAGCATACAGGAGAGGTTACTTAGACAAGCATGGGAGGTTCAGACAGTTTCATCACTGAAAAACCATTCCAGTCAGGGGTGATGGTGCAACAGAAGTGTACATCCTAGCACTTCCTCCATAACTCACAGACTGCTTTAGAAGTAGGATTTTCCCAGCAGTTGATTTTTGTCTGAAAACTTGGGGAGGACATTGGGAATCATGTCACTTTCTGAACTTCTGCACCCAGTTAAGTTTCATGTGCTTTCTGAGAATTGTACAAGTCATAAGCTGCTCAAAACTCACCTGTATCTCTCTTCATTACAGTACAAAAAGCTTCAATTCTGATGAACTTGACATTTAACTAATAGCAAATAGAGATAGAATTGATACAAAACCCATAAAGGTTGAATATATATATATATATATATATATGTGTGTGTGTGTATGCACCAAAATTTGGAATTATGAAGCTATTTTATATTTTTATCTGGGTGTGATCAATTTATACTTTATACTGAAATTTCTTAACTGTATATCCAATCAAAGAAAAATCCAAACATTTCTAAGCACTGCAATGCATTCAACTTCATAACCATCCTATGATATATAGTGTTATTACAAAATTAACTAAAATTTTTAAATGACTTCATCAATGTCACATCAAAATCATGTAAGTCCTCTGATTCTGACTCCTGGGGAATCTCATGGAAGTATAACTAAATTGATTTTTTATGTGAGAATCTGCCTTGCGTTCCTGTCTTGACTTTGATACAATGTTGAACTATAACATGAAATTTCAAGTCAAATAAAACCTTTATCTCCAACGTAGCATTATACAGGAGTATTTTGTCATAGGAACAGAAAAAAAAAAGGACAATGACCTTCATGGAGTTTGTAAGAAGCCCTTCAAATTATTTTCTTACATCATGTATTTTCTTCTTCTCTCTCTTTAATGTTAGCTCACTTCACAGATGGGGAGTAGATATGGGAGAGAGGATGATGGGGAGAGCACAGAGCAGATTAGTGAAGGAAGGAAGGAAGAACTGAAGTTGTGATATATGTATGAGAGAAGACACTGTTTAAAAAAAGAGCAAGTCAGGAAAAATTGCTACTTGTAGAGGAGAGTATTTTAAAAATGTAATAAGGGTATGGAAATTACAGGTTTGGTTTGCTGAGGTTTAGGGTAAGCCAGGAAAATATTTTGCTTTAATGCTAATTTAATTATTTTAAAAAAGAGATAAATAAAAAGTACCATAACAAGATTTTTTTTTTTTTTTTTTTTTGGATTGAGAACTCACTCAGAAACATATTTTTTTATTGTATATAATTTAATCTTGGGTATCTGTATGATTTATGTGGGACTTTGGTATGGGTCTAAGAGAACTTGAGAATAGCTGTGTGGTAGACTATTTGAGTATTATGTTCAAGCCCCTTCTGTACTACAAAATGCTGAACATCAGCACAACAAAAACAGCAACAGCCAATTAACCATCAGTTTCACTTTAGCTATTTATATTATGCCTGAGAAATACCTTTTTCTATTTTTGAATGTTGATTCTTGGGGTATAAAAAGTGAAGTTTTAAATTCTATACAGACTTTACATAGTAAAACTCATGAATATATGAATATAGATAGTTTTCCTATGCTACTGGTCAAAATTTGAGTTGCATAATGATAATAAAAAGGCATTAGGGTAATAAAAATGAAGAAGAAAATTTAGTCTGGCTTTTATTGTGTCTTATGCATGCTCTGTGCTATATGTGTTGATATTCTCAACACTGTATCTATGGTTATAAATATTTGATTTTACAGAGAAATAAACTAAATACTATGTGTACTCACATACCCACCCAAAACTATTGAAATAGAAAATGATGCAGGCCAGATTATAGTCTATATTTCATTGAAAACAGGTCTATTTTAACTCTAAATAGAATTCCTGAGAATAGGGATTTCTTAATCTTACTTTTTCTTTTCTTTTAGATATAGGATATATCGTACTCTTACTTCTCCAAATCAGGAAAGCTTAATAGTTAGTGTCTGTGGAAGATAGAGTAAGTATACATCAGAGGTTTAGTAGTCACAAAAGATATTCATATAAGAATTTGACTTAAAAGATCAATAAGAGGGAGAAAATTGTGATTCTACTAGGATAAAAACTGTAAAGTCTGAAATGACTCAGGAGAAATATACACACATTCAACAAATATGTGTGGGGTTTCTATGGCACATTAGCACATGCAGCAGTGTCCTATGAGCATAGTCATCCAAGCTATTGAGAGCACACAGGGAGAGACACAGGAGAGTTCAACCCCAGTTCTGGCATCCTCTATCTCTCAGATACTTTCAGTAGTTTCAAGATTCAGTTTCCCTATGTGTGCAGCAGTGTTATTGTATGAGTTAAAGGACCAAATATATTTGAAACACACTGTCCAGTGTCTAGCATGTGGTAATAACTGGTTAAATGTTCCTTTTGCTGAAACATATCACCTTGTACTCCAATATCTTTGCCTTCTCTTCCCATTCTTCCTCTTTTCTCTCTGTTCTTTCAATTCTCCTTATCTTTTCCTTGTCCTCAATTATTCCTCAAAATATGTGTTTCTTTTATTTTTTCATACTTTCAGAATAAATATTACCGGTACATAAAGATGCAGTCTTGAGAGCAGCAGACTATTTCTGAGACAAGATGGACATGGTTTCTGTTACTGTCAAGAGATACCATGACCATTTCAACTTTTTTCTTTTATATTTATTGTTTTTCATTAATTACATTTTGATTGCAGTTGCTCCTCCTCCCCTTCCACAAGTCATCTTCAACCTTCCCTTCCCTCCAGAACCACCTGCATTTCACCTCCAATTCAGAAATGAGGAGCAGGTCTCCCAAGGACATCAACCAAATATGGCATAACAAGTTACAATAAGACCAGGGACATAGTCTCACATCAAGGCTAGAGGAGGCAACCTGGTAGGAGGGAAAGGGTCACAAAAGCAGACAAAAGAGTCAGTGAAAGGCCCCACTCTCATTGTTCAGAATCCCACTAGAACTCCAATCTACAAAGCAATAAAATTTATTCAGAGTACCTAGATCATTCCCAAAAAGGCTCCTTGTTGCCATGAGTCCACTTGAATCCTATTCAGTTTATTATGTGGGATGTAATCTTATAGTTTCATTGACTACTCTGGCTCTCCAATCTTTTCTCCACCTCCTCTGCAAGACTCCTGAAGCTCTGCCTACTATTTGATTGTGGGTCTCTGTATCTGTTCCCCCCAGTTGCTGGATGAATCTCTCTTGTCTCTCTGATGATGATTATACTAGGCTTTGGACTCAGCACAACCTATAGGCCTGATAAACTGTAAGTTGGAGGTTTTGTGACTGAGTTGGTGTCCCTAACACTCCACTTGAAGCTTTGCCTGGTTACAGAAGATGGTGCTCAGGCTCCTTGTCCCCTTTTACTTACAGACTTGACTAGTGTCACTCTTGTAGATTTCATGGAGTTTCCATTGAACTGGGTTCCTAACTCACATCCAAAATTGCCCCAAGTTCCCCTTGTCTCTCTCATCATTCCCTCCCTCTATCCTCCCCATTCACTATATTCTCATCTTTACCCACTCCCAGTCTACCTGCAAAATACATTCTATTTCCCTTTCCCACAGAGGTCCTTGCATTCTGCATTAAACCCGCCTTGTTACTTAGCTCATGTCAGTGGAAGCCTGGTTATCTTTACATTGCAGCTAATATCCACTTATAAGTGAGTACATACCATGTATTTCTTTCTGGGTCTGTGTTATCTGACTCAAGATATTTTTCTTTTTCTTTTTCTTCCTTCCTTCCTTCCTTCCTTCCTTTCTTTCTTTCTTTCTTTCTTTCTTTCTTTCTTTCTTTCTTTCTTTCTTTCTTGTTTTTGTTTTTCTCATTTCTTTCATTTGCCTACAAATTTTGTGGTGTCATTTTTTTCTTTTAACTGGTGAGTAATGTTCCATTGTGTAAATGTAAGAGCTACTTTTTAAATCCATTCTTCAGTTAATAAAGAAGAGACTATGAATTTGAGAGGAAGGGAGGACATGGGGAGAATTGAATGAAGAAGAAGGGGTGGAAATGCTATAAAAGGAGTAAGAGGAAATCTCAAGAAAGATTGTACACCTAAAGTGATGATATGATTAATTTCACATAAACAAGAGTTATCTAAAAACAGGAAGAGATACATGGAAATAAAGGGACTTCCACTTTAATATCCTAGATAATCATCAAGTCCCCATCCTGTAATTGATGGTTGACTTAGCTCCCACATATGATACTTCTCTTATTTACCAAAATGATACTTATTCAGTTCTTACTTATTTACAACATTGACTTCTTAAGATTTTCAGCACTTAGAGATGAAAATTTGTTATCACCTTGGAGGTAGATTTTAAATATTTATTATTTAGAGAATCAAAGAACCCTTTCAATCTCCATTTTATGCCTAAGTCACATGTATGCAATCAACAAGGAGACTTCTATACAGAATTGTGACCTGTAGCATAGCAAGAACTAAAAGAGTCAAAAGAACTTGTGTAATTATCTTATTCTTGACATCCCTGAACTAAAATCATAAGGACCTGGAAGAAATGATGTGTCCAGAGTCTCATTTAGGTATCCTTCTGTCACATTTCTTGTCATGAATGAATGCTCTCTCCCTCTCTCTCTCTCCCTCCCTCCCTCTCTCTCCTTCAATCTCTCATTTATGTATCATTAATTAAATCTATTGTCTATATTATGTACCAATATTATATATGTCTATAATCTAATTGTCTATCATCATTTTATCATCTATATCTGTCTACTACCTATCCTTTAGTTATTTATCATCTATAATTTATCTATCATCTCTCTATCTATCTATATATCTATCACCTTTATCGCTATATATTTGTCATCTATTTATATATCAATCTTCTATTTATCTACATATTATATATGTATATATATATATATATATATATATATATATATATATATAT